>KN538376.1:197094-241598 GCA_000797535.1 Trichuris suis | reverse complement strand
AGCTTTCGGGTCTAAGCATCGACCCGTCATCAGGGGAAGTCTTAGGCTGATGACGGGTCGATGCTTAGACCCGAAAGCTGCAGACGCTGTATTCTCTCAGGTATAACGGCTCTTACCGTAATAAAACTCTACATGATGAAAAGTTACCAACCCGTTACAAAAAATTATGCCTTCAAAGATGTTATCATTCGTATTCGTATCATTATTGTTATTGTTAGTTACTATTATTGTTGTTGTGTAGTTGATGATATTTTAAATTGTTCGCCGGCATCCTCGCATGCTGTTGCAGCATGTCTCGGATGCCTTCTTTTCTTTACGGAGAAGCGGAGATGCCCGGCTTTGGCGAAGCCATCCGTCTCGTCGAAATTCCCGCTTAACTATTCTCAGGTTGCCTTCTTTGGGTTCGCCGAAGCTTAGCGATCTGTTAAAGCAAAATTGTCGTTTCGAGGTTTTATTTAAAAATAAATCTATTTGCATAAATCTGCTTGTACGGCCGCTTTTTACAATTTTTTAAGCGGAAGGCAGATGCTGATGGAGAGTAATAACGTGAGACAAGTATGCTCAAGTTGCGCAGTAGGCGTAACTCATTTCTAATTTGCATAAATTGAGTCACCGCTTTCATTATACAACCTTCTGACGCGTTAGTGTATGCTGGTGAGTCGCTAAGCTGACTTCGCCTCTGTCGTGCGCTATAGGCTTTTCGTTCAGGTGTTTCTTAGTGAGCTTTAAATTATGCAAATTACTTTGCATTCCTGTAATTATTCTCAAAGTTGCGTTGTGGCATGTAAGTTCGTTTTCAAACGATTCTGTTTCTCTCAGCTGGTCACGGCGGAGGGTAGCAGTCATTCGGATACGAATTGTCCATTGGTATCCCGATCGTCTCCAAGGCAGCATGGTCCGTTACGGCCCGGAATGGACGGCATTGCCGCCTATTATCATCATCATGGATCACGCGCCAATGGCAGGGAGATTGCCGAGGTGTCCGGTTGTTCCTCGGAAACTGAATCGACGCTGTCCGGCCTTCCAAAATGTAAAAGCGCGGCCTTTTTAATAACTTTGCCGCCTTCTAAGCTTTTGTCCCTTTAGTTCCTCGATACGGCAGTAAGCTGGACAGACGTAGCTTCAGGCCTCAATTTCACGATCGCGGTGAGTTTTAAAAATACCATTTTTTATTATATCTTTTGTTTTTTTCTTTTTATAACTTGAAAAATTTGTAGTACGTTCGTCCAAGGGAAGTCGTCGACGATGTATGGAAGGTCGTGGTGGTGGCGGCGGCCTTACGAGCGACTTGGACTCCACCAGCTTCATGGACTCCGAAGATGAGCAAGCGAGCAGGTAAAATAAAAAAAAATTTGCATATTTTTACTATATTTTGCATATTGTTTACCAATTGTGGGCTTCAGAATCTCGTCATCAACGGACATAACGAGCGTTAGCCGACAGCATTTGAAGCGTAGAAAAAGACGCAACAGATATCCGCACTCCATAATTAGCAGAGTGAGTTTATCAATCGTCAACCGGTGTTGCAATGTTGAACCATATATGGACAGGTGTTTAAGGCGTCTTCGGTGACGAGCATAACCGAATCGAGCATGTCGTTGAATATAATAACCGTCACGCTCAATATGGGTAATACCACTATATATGCTTTGCCTTTTTTTACCTTTGCCTTTGCAGATACGGTTAACTTTCTTGGAATTAGCATAGTTGGCCATAGCAATCAACTTGGCGGTGACGGTGGTATCTACGTAGGTTCCATAATGAAAGGGTAATGAAGAGTTCAATGTGCGCTCCTTTGATTAGCCAAACTTTTTTTTTGTATCTCTTTTTTTGAACATTGTTATTTTTTTTAAATTTTAGAGGAGCCGTAGCTCTTGATGGTCGTATCGAACCCGGTGACATGATTCTGCAGGTCAATGAAGTGTCCTTTGAGAACATGTCGAACGACGATGCTGTTCGCTTTCTCCGCGAGGCTGTACAAAAGCCGGGGTGAGTTAACCATGCCGCCATTGTAGGTGTTCCCCCCTTTTGTTTGCAAATCAGATTTTAGCGCTATGCATATTTTATTATCTTAATTGTTGCTTTGCAGTCCAATCAAGCTAGTGGTAGCGAAGTGTTGGGACCCGAACCCAAAAGGCTATTTCACTATTCCTCGAACGGAACCGGTGCGGCCAATCGATCCAGGCGCTTGGGTAGCCCATACAAATGCCCTAAGGGCTGAAGCGCCGCTCGACTATCACATGCCACTGACTGTTAACACGGCGGCCTCCAACCACAGCGGCTCTTTCATTAGTCCGCATCAGGAGGGCGACCGTAGGCTCATATGCCCAAAAGTGGCATGATGGAAGTACAAATTTCGTTTAGGCTTCTTCGAGGAAGTAAGATTGGACGTCACCGTACACGACATGGCATTCATTGTGCGAGCCATGGCCAGACCGGACAGCGGTTTAGAGATTCGTGATCGCACATGGCTCAAGATAACCATACCCAGCGCCTTTCTTGGTATTGTCCGTCGTCCATTTGTATTGTTATGCAAATGTTGTGTCAACATTTGTAGGTTCGGACGTGGTCGACTGGCTTCACTGTCACGTGCACGGTTTTGCCGACCGTCGTGACGCAAGGAAGTACGCCTCCAGAATGTTGAAGGAAGGTTATATTAAGCATACGGTGAATAAGATAACCTTTGCCGAACAGTGTTACTACGTTTTTGGCGACATATGCGACAGTATAATACCGTAGCGTATTTGTTTTTAAAAGAAGTGACAAGTTCGTTCGCGTGTTCCAGGCTTTGCTCGTATGAGAATAGAGCCAGGAGGCGAATCGGCAAGTAGTGGAACTACTGATCGAGAAGTAGCATCTTTGACCACTCCTTTGCTGGCTCCTTCGTCCATGTGGCCGCCTTCTATTACTCATCCATTCTATGGACATCAAGCTTGTCCTTCTTTTGCGCAAAGTCCATCGGTGGCTAGCGGTTACGTACCCGTTTCATTTCAACAGTACAGCGAGAACGGCAGTTACACAAGTTTGACACTCGGCAGGCCATCCAGTTAGTCGCAACTACAAATGGTCAATATACGTGTATGGGTGTTGCTAAAGTGGTCCTTTTATAGATGGCGCTCCGCCGACTAGTCGGTCAGACGCAAATAGCGGCGGTAGTGGTAGCTCGAAGGGCAGCAATGAGTCGGAACGAGTGCGTAAGGCTAATGTATATCAAAGTGGACCATCGGCAACACCAAATACGGATGTGACCAAAGGTGCGTTGCCTGGTGCGGTTGGGTCATTGAAATCCCATTCGCCCGCACCGTTATCGTCCGTTCGACCTACCGATACAAAGTCTGACGTTTCAAGTCGTCAGAGTTTTCGTATGGCAATGGGCAACCCGTGTGAATTCTTTGTCGACGTGATGTGATCAGCAATGATCGACATATACGGGATCATCTTCGTCCAGACGGGGTTTTATACACGTAAACTTTTATATAGTCTCACTTGGTTGCTTCTTCTCTTTTGCATCTTTTTTTTTTAAAAAAATTTTATAGCGACACCCTATAACATGTCGGCTTCTTTCCCCGTAGTAGCACCACCACCAGTCTGTGATCGTTTTCCTTTTTTGGAATTGTGCTTTATTCCTTTTTTAATTCCCACTTGTTCCCTTGACAGCATGCATTTCTTAGTTGATCGATCACTCGTGGAGTCTTTACGTCCTTATTATACGCGCGCAAAAGTTGTTTCGTTATTGTCATTTGTCTTTTCCCACCCTTTTGTCGATGGCTCCCAAATCGTCCTCTCCGTCTGGCCATTGTCGTCGGAACGTGCTGCGCTGCATTTTATGTCTTCACAACCGATCTGTGCTCGTCGTCACGGGATGCCTGAATTTGGTAATTGGTAAAAAAAGGAAAGAAAGAATACTGTGATATTTCAATGCATTTTCCTTTTTCCGCAACGCAGCCTCGGTCGCATAAGAAAGTTATTGCTTAAGCAATAATTTGCATATTGTCCGTCGTCCGCTTAAGTCAGTGACGTCATAGGACCTAACTTCGTCCCAGCGGTAGTGTGGGTAATTTTTTCTTTGTGAATTTTGCGTAATTAAACTTCCCAGGTTTTGTCATCAGCAGACCTCCCGCGTATGAGATAGACCCTCTGCGATAGGGGCATTGAAACTAAAACAAATGATAGAACCTGAATTCCTACAGTATGAAAAAACATTTTTAATGAAATGAAAGGACGAAAAGGTCGTACAGAAATTGCAATGTATCTTCCTAAGATTGTAGCACGTGTGCGTCCTTCTTCTTTTACATCTTCAACGGCTGATGCAGCAAGATAATCGCCTCATCCTCTTCGTCAGCCTACGCAACATGGAGATGATGATCATCTTTAAACAATCCACTCCATTTAATCAACTATGACTAGTCATTACGATAATAAAGGAGTTATCTGCCGTCGTACATATGTGTGTGGATGTGGACAGTCCATTCATAGATGCGCGTAATAAAATCAATTTCATTCAGTAGTAATTTGCCTATCAACAGCTTAAATACCAATATGCCGATTTTTCCGCAATGAAGCTATCCCGTGCAAGGATTTGCCTTAATTTATTTTGAAGAAACGGGTCTTGTCGGTTATGCGCCCCACCGTTTGAGAAATGCAGGTTCCTTTGCGTTAATCACGCAGCCATCCTGTTCTGCCCTTACTGGCGGGAATGCCGGCTATCCTGTAATTCCCTTATCCAAGGCTAAGCCAAAATATAAGCTTTATTTTTAGCCTTAGGCTTAGCGAAGAGCAGAACAGGATGGCCGGCAAAGTTACAGTATGACTGTGGGCTCATAACTGGCGGAAGCTTTGAAAAAGCTTTTTTCTTGCGCAGCGATGCACAACTGCAAAAACGTTTAGCTTAAAAGGCATAAAATGCAAATTTTACGCTGGCTTAATGTGAGGCGGAGCAAGTTTGTTGAGCGAAACAACTATTTGCTAAGCGGAAACGGTTGGGAAAAAGTTAAAAGCTTGCATGCGTCATAAAAATTGTTTTTCCGCGTTTCTGCCTGTGTTTACCAGAGTAGCGCTTTAATTTGCTTCAAAAGCTTTTTTCCATTTCCGCGTGGCGCGCTAACTTTACATTTCTGGCCTTTGACTTGCCGTTTCCGCTAAGTTTGAGAGGATTTAATTTTTCTTCCAAACTGGGAAATCTGTGGTTGTTCGTTTCACTTGAACTCTTGGAAGCCAATTCCAAACTGCCTATCGGAATTAGACAGCCTTTCTTGACGACTATGATGGTCACGGCTGTAATACATGCCAATGATGAAAGTTCATTACAGTGTCAACAGATACATTGGTTCTTGGGAAATTTATCTGCAAGAGAGCCAGAGTGACTCCATGATTCCCGTCCCGCATTATTGGACACATCTTGGGGACACATAATGCTTCCACTTGCTGGTAACAGCCATCCGTAAATATTGGTCCAAGGGCAGATGCCAAGCGTAAATGCACACATATTCCATGTTACTAACCGTCGTCTTGCATATGAATGATCTTTGAAAACTGGAACACATGCTTGCAGACTGTGATTCACCACACGACAGGCGCTGGTACGCTTGCTAGCTTGACGTGCCCCTATTTTTCAGTATGAGTCAGTTGCCACGAACTGACACGCATATCTTGTTAGCCTTATGCGTGACTGTCATGTCACCCTTTTTAAATTTGAGCAGCCGCTGTGCTGCGTTTTTCACCTCTCGGCTGAACGTTATCGCATGACAGTTTTTCATCATCCGTTGTGAAGCCCTTTGGCTGTTGAGATTTCAACTGTCCCTATAACGGCCGAGGAAAGAAAGCGCTCCCTTTACGCATTTCTCAGTGGCCACTTGAACACGGACAATTTGAAGAATACGTCCACGCGACCATTACGACCATCTGTCATCAGCTTTGGTTCCCAGTAATTATAAACGTGGTACGGTAGTCGCTGCTTGAATAGATCCAGCAAAACATCTTCGAGATTTCTCGTTGCCAGTGACCAACAGTGCGCGTATGTGTCTGTTCAGTTGATCGTAAAAGTGTCACAACTTTCTGTCAGAATTCGTTTCCAGTCCGCCTGACTTCAATATGGACAGCACACCTTCACGTTTTGCTGGTCAAAACGTTCCCGTAAAATTGCAACAACAAATGACGCAACAATTACGATAGGACAGTTTCTATTAAATTCGCTGAAGCGGCTGGAAAGTTCGATCGCTTTATTTTAACTTTGTGCCTGACTAAAACGGTATTACCGTAATATTAGACGTGAAAGCCCCTTCTGTAAACGGCCTGTATTCATACAGTTGTTACTTAATTTCACTTCTACAGGTATACTTAAAATTACAGCTCAAAATAAATTGAATAAAATCATGCCTAACTGCTGTTTTGCTGGGTTAACACTTCAGTGTTCTCAGGTGCAGACATAACCTACCTATCACACCTCCAGTTTACAGTAACCGCCAAATCGAAGGTTGTGCTCAGTTAGTGGTTTGTTGTTCGCGCGTGTGGTTGTGCGCAGAGTTGCTATTGTACGCACGCTACTGTAGACAGTGTTTGCGTTGTGTCGTTGTGTACGGAGGTTCAAAACTCTAACTGGATGGGCAAGACCAACAGCGACAAAGGAAGCACTGAAGGTATCACGCCTACGGTCAACTGTGCAAGCGATGGCAGCGTCTGCGGTCAGCCAAGTCATTTGATTGGTCATGTTGAAAGCAGTCTTTCTGATAACGTTTGTGCATCCGAAGTTCAGGGGGAGATGTTTAAAGGTGAAAGTCGCGGCGCCGAAGGTGACGGTAAGCGCTGTTAAAGGAAAGGTGAAACGTATCACGCTGTCGAACTAACAGATCAGAAAGGGAAGAAACGGCCAGCCAACATGCCGTCCTCTGAGACAGAGCAATCAAAGAAACAACAGAAGACTCGTCATGTTTATAGAGAGAAACGTGACCGTCCAGCAAATAAAGGAATAAGCGGAAAGTAAGTTTCATTTGGTTGGCGGGAAATGACGCGACGAATTTTTCCAAGAATCAACTTGGAGAACGACGAAGAAATCAGTGGAGTTGGAGAAGAGATTGCACATGCTCATCGTGCAACGAACATACAAAACAGCACAATAATCAAAACAGAAGATGACGAGCAAATGTGGCACACAGCTGAAGAAGCAACTGCGATGGCCACTGGTCATGCAACTTGCGCACGAAACATCCCAACGACCAAAACAGAAAATGATGGAACACGGTGCAACGCTGCCAAAGCGTATCCATTCATGAATCATGCGTTCATGACATACGACGGTAGGGCGGTGTTCCAACACAACCGCGTACTTCTGGAACAACCCATGCGCCACATCGGAGAAGAAAATTGCGCTATTAGTCACTTTCCCACCGTGCCAATATTCAACCAATGCATCAACAGAATGCATGTACAACCGGAACCGATGCTATACGGAATAGCATCTCATCCGTGTGGAGTGGTACCGTACGGCTTTGAAGTGTTCTTACGGCGAAAACATTGATTTTTTTAGCGTATGGAACAGCATGAGTCAATGGTGGGTAGGCGAGTGGACAGCGGACAATCTGTTACTTGGAATAGTTACGATGGAATTCCGCGAAATACGGTGTCCGCATCTGGTCAACGGCACGGTCATTGGAGAGTCTGTAACGACTCAGCCCCACAACAGGGGCTGTGTTCGACTCCAAGCGGCATTGAAGGAGATAACGGGCAGCGTTTTATAACCATACAAGTACCAGCTGACTCAGATATCGAAATTACCGTGAAGCCCAAGCGCATATGAACAAAAGAAAACCGAAAACTGTGGAAGCTGTGTAAAAACGTTTGGAAGAAATTTTTTGCGCGCATTTATCCTTTTGTAGTGTGCTATCTATGCTTAGTTAGTGGCTTAGCCCAAGATTACCTTTATTCAGTATTCTCACTTTCACTGTCGCTGGCGCCCACTGTGTTTTACAGGTGTACTATGACAGCCGTGCCGAATAAAAGTATTATTACACATCACAAAGAAACCATGTCTAAACAGCTTTAACCTATAAAAAATCTCAGAATGCGTCCATTTGAAGGACTGAAATGTTCGCTTTGCTGACTATACCCGCCCCAAAATGCCCTTTGTTAATTTATGCATTTGTGCTAAACTTTTCAGCAGTTCCTTTTATAAAAGTGATAAATTTGAGAAATCTTCAGCTCAGCAGAAGGATATAATCACGTTATGCCGGCTATGCGCCCCACCGTCTGAGAAATGCAGGTTCCTTCCTGTTAAGCATGCGACCACCGTGTTCTGCCTTTACTGGCAGAGATGTCGGCTGTCCTGCAGTGCCGTTAGCTAAACCTAAGCCAAGATATAAAGCTTATGTTTAGGCTTAGCTTAGGACAGAGGAGAACCAGAATGTCAGAAAAGTTACAGTATGACTTGGGTGGCATAACTGACAAGACCTAAATGATCGTTCGTACAAGTATACGAACTTGTAGCAAGGAATAATTAACGTAGCAATGTAAATGTAAAAGTTTTATTATTAATAATTCGGCAGCAGCTATTGAACAGTGGACGCTTCGTTACTTCTTTACGCAACAGGTTATGCACAGTTAATTTTTTATTCGGTAAACGCGAAAAGCAAGCACAGCCGAAAGCTCTGGATCCAAGAATCAGCTGTTGTCGACCGTGCGCCCACCAGCTAAGAAATGCAGGCTCCTTTCTGGCAAGCTTCCCGGCCATGCTGTTCTGCGCATACTGGAGAGAATAACGGATATTCTGTTGTACCCACATCTAAGCTTAGCACAAAATAAAAGCCTTATTTTTAGAGTTAGGCTTGGATGAGCGCAGAAGAGGATGCCTGCAATCTTACAGTATGACGGTGGGGCGCATAACCGACAAAGCCCCGAAGTCCTTTCTCAAGTGGCTATTGATTGTGGGGAGGAAAAACTGACTATGAGATGGGAAAAGCTGTTTCTTTACGCAGTGCGTTCCGTAATCCTTAAGCCACTTATTTTTGATTTAGTTTGGGTTTTTACTGATCCAAGTTTCTGGTGTGAACATGTTCCTTCATTTGATGAACATAGGTGAATACAGCCTACATATTCGAACTTTGAGGATGGTATACGTAGCTTCCTGGGGCATTTCTCAATAATTTTGCCTAACATTTCGAAAAGCGCAATGAGCTGTCTTCTGGCATTTGCGAGTTGTTGATAAATACTTAATTCCGGCTCTCCTGTGACAGGCCAGCGCGCTTGATTCATTAATCGTACACTAATGCAGCGATAAGTGGCTTTTGTAAGTTGGGCTGTGATTGGAAAGAATGCAAACTGAAAAATTATCACACCGTACACCCACGCAGTGCAAATGAAGTCTCAGCGTTAAAACGACTTAAGTGAAACCGTTTCCCGGCGTTTGTGTGTCAAATAAATGTGCGTATAAAACTCAGTATCGTAATAACCTGCACATCAAAAGTAGCTCTAAAAGATTTGTCCGCCCCGTTATGGTTAACAGCAGTTGCATCAACAGAGTTTTAACATACCTGAGCACCGTTTAAAAATTTTTGATGCTAGAGGGGTTGCGCTAATCTTAAGTGAAGTCATCTAACGCGGACTTTTTCGGAAGCTCTCAAATCTTTGGCGAGAACTCACCTGGGAAACCTTCCTTCCGTTTCTACATTTAGCAAAGGTGCTTGAACAATGAAGGTTTGGAAGCTTCTACTGAGAGGCCGGTAACATTTCATGTCATATCAATACCTGACTTCACAAGACACTTTTAATTACTTGAGTGCTTTAGTCCAGATGAGTTGAATTAACGCAGAATGTTTGCCTCACGAAGTTCCAGCTTGGCTTTACATGTTGGTGTCGTGCTGAATACAAAAATTTGCGTAATTAAATTTCCCCCGAATGCCTTTCCATTGATAGTATAGCGCGAAACAGTTCTTGATGATGGAAAGGAATGTTTTGGTTTCTACACATCGTGGGATTACCGATCAATTGAAATGGAGTCTTTGTTGATTGAAACTCTTCCTTTATATTGCTCATTCATTTTTTCTGCCTAAGCGTTACATGCGCCGTCCTTTAATCATTCTCACTGTTTTGTGAATCAGAAAATACTACTAAATGTCAGAACTGACAAACATGGCAATGGAAAGGCTTTTCTCTGTAATACTATTAATATTTCATTCCTATTATTAGTTATAGGAAATTGGTGAGAGAATATGAAACCATATGTGCCCTATGCGCTATTGGCATATTACTTGTGATTGTGTACTTGATCATAGCGGACGCTTATGTATCATTTCGCCAAATGGAGTTTTATGAAGACCGGATTAGTCAAGAAATGACAGTAAATTCTTTGTGCAGGCTGCCATCAAAAAAACGAAGTATGTTAATATAAGGGTTTTACTGTAGCGCAGTGACAATTAGCGCTTTGACTCAACTCGGTTTTGCCAACGTGCTTATGTTATATATTTTAGCAGACGATAACATTTAGTTTTACTTACAGACGAAGTGTTTGCTCCAAACATGAGCGTATTACGCTTCAGTACGCTGAACCGCTTATTTCCGCACGTTAGAGACGGATTGAGAATCCACAACTGCAGTTTCGCAGAGCGAGTTGCCATAATTGTGCCATGCACAAATCGCAGGAAGCACCTGCACACGCTGCTATTGAATTTGCATTCCTTTTTGTATGATCAACCAATAAGCTATGGCATTTTCGTTGTTGATCAAATTTCTCAAGTTAAATTTGTCCTTTCATCTTTTTTAAAACAAATTAATTTCTTCCTTATCACAGACGAAAATTGAACAATTCAACAAAGGTATATCACTGAATGGAGCATTTATCCACGTAATGCAAATTCCCATGAATTGGACTTGCATAATGTTTCATGACATTGACCTGTTGCCAGAGAATACTATAATGACATATGACTGTCACAAATCACCAAGACATCTGAGCACATCGTTGGACACTTACGACTCAAAGTAAGTTACCGGAATGATATTAATGCTTATTTACGCATGTATAGCTTTTATTAAATTTCTAAGTCACATATTTGCAACCGACACAAAGGTTAACATATCAGAAGTCTTACCATATACATTTGATCATCACATATCAGTGCTGCATGGAATTAAGGTTTCAGAAAAACTTTTCTGGTGCACTCTGCTCTTTGCGTTAGGATGAAATTAAACCTTTCCATGTCATAACATCAGCATCCACTGCATTGCTGACACAATTTGCTGTCATTTTGGAGACTGATATTTTTGTAAAAGTCTCCTGTGGGCAATGCCCCTTCTCCTTTCCTTGCAAAGATCTTTGTGGAGCACTTTTAGAGAATTGGTCTTTTTTACGGTTGCTTCCTTTGTCCCATTTCATTTCAAGGGTTACGCAAAACGCTTATTCACAATCACAAAAATAGCAACAGACACTTTATTCTTTGAATACTTGAAGAGCAATCTCTCCCTGAACCAAATTATTTTCAAAAAATTGAAAAGAACTACTCATAGACTTGCTTTTCTTAGACGTGACTGAAAGGCTCAGAGCTCAATTTATCAGGTTTTCTTCGATAGTTATACTTTGTTCAATAAAGCCACAGTAAGGTGAAGGTGCGTTGAGAAGTCAACGGAAGTGTCCAAAAAACTGCCGCGCCATATTTCAAGTGTTTACGCAAAATTCTTCAACGCGCCATCGTATGGTGACATCGCAGCAGCGTGTTTGTGTTCTCATCCTTTTTAAAAGCTTTCTGTATAAATACACATGCAACTGACACAATTTTTCATTTCTGCATACATTTTCACTGACTCATTGTAATTTCGATGTTTCGAAATGCGTCTTCTTCAGTCCGCAGAATGAATGGCTTGGCGGAGTGACTGCAATCACCCCTGAACAATTCATTGAACTGAACGGATATAGCAACAGTTTTTGGGGATGGGGAGGTGAAGACGTTGACATTCATCTCAGGTAAGACATAACCATGTCACATTATCGTGCCTCTTTCCCTTAATTGCGTTTCGCTAGAATTATGGCCTCACGCATACCTTCATTCACGGAAATGTAACTACTGTTCCCTGTAATATTTCTCTATTTATACTCACTGTTATCATCATCCTGGCATACACACTAAATCAAGGAAAACAAAATCAATACGTTCGAATGGGCTTAACAATACTGCACAATGTTAAATGATAAAGTAACAACAAACAGAAGGTGGTCAGTAATTCTAAATAGCTACGGATTTCTAATTATTTGGCCATTGCTAAACATTATCTTTGCTTCTTGACTTCTTCATTACAACCGATAAGACAGTTGTCGCACACACAGAGACGTTATTACCTTCAGGGCGGTTTATTCAAGAATGAAAGTCCAATGGGAACACCAAATCGTCTACAGATATACTGCGTTACGTCATCGAAGAATCACAAAACCTAATCCGTGCCGTATCAAACTGGTTAACCGCGCGTTTGACAGATCGTCTACTGATGGTTTGAACAGTTTGGAAATAACATCCATCAAATCAAGGCGCCATCAATTGTACAATGAAATTTTAATTAGCGTGAATGAGAAGGAGCTACGGAAGGCAGTTGATCCCCTGTGCAAGTATACTTACCCGTGGCTGCTGGAATTGGCTTTCGAGCAGTTGAAAAGTCTGAGACAAAAATTTTTAATGTATTGCTACCTATGGTGGTCCCACTGAAGCATCTGCTTAGGAGGTTTTATTGAGGACAGAGTTACTAAGATTCTGAAATCTTGTTTTTAATCTTTACGCTCTACGGGATAGTTCAGTTGGATCAATTTCAATGGATAAATGATATGCTATTAAATGATCAAGTCAACATGGATTCCGCATGATGAGGATAGATCACTTGCTTCAGCGATTGAAGACAATTTTCATTCATACAAAAAGGTCAAATAGATACAACAGCTTTTCGTTACTTCATTGACAAAGTTCACATGGAACGTCAAAAAGAAAAAAACCTTTTATCTAATTTACTAAATTCACCAATAAAAACTTTGAAGCATTCATTATTTTATGTTCACAACATTAGGCATCAAACCAGCTGCTGCACGGAAGAGCACATGCATACAGTATGCTCACAACCTTTAGAGAGTACATCAGGACAGTGTGTCACCCGGCTGCTCTAACAACATCACCCTTCCCATATCACGGTGCTTATGAAGAGGTTCAGCCTAAGCTTAAACCCAACTTCTCGTGGTCAAACAGGGGCGCCACATGGCCAACTGACTTAGATACAATGACAAGATACTCATGCTTTAACCAGAAGTGTAAAGCTGTTGAATTGATGGCAAACTACGCAGGTGTACGCCTGGTTCATTTTTAAAGTATAATCACGCACCAGTTCTGCGTCTGGAAATGGCAGTTAGCTCACTTAATGAGCTGCTAATGAATGGTGCCCTCATGATTTCACTGCATACTACTACTGAAAGCCCTCACTGAAAAAAGAAACATGAACTCAAAGTTATGTTGCACCAACTCCGCCAACTTCGAATAAGCCTAAAAAGTATAATACAGAAGTTTAATTCTTGCAATTGGAAAGAGTAAACTTAAAAACACTGAACACTCAAGCAAAGTAAGAAAGATACTGTAGGCAGATTTAAAAACTGCTACAACTATTCAAATACTAAAAACTTAACTAACAAACATGATAAGATAATAACTGGTCTATTAGAAGAAATGGTAAAACAAAAAAACGGAACCTACACTGTGCGCAACAAAAAATAAGCCATAAATGACGAGGAGGAGGATGTGATTATTAATACTTCATCACGGGTATACTGTAGAGCTTTGCTCGCTGAAAGCAAAACAGCACAGATGAGAAAGTGTACGCAGTGCGACTTACTCTATCGAATGATTAATGATGGTAATGACTGGAATGGTGATGAAATCTACCATGTTTGCATCGGTATCCCTCTTTTCTGAATCTTTTATGTCAGTTTCATCTGGGATGTCACTACTCATTTTCACGTAAAATGCTGCAAGAAGTCTGTAGCACATTAGAACGTACAAAGTGGCTCAGACGCAAAACAACAGCAAATAGCTCAGCGTTACTCTCAAAAACGATATAAGTAAAATATGGACAGACATCCTTGGCAAAGTTCTTATAAAAGTTAAGAGATCACGCAGACCTACCGCGCCTATTCTGAAGCGTTGATTTTTAGAGCTAATGGTGAACGTATGAAGCAACACCATGCACAGCGCGTTCAATCTGACTTCTGAAGACGTATCCAAACGCAATGATATTAATGATAGTTTAGCGACTGTCATTAAATTACCACTTTCAAGGAGTCATAACAAGTAGAACAGCAGCTGAGCAAAGGGGACCAGCGGACATTCCATACAACTGCCCATCTAACTTAACTCGAACGAAAAAGGCGGCTTGTCTTTTCGCAATTTCGAAAAAGAAAATAAAGTTCGCGCTACAGTCTTTCCACTTTGACGGTACGCGTGCTTTATGCTTTCCAGCAGCATAAAGCATGACATTCTGGTCAGAGTGGAGACAGAAAAATTATTTTAGAAAAAAAGAAAAATAAAGAAACGGGTGCAGGCTCGCTACAATCGTAAAAACATTTGTTGGCGCATTTCAAAACTCCTTACTTCCAGCACTACAGTACGTTTTGAAGTATAGGTAGGTAGTATGTCACAGAACGTTATGTCTGAGAGCCGTAACGACCAACCTTTTCTGCTTTTCTCTTCCCTCCAGCCACTTTCACTTCTTCGATGTTGCTTTTACGTGGCATCCGCTTAAGTTTCATCCCAGCAGTCACTAGCTTTCCTCTAATAACCCGTCTTTTGTCACAACAGCAGCACCGATGGCACTTATTTCTAAGAGCTTCCCCTGTTTCTCCCAGTATGGTCAGCAGGTCACTACACTGCTCCATGAAGGTGACTGGTAAAGGTTGTAGACGGTCGGTTGGAAAGCTGGTTTGATCTACCGCCACTGAACGTCGAAGGAACTAATAATCAAGTTAGAATTTAAGAAAACTAAAAGCGTACGCTAAACTTACGGCTGATGGTTTACCTGGTGTGCTGGTAAAATAGTGAGATAAAAGCAAGCCTGAGTAATACTACTGCAACACATTTTGTTGATCAGCAGCGAAGATTCCAACGCCAACATGGCATTGAGCCAACTGGCCAAAAATCTTCAGCGTGGCCTGCTTGGCCGTACGCACACGGCAGAAAACAACCACTGAAACCATTCAAAGCGAACATTCCCGGAGCGAGTAGCGTTTGGCAGCAGTTTTCGGAACATTTTGTTTCAATGCAAGTTGTCTCAGAGATACGGTTTTGAGAATCACTGGTTGGACTACCCGCTTGGCCAGCTTCTAGACCGACTGGGTTACCTGCGAAACGCGAACCTTAGAGCACTTTGCACGAGGCAACTCGGAAACGGTGACACTACCATTTTGCAACGACAAAAAGGGCAAGCTCCTTTAAATCCTAGGACAACCACGGGCTAGGGGAAAATTAATGTGCTCCCACGGAAGCAGAAAATGACTCACGTTTTCCTCTAGCCGGCAATGTTACGGAGAAAACAGGCAATGAAACTTGAACACTATAGAAGCCTGACAATCTTTACCCTCTGTATATCATGCATAACCGACGACGTATTTTGTCTCTTTCAAGTTCAACATTGCTATCAACCCCTACTCTGTCCAACCAACTTTCGTTGCAACGAATAGAAATTTTTATATTTACAATAGTGCATTAAACAAAGCGAATAGACCCGTTCTTAATGGCGCAGCAAATGCGAGGACGTTACAGTGTTACGTATCCGATACGCAGGTTGGACGACGCTTTGTCTGTGGACGCGGTCAGAACTTTATTAGCCCCGATGCAATTTACGCTTCAATCTGCAGATTCCAGCGAAATTCTACATGTTAACTTACAAAAAACTTTTTCAACTGCCGCCTTAGCGACGACTTGAAACTGGCGGAAAATTAAACATTTTTAATCTGCGATCTCTACAGCTTTTAGGACCTCACATGTCGGCTTCAGCGGCGAGCGTGATTGTGACTTCACTCAAGAAAAGATAGTTACGTAGTAATAGATCATTCCGTAGCAATGTTGTTAGGAAGTTTCATAATGTTCTTCTTCACTACTTTTCTGCGTTTCATTGCATATGCTTGCAATTACACTACACAACGCACCCTAATAATGAATGGTTGAGCAGATTGTTAGAGAGAGTACAGAGCAATCGTGTCAATACGATTGCACTGTATGTTGAAAATAAATTCCAAAATGGCCGAATTTTGGAATTTATTTTCAGAATTAGCAATGCAAGTTTCTGGTACAATCGGTAGTCGCTAAAGCAATTAGTCCATGCCGCAATTAAGTTTTTTAATAAATATTATTCTACAGTATACGAAAATAAGTGCTCAGGTAAGGTTGCCATAAACTCGTTGCACAGAGACAAATTAAAGCAAAAAATGAACCCTGCTCCACTTTTCTTAATTTTTACTGGGAAAGTTTTCTTCTGCGCTAATTTCGCTTTGATAAGACTATTTACAAATGCACGCTTAACAAACGCCAAACGTTCGGTGTGTTCTTCTGATTCTCATACATAATTACATGAATCTGAAATGGGATGCACATACAAAGGAACAAGGAGGGACAGCAATTTTATATTTCCATTTCTAGTAGTTTTGATTATCCAAAAAATAGTTTCTCTCCTTGCGACGACCAGAAATTTGCCAGATGACTTTTTAAAGTATTCTCTCCGAAATCATTTCCTTCGCCAACAGGGACTACTGCCTTAGTCGTCTCTGCTTAGCGTTACGAGTTGACGTAGTAACTTGAAACAGACCATGTATGGCATCCGTTGCTGATGGTGTTATATCAGAGCATAAGAAACTTATGAATTTTAGATTATGCTTTTTCACTGCTCAGTACCGCAGTGTTTACATGCAATGTTCTTTTTTGAATTTTGTCGTTTCTAAGGATCTCTACGCTCCTTCTAACAAATACACAACCGGAAACAAGTCAAAGAGATAAACTGAAATTTATTTATGGTGGCTAAGGTCCTCATGAAATCCAGCAGGGATAAAAGTCTCTATTGTATGCTCCGCTTGGTATTTAGCAGAAAGCAGAAAATGCTTCAACGGGTAGCAATCCTATGCGTAATCAGGAAATTAAAAGCATACTAAATAAGAGTCCCTTATTATTAACTCCGAAAACAAAAAAGTCTTAATGAACTCATCATATGGTAGTTCCCCATGTACGTACTCCGGCGGCTACCTGTCCAAGAAACAACAGACTGTTTATTGAAAATAAGGTCCATGACGCACCTTCCGATCAATCATGGTACCGTAACTCGCTCACTTGTAACAAATGAATGGGATAATTCTTGCTTTGAACGTATATCCACTAAGTCCACTTGAAGGGAACGGTAAATTTGTCGCGGTTTAACCGAAATTAAGAAAACGTATTCAGAGTACAGGACGCTAAACAATAAATTGCTCCTATAATGGCGCTGCGACTAGAAACGTAGTCTAAATTGAGAATCATTTACGCGGTAGCTGCGCTCTAAACATTTTTCTACGTAAACTTTGTGTACCTGAACATCAGGACGCTACAGTACTAATTTCCACGAAATTTCTTAGCAGAAAATAATCGAAACCAAAAAATGCTGCAATAGCTGCAGAAGTCCTTCTCCCTGTCGATTTTTATTAAAAGTGTGAAGAATACATAAGCTGCTATACGCAGTAACGCGCAATGCGGGCACCTGCAAACTACCACTCTTCGAACTAATCGTTCAACGTGAAAGCTAACCAACGTCTATCTAATATTTTAAAAACTAAGGTTAAGATAATTTTAGTACTTCCGAACAATAAAAATTTGCAAAAAATTTTACACGTTTTACAATCTTTAGTTGAACTCAACGCACGAAGTGACCTTCGCGCTTTACATGCACATTTCTGGGAACGTAAGACCTTTAAAGGGCATGGGAGTAACGTTCTTCAAACTTACCGGCTGAACTTGGCGACATGTCCATTTCACGTATTTACTAGTTTGAGATCGGAGTAGGAGTTATTCGTCTGCAAATACGGTAAGATGATGCTAAAAGTCAAAGCAGGCATGAGCACATACTTCTGAAGGCCAACAGGCGAGTTCTAGTTCGACTTTTGCAAGGCGGCAGGAAATGCTAAAGAGGATCAAGTCAATTTGGAACAAAACCGAAATAATACCTTACAAGGAAAGACGGAAGTGGCAGATAACAAGCAGGTGTACCAATAAGTTCAACGAGAACAACTGCTAACAGTTCTCGGGTCAACAACTGACCAAAGCGATGGAATGCAGGAAAACACGTTGAGTATACTGTACAGTCCTACCTGCGCATTATTTTATTAATAGTTGGAACAATGACACTTTTTTGCTCTTTATTACGTTTCATTACTTTCCCGAAACGCCTTGCTTATCCCTCGGCGTTGTTCGGCGATTGCTTAATCACAAAAAAGAAATAAAATCTAACCGGAAAACTAGAAGTTGTATTTTCAAGTTCATGTGTACCTTATTCTGCTTTCAGCCTCCAGCTGCGGACAAATTTGTTTTTGTATCATTCCATATGATGAAATCTCCAATGTAACCTTGTTCCATATCCAAATTTGAATAATGTGTATATAATGGTTACTTTCAGGCGTGTATGTGCAAAAGTGTCCTTTTGCCAAAGCAGGGAAAGTCTTTCACTTTTTTCATCATCCTCTATCGTAAGGTTAAGATTTTAGCAGCCAATTTGCCAAAACAGTTCAATGGAAATAATCAGAAAAGTTAGATGCCAGCAATTTTTATTAATAAAAGCATCACTTATCTATTGAATGAGCTGCAAACACAATTCACTGGTTAGTGAATATAGGTGTTTTATTGAATCTTCTTTGTTGCTTTATATGGACATTTATTTTGAACTAAGAGCACATAGTACAGGACATGTTCACTCTGTTGCCGACTTGTTACTGCGTTCAGTCTGAGTGAAGGAACTGTGATCCATTGCCTGTGAAACTTGTGCCTTTCTGTTACAACATTCTGAGCATGTCATATATGAATGAACACGAGTAATTGATCATAAGAGTAACTTCAGTAACAGCTGACATCTTCAGAACTGTCGTGAGCAATATCCGTGTTTTTTACTAACCATACCTGAATGGAGCTGAGAGAACCACAAACCTTTTTCTGCTTTCATAGTGGACAAACCGTGGTTCATTTCAAGCTATGGTGCTCAAGTGGGAACACTTCCTGACATGATACTATTCAGCTGGATCTGTTTTGCCCAAGTTGTCACTTATTCCCCATTTGAATTATTTATTAGTTTTTTCTTCGCAATGAAAAATTGGCATTCCGTTTGGAAGGTGCTCCTCTGAATTGTCAGAATTGTCCAACGGTTCAAGGAGGAGCAAGTACTGTAGCTTCACTTGGAAAGCTCTCTGGCAAGCCCATTACCTACTATTTGGCACCAATGAGTCCTTTTGATGACAAAACAAGCACGTATCACCGTGTGAGTTCATGTTGCAGCAATGCCAGCACAACCAGGATTTGCTTGGATCGATGAACCGCTTAGGAATCCCGAAGTAAGGGATCACTTTATGTCCGCTGTGGTAAGCACTATTCCTCACTGCTTTATTAGCATTCCCGTAAGCAGCTTCCTCTGAGCCAAGCATACCGGAGTCCCTGAGTAGAATTCTCTGCTTATGTTTACCAGTTGAACTCTCCTTTGATTGGGTTCCACGAAACCTATGCTTTAACTTTTTCTAAAAAATTACCATCAAGGGCCAGTCAAATGTCAAAACGAAACCGCTTACTAAACTGGAATCACTATTGCTGCTCCAGTATGGACCATAGGCAATTGTTAGCTTCATTGGCTCTTGGAGTGGTGGGAAACAAGCGTCACAGAACATGGCCAACGCTTTCTCTGCTCCAGTTCGACTGGCGTATTGCAACACTGCTTCCCCAGTGGGGATCCCATGCTTTACAATCAATCGAACGTTTAACTGTCCCGTACGCTCACTGAACTCCAAGTTGCCAGCCGTTTTAAAAAAATTTATAACTTCTTTTAACGTTACAGTTTTGGGTATGTTTTCCACGAAAACAGTTCTGCTGCTGTCATCTTCACCGCCGGCATCTTCATTAGCAGCGGTCGAAGCTGACGTGCCTTGTCCTGCACTTGAAGATGTCGTTCCCAAGGGCTGATTTGTGCACGTGGTCAGACAGACAAGCGGGCAGGCCTGCAGCTGTTGACGAGGAGATGGAATGGAATTGCATGCAGAAGTAGTACACCCTCTCGAGGAAACAATACTGTATGCGTCTCCATTGCCTACTTGGGGTGAACTTTGTAATCCGTATGGAAACTGAAGTTGCTGACAAAGAGTTGCCTGAGCGGGATTTCCATAATCGACCACAGGAGGCCCACTTTGAATTTGGTGTATTTGGCCACCCAAAGAAGGACAGTTATCCATGACTAGAACAGCTGACGGCATGGAATACGTTGAACCAGCACAGCAGGTACCAAAATTATTATACATCTGTCCTCCAGAAGAAGCACTTAGCTGCGTAGAATTCACTCTGCCATTGTAGTTTGATGCAGCGTACATTTGGTGTTCACTACGTTGTCCGTACATTGCTGCAGAGGAAATGACATTAGTCACTTTTGCCTAGCGAGCATACAGGCAATACAAGTCGCTTATTATGAGTTCCAAAAGGCAAAATGGAAATTGACAATGTAATAGCATGTGAGTGGCATCAGCCATCTTAATCTCTGATGACACCTGTAAAACACTTTGAAGGAATGGTGTCTAAATAATTAGCTGCGCAAGCAAGGCAGAAAAGTAATTAACTAGGAACGATATGCATGTCATTAAATACGGATTGCTTATAGGGCATAGCAATAAGGTCAATGGATTTAGGATAAAAACAATGTCATACCCTAATTAAACACGCTGAAAAGCTCTGTAAACAACTAATGAAAGATGTGCGCCACCTACTAACACTAACGTTCTGCGTTGATACAATCATTTTCTTTCCTAAACCAAGAGAGTTAGGAGATGCGCCCTAGTCAGGGCTAGGCAAAGTCCGCATTAATAACTTAGTCGTTAAACTAGGTCGAACGCGCACCCATCATTATTATTACCATTACGGTATTTCTGCGGAAAATTTTGGCAGAACTTTTCCAAACTTACCTGCCGTTTGACGACTTTTGATTTGCGCTTCTCAACTGTAAGTCGTAAGCGCAATCTGTTTCATTTTTCCTGAAAGAGAAGAAACTACAACGAACACGGTTACAAAGGGAACACATACGACTCGTTATTTCCGCTCAAGCAATACCCACCGACGAAAACTGTTTGCACGCGTGAAGCGAAATGAAACGCATTTCTAGATACTGTAAGCTGAAAGATAACCTACTTGTCATTTGGACTGTAAGTTCGTTGCACGTAGTCATACATCGTTTCCTTAAAAGTTTTCATTTGCTTATCTATTGATTTGAGCGCTAATTTATAAAATAAGTAAGTATTCTCGTGGAACGATAATAAGAATAAAGAGCAATAACTTCAGCTGAACGCGGAAGTGTCTTGAACATATTAATACTATGCAATACTTGGCGTCACATTTTGTGATATTGGAAACCTGAGTTTCTTAATATTTTGCGATGAAGCTTAACCAGTTATTCTGTTGATAACTTCTCTTCAAGAGTGAATAATGAAGTTCCTTTCTCTTAATATTGTTCACCTGACAGTACTAATGGACATAGCCCGGAAACGCATTTGGCACCTATTTCAATTACAGTATGCCATCGCCAATATAAGGAAAATGTCAGGAAAATTTATTTTGGCGCCTTGATTTTGCCGGTTTTTCAATACATCAAGCTATCCGATTAGAGTTGATTCTTTCCATTTTTTAGGAATTTTACTGCCACTTTTACGAGTACCGCCTTGAATGTGCTTGATGAAAAGGCACAGGTTGTTCATGTCAACTGCTCTTTGACATAAACGGCGTTTCACGACGCGCAATAGGCCTAACGTCCACTATAAGTCCAAGCTGACAGGCAAACCTAAACGTAATGGTGGTGGACAACAATCAGTTAGAATTCATATGATCCGTTTGAAGTTGTCAACAAATTACATCACTGGCATGGACCATGTTCAAAAGAAGTTAACTTATGGCATATGAGAAGTAAAACGAAGATTTCAGACTAGGCCAGCACCAATGAAACGTGTACAAATGTTACACAGTTCCGATGTCTACAGAAGCAGTGACGCTTTAAGCAGTTTTGTCTTATTATTCGTAATGCCCTGAACTGTAAGTTATATCTAAAACGACTTACTGGACGTTATTTACATTTATTACCTTGAAAAGCTGCTTCTATTACTAAACTGAAGACATAAGGCTTGTGGAATCGACAAGAGATACTTTTCACACCAAGTTGGTAATTGCGAAGTCACACTTAAATTCTGCTAGTTCACAGAATAGCCACTTCCATGTTTCAGACGGAACACTAGTAATACTGTCACTGAGGAACAACGTAGTCTAAAAAGGAATATTTTCAGTTCTGAGACAAATTGAAAAGCTGAATTTGGAGTCACATTTTGTACAGTCAGATTGAGATGATGGAAAAACAAATTTTAGAAGTGTCATGATTAGTTGTGTATAGCTGTTCAAAGCGTTACACAATCGTCATTGTCACGTAAGTTGCGTACACGTTAATGAGACAGAGACGAAGAAGGATAACAGCTACAGAAAACAACATGAGCAAGAGTTAAATCAATATGTGACTTCTTTACATTGACATGTATGGACTTAGAAGCCAATGACTAATGCAATTCCTGCGTTGTGCAGCCAAATTGGTTTTCTTCATTCTCTTGTGATGAAGATGAACTTTCATGACGGAATGCAGCATTTTTTCTTTGCCCTTTGCTTGGCATCTTGCTGGCCATCAGTTGAATACTTTTCTTAGTACACTTTGTTCCAATCTAAAATAAATTACGTAATGCATAGTGCAACAGAGAAAGTTTTAGCTGAAGACACTTTGTCAATAAAGACAGCATACAAATCAATAGTTTAACTAATTTAGCTTCATAAGGCTTAAGTATAACAAACAAGGGAAGAACTAACAAAACAGATGCTGTAAAAAAACGATGACAACATACCTTAGTGGGCTGTCGTTTATATTTACCAAAGGCAGATATACTGTTTGCTTCAGAGTCTGAACTTCTTTCTTTATTACTGTTTTTTCAGTGAACACATTTGGCACTAAATGAACTGTGATGATCCACAGAAGATCGATCTGCTCCTGAGCCACTGCTTTTACGCTTTTCTTGTCATGTTTGAGCTACTGGGTCTGGAAGCATGTTCCCTCTGAGCCAGCAAACGACCGCTGTGAAATCTCCGGTGATTTGGCGAACTTCTATCCCTTTGCCGTGACTGCTGTTCAAGATTTTCAAACTGGCGCCTACTACTTCTATGTAGTCTCCATCGGGCGGATACTGCCTGACGCTGTCGGTCACACTGACGAGGAAGCTGTCCCTTTGGTCGATGATATTTAAGCTGACATATTTTTTTCCAACTTTTATCATAGTCAGAAGGGGGTACTGGCAGTCTTGAGTCATCACCCTTAGCTGCACACCAGCGCCTGTTCTCTTCCCACAGAGGATAGTGGAAATTTACAGGCCTTCTTTCTTGCCCTCCTTCATGAAACGACTGCTCACGGGATAGCTCTGGACAAGGATATCTTTCCTGAAAATCGAATCTTTCCTCAGATGGCACTTGTTGATGATGCCATGGAAAGCTATTGCTACAGGGACTGTCAGAATGACCTCTGCCATGACATCTCATTGGACAATTTAAGCTGCAGTGGGAAGTCTGTTCATATTGCCCTTTGGCCTTACACCGGTTCCAGCGTGAGTTTGTGCTGTTGTTGTTGTTGCAAAGTTGTCCTTGATTTTCAAGGTGCCTGAATCCTGACTCCTCTCTGCAGGAAGTAGCGTAAGCTTCCATCTCCAAAAAGTGTGAACTGTGACCATACGAAGCAACTTCCGCACTTGTTCCGGCGTAGGATCCATGAAATAATCCTTGGCTTCTACTCACGCTCCACTGGTCACGAAAGAACGTCAGCGGCTTACTCAAATCGTGCATGTCTGTATTCTTAGACAACAGCTCTGAAGCTTGTGATTTTGGTCCAAATGATCTGACGTCTCCTTGACGTCTGAACAGATGAGTTCCATTCTTCGAAGCCACCATGGGAAGCACCGGTGACAGTCTGTGGGTAAGGCTTGATTCCTCATTACCACTCTGCCCATTTTCATCTGAGCATATCACTTCAGACTGGCTGACTAGATCACGTGATGGGAAACCTGCTTGCCTTGTTTCCGTCGACTTCTTGACTTCACAAACGTCGTTGCCTGCTTAGATTACTGCTTTGGCATAGACAGAAAGTTGAATCCCAAAAGCCTTACCTGAACTCGACGAACAGTGTGACCAGCTAACCTGAGTGCCACTTTGATCACTCAACTTCACCTTCTGTTTGTCCTTTTGCTTCAGCGATTGTTCGTTCAGACGGGCAGCTGCAAGAAAACAAAACATTTTTGCTTTTTCGTCATCAATCGATTCGCAGGTTCTTTGAACTGCCTACCATTTTGAAATCCCCTCTGCATAAAGCAGGTATTGCATGCGTTTCGGTAGAAGAAATTCATATTATTGCACATCAAGCACAACCACGACTTTTTGTCAAATCGGTGCATACCACTGACGATGGAACAGCGTCCTTTTGAGGCATAACTTTTATTTTCTTTTCCCTTTTCAGCATTCCGCTCATGATGATGACCTGAGCATTCGTGATCTTGTAGGAATACTTCTTCGAGATCTGTGCTGCCAGTTGTACCTTTGTCACCCATTTTAGGCGTCCAGTAGGGTCCTTTGCTCATGGTAACCGCCATTGGTCTAATTTTTGGTGGAAAACAGGTTCCATTGAACATTGCTATTGCATTTTGCATTTGCTTGCGAGTAGCGTAACGTACAAGTACCTCTCCTCTTGGTTTGCCTCGCTTGGTCAAAATACGGACGCTCAGTTGTCCGGTAGTCTCATTGAAGTCCAGTTCACCAGCCGCTCTGAAGAATTTAACAATTTCCTTCAGAGTGGCGCATTTTGGTACGTGCTTGGCCAAAATTGTTCTACTACAATCGTCGCGGTCGCTACCATCTTCGTCGCTGCTTGATTCAGTAATGCTTATGACCATCGGTACTGTAGTGGTATCAGCTCCATTTGAAACAGCTGTAGTCGAGGCTAACGCTACAGATGTATGTGTGCCCGAAGAAATCACAGGTGAAAGACACTTCGTTGAATCAGTTGCTACATCTTGTGATGATAACATTGGTGACGATGTCGGTGGCAGTGGTGTCATCGCCAGTGGTGGTGGCGCTGAAGCTGGTGGAGGCGGTGGTGGTGGCGGTGGCGCTGATGTTGGTGGAAGAATTGGAATACAAGTTAACAGTGCAGATTGACGAGCGTCGCTGAGATGTCTATGGAACTGATTATTTTGTGATCCTTTTATATGTGGCTCCGCCAAGAAAATTTGAACAGGAAATTGACCATAACCATCTACGGATGAGGTGAGCTGACACACAGTCTTATTTGAACAGTTACCATTCATTTGGACAGCCATACAAGGTAAGGATATTCCACCAGCTTGTGTGATCTTGTCAGGTCCATAAGGAACAGGTATCCTTGAATGGCAGGCAAGATTAAAAGGCAATGGCTGAATATTGGAAACAAACCTGTCCTTAGGGTAATTGGACGTTAGTAGAGCATCTTTGCCATTGAAAGGCACCTTTGTTGAACTCGGTTGAGTACATGACTTCGTGATATCAATACTGTCAAGAGGAAGCTGCACTGGCTGGCATAGGGCAGCGCTTGGAAGCTCTTGAAGTTTATGCAAAGTCTGCGGTTGTTGCAAAGGCACGTTACAGTTAACAAACGCTGGCTGAGACTGCGGATGGGTTGCAATCCATTCTTCATTCCAAACTCTAAGGTCTTCCAACGCAGTGGCATCCCCTGACTTCACGTCAGGATGAAGCATTGGTCTGTTTTCATTGGACGCGCCTAGATGTCACAAGCAAGCTTCAGTTATAATATTTTTAGGTTGAGAAATTTGTTTACAACGCTTAACTGACAACCGCGTCACACAAGTGCCATGCAGACTTCAAAGAATGTCGAAGAGGCAATTGACTTTAAATGGCAATCACAGCTAAACCTTACATAACCTTAGCTACTAGCAATCACAGAAAAGTTGTTTAACTCAGAGGGGGACCGTTGTATCCGCAGTGTTTTTGATTCTGTGACTTTCTGTGTGTACTATCAAGTCCTACATACATTGTCCTTATGTGCCTCTATGTGTGCATTGGAAATTTAATTTTTAAGTAAACTACAGCATGGGATTAACAACACTAATGGGAAGTCCTATACTGAAGCAGTAAAATATAACAACTACAACAGCACGCTGTGATAAAAGCTGTAGGCGTCATCGATAGTCTTTCTCTTTGAAGTGATTACTAAGAAAAAATAACAGTTACACCATGGATAAGGTGAGCAACGAAATGATTCACGTTTGACGTAAAACAGGGACAGATGTGGCCAAGTTTCATCAAGTTACACAGAGCAGCTCACAATTGAAATCACAGCTTGATTATTTCTATAACTTTATGTCTAATATTTCCAGCCACCCCCTAACCGCCGCAGAGATATGGAAGACGTCCCGTATGTACTTGATCGTGCTTGCTCTGCGGTAGCGTGAAAAACAAATTCAAAAACATCATTTCAAATAGTGCATCTAAGTGAGCTCTTATCGCACATACGTCAAATTCCGGTGGGCTCAAACAAAATTGGCAAAGAAAGTAGCATTACTTAGAATTCATACGTACTCTGACCAAACTGACATCGAGTCTGAGACCAATCTGACTAGACGACATTTAAGCATTCAAGTAACAAACGCAGGCACACTGACGCTAGTATCGATAAAGCAGAAACAACAAAGGCCATCAATGTTCACAAAACTGTGAAGCGAACAATTTTTGGTTTAACTATCCAGAAATCTCGCTGCTGTCTGCTCCAAACACTCCGTAATTGTCTAACGCTATGCATACAATAAAAAAAGGGTACGAGCACTCGCATGCGCGCGTGAATTATTGTGCATTCAAAGAGAACAGACTTTATGAAGTTTTGGGAAAAATGGGAAAATGTTTAGTTCCCATCATGGTAAAAAATGCCTGACATGCTCATTTACTTTAAAAGCTCATGTACGAACTGAACGTAGCTTCCTCACCACTTCTGTGCTGGGCATTGGCATTTCGACTAGTCGGAATCTCTGCGCTGCAGTCTTCTCCACAGACATTGCACTAACCTGCTGATCAGAGAACTACAGTATGAAATTGTTTGTAGTAGCCTACAGGGCGGCGTTGATTATATAAAATGGACACTAAATGCCAGTACAATAAACTGTCTGCGGTGGAGAAGAACTACGTCACCAACGTACGGAGGCTGGCAATCCTATCGGCGTAAAAGGCCTGCATCGCATTGCCCTGAGTAGGCTCATAAATCAGCATTAATACTAAAGTGGGTTCTTAGCAGAAGTAGCAGAATACTGACGGAAATCAGCGAAGCAGAGTTGGCAAGTTACTCGCCTAATTACTTCAGACAAACAATGCAACCAAGGCAATTAAAACATGTAACGCAACTGAGGCAGAACAGTACCAGTTTCACAGCACTGAGCACGCCAAAGGGAAAGAATTCAAGCTCAGAACTAACTATGAGTTTATACAACCGCTACAATCATGAAAAATTAATTATTCATTTTTAATAGACAACGAGCAGCGTAAGAAGCCACCTAATTTTTAACTTCATAACATCTCCCTATGTAGTTTTTTTGTACACATTACTCAGTAAAGTTTGTGTATCGTCCTACGTGGAGAGCAAAACTAAGCAAAGCAAACACGTATGGACTTAGATAGCCACAGGGTTGTCCTGCTAGGAACCATATCTAAACACTGCGAACGCTCACTTCATGCCGGACATACCCCTCCTGATGTCATCGCAGAAGGAAATTGCAGAAAAAGCAAACGATTCAACAAAGATGTGAAAAAAATAGACTGCTTAAGAAGGCAAGTCTACCAATCCTTTTTTGGGCCATACTTTGGAAATGAAGAACCAAAAGTCATCAGTGAGATGAAAGCTACAACAATACGCGACTCAGAATTCAACGAAGCACTACAATGAAAGGTATTTTCAGCCAGCTACGAAAGTCAAAAATGAAGGTCTTGCAAAGAGAAGGAAATTGTAATTTTCATATTACCAAGTTTGGAGCTCCATGCAGATCTCTTTTGCGAAGGTAGGAAACTGTACGCAACTTGTTGCAATTAATAGCAGTGAAGGGTCAATCAACGAAGACTGCCACGCCAAGGTGCTCCCGTGACTAAGGCAGAAGAATCATTGACTCATTTCTGCTATGCCTAAGGCACAACTCACTGGTCTACGAGCAGAGCATACCAACAAGGTCACTGGGCTCACACTGTTTGCACAAGACCAAAATAGACATTATTACCTCACATGCACTATGGGACACGCCATGCCAAAGGGCAAGAAGGAGTCCTTGCTCAACTATTGATCGACAGTTACGACGTGAACCCACCTAAAGCAGCGCGGACAGACACCGTTGGCAGCTTTCTTACCCATTGTGTAGGGTCATGCGTTGGACCTGGGTTAGGTCATCGCTGGAAAACTGACATAAAGGGTCAAAGTTAGCAAAAAGGGCAACTGGGCGCAATGATGAGCACATGGCAAGTACGCCAAGGTCAAACCTGAATTGTGGATGAAAGAAAAATGGTGTACTGTATTATTTTGCTAAAAACAGATTTATCTGAAATGACTCATTAAATCAAATAAGAGCATTAGACTAATCAATTATCGCACAAAACGATAATGGAAAATTTTTTGGAACATATCGTACCTGCCGTGATATGGCAGTCCAATCCTAGCAATGATCAGCTGTGAGGATCCGGTAAGAGAAATTGAAGGGATAAAATAAACTGTAGACCATGAAAAACTGGTGGCAGCAATGAAAGCAGTCACGGGGGCCGAACATCATAACGCATCTTCATGTACACCACTACTAACGGAGCTTCTAGTTTTCTACCGTATGATGCTTCTCTTTACCTGCTAATCACTGTTAGGTGACAGCTTTGTTTGTTTTCATTGCCTACTCTGAGGGTGCAGCTTTAGCGGATACGTTTTAAGTTCGCTAATAAATTCGCTTTACACATTTACTGGAACGCTAACCTAACAAAAAATGTCAAAAGACTTGGCCTATGAAAATCAAGAAATTCAAATTTAAGCAAAACACAAGATAACAAAAGTATGCACGAAATTAAAGCCGTGAACGCAACATAGCCTTCTAATGAAAGCGTACATCAAAATTTGCGTCTTGCTGGTGTCCATATTCACTGCAGCTGGAAAAGTATATCACATTAAGCAGAGGTTCAGGTCAACTAAGCTGTGCCATAGATCTAATGCGATAACTAATTTTTGGATACTATTATGAATTAGCCGCACATTCAAGTCACTGTTCTTTGCGTATCTTTTCTCTTTATAAAGTTACAAGAGTTGTTAGCAACAGTTGCGGTTTTCATGTCAGGACTGTAATTGCAAACTTGTAGCATTTTACTAAAGTTAAGAAGCACATAATACTTCATTCATAAGTTTAAATTCCATTGGCATAAATCTGCGATGTGTACACGCGTCTTTCTTACTGAATGGTGGATGCCTTATTACTGTACATATCATTTGTAATGCAATTTGCATAATGAAAATTACGGCCTCATCAGTGGCGTTCTGATTACTAAAGGGAGGTCATTTAGGTGCATCACCCTTTGGAACAACACCAAATGATGGTTTGGCTTTTCAAAAGCTACGTTTCATCTTTTCAACATCACTGAAGAAACAAAGAATTTTTAAAATTATGTTTGCCTACTCTGATTTATAAAATTTCACTTTGAGCATTTCACGTCAGCAACAAGGTGACATACATGTGTGCACTTTGAGAACTTTATTTTTTTCATGTCTTACTGGCTTTTAAATCACAAAGACAGCTTGTAATACATTGTAATTCACTGTGTGAATTGCATCAAGTGCAGCAGATGGCTTTGCTTGCAAAAAACCTTTACGTTAACTTTAGCAGTCGTTTCACACCACTTCTTAAAAATACGTACACTAAATATTAATGCAAATATGTTTATGCTACTCCCTACGGCCGCAAGAATCTCCATTGCTCACATGCTTAGGAGAAATGCGTACAGCTCATTTGCATGAGCACGTTTGTTGCATTTTTGCGCAGGGAAAATTGTTTAGCATCAAATGCTCATCTGCAAGACCGCCTTGAACGACCAATGGAATTTTTAGACTTATGTGTGTGTCGACATTAGCTGCAAAGGGAACAAAACTGGAATAGAATCACATTCAGCTCATCTCCTTGAAACTGCCCAAATCTTCTGATTTGAAGATTGATGAAATTCCAATTTGGATCGCTGTCAAGGCACGGTTTACTTTCCGCTAAGGACTGCTACTAAGTGATCCATGAGTTGATGTAGTTTGTGTTTCATGACCATCATAAAGGAAACGTTCCCTATAAATTGAACATTTGAATCCATGCACAGCCACCCAACTTCAAGAACTCCATATCAGGTAAATGGAGGTGCAGTGCAATCAATCCAATAAAGCTGCATGCACAAAGTTAGCTACACGTCAATAGGAACTTCTTTCATAGGTGTGTTGAGGCTTGAAACTTACAGAGATGGGCTTCCTGAAAGTAAAGCGCATACAAGCATCCAATTAAAGGTTTCATGTGACAGGAAAAGGTAACGTGTCTCAGGAAGTACTGTGACAAAAAACACTTATCTCTTTGACAAAACATTTAATGCAACGATGGGTACAGCATTTTGAAAACTTACTTGTTTCATCTTCAGTAACGTATGATGGAGATGAGTCTGTTCCTGTCATGCTAAGCTTAAAAGTGCGTTTGTCAACAATATATTGAGCGTTTTGGTCATAGCTTTTCCTGGAAATGCACAACAGTAATGAAAACGTTCCATACGGTCAATAAACGTAGGAATAAAAATTGTACAACTGCGCAATCATGTTGACCTTTGGGAAAACATTGCAAGTTGGCGGCATTGTTTCAATCCAGAATCGATTGGTTGCACTGAGGTCACTTCCTGAAAACACAAGCTTTACCGACGAAACAAGCTGCGTCAATTACAGGCAAGCAAAGGGAAAAGGGTTTATAGCAACCGTCGTGCTTTGTCAAGTTTTCAGCTCGTTGAAGTAATAGAATTACACATCGCACTGTAACAGCATGAATGTCAATAATTGCTGACGGTAAAACTAACAGCCTTGCAAGCAAGTTGGCAAAATAAAAATAAATTATGTTTGCTCAACACTCAAACTCTCTACTACGTGTTAAGCAATACGTTTTAGCAAAATTATCTTACTTTCTCCAAGACGTCGTCAGTCGTAGGGCAGTAAAATATGAGAAAACTAAATTTGGGTGCCGCATCGCTATGTATTCAAACGGAGAAGAAAACTCGTTTGTTTAGCGCAAAGTAGAAGTGTACGATTTGTTTTCGTCGGCAGTATGATTTGCAGGTTAACTATGGTATACGGTAGCGAAGTGAAAATATTTTGACAGAAATTGTTTATTCCGTTTTGAGACCTATCCAGACAAGAGGACCTGTTCAGAAGTAGCATTTTGAGCGTAGGAAAACTGTTCAAAGCAGACTTGCTTGTTTGACCATTTCAGTTCGCCTCTCTGCTCTGCTGCAGCAGCCATGATGTGGTAAGGGCGCATTTTGCGTTAGTCATATTACTTCTCGTTGGGTTTTACGCTAACATTTGCAGGTTACAATTCACGGTGGTCGCGTCTTGTTAGAAAGACGGGATGGAACTTGCAAAATTTACTGCTTTTAGGATGTGTCAGTTGCACTGCAAACAGCCGCTATCTTCTGTGTAAAATGGTCATGGCACGAATAAGTTGCGCTTTTGTGCAAACATTCTCAAAGCTTAAATGTGAATATTGACCCACATATGTGGTATTCGTTGTGTTTCATTCATTAGAGAAATTAGTCGTGACGCACAGGCGCCCTACAAAACAAAGATTCTGTGTGTAACCATCATCCTGTTGCCAAAGAAGTTGCATCCTCAACGACGTGGTATCCTGGCATTAAGCAGCCAAAGCGTGGAACTTTATTATTTTTGAGGAGTTCTGATGAATTGCAAAAACCAGTATTCCTCACGTTGGGAAGGCGTGAACAAGTAACTATTGCTTTACAAGGAATGTATTAACCCATGTTTTGATGGAAACATTGATTCCTTCATCTTGGACACAACGTCTCATAAATTCTTGTATGTAAATATTAGTAGTTCACGAACTTTTCACTTTGTTCTAAACAACTTTTCTGCGTAGGATTATTGCATTTGCAACATAGTTTTCTTATACTGTTGGAGTTTAATTAGTAAAGTGAATTTCCTGCGGACTACATTGACTTGCCAACGACACAGTTGTTCTTTGTTCAGGGGAAAGATCGCCATGTGGCTCATTTCTGAGGGACTTTACGCGATCTAATACGGTGTTGGTTTTGCTAGGATAGTTGATTGGATTATCCGCTTTCCTGCTGCATTTTGGGCTTACTGCTGATTTATCTAATGGTGATTAATTTCAAGCAAAGCGCGCTTACGTAGTTCTCTAAACTAAATCATATTTTGTCTTACATTCACAGTCAGTAAGTCAAACTTAACATGCACTATAGATTGCTTTTAACGCTTGTTAACTGTTAGTGCCATTTTAAATTAGACTTGCAGCAGCAGCGGCCGCATTTTGGCAGGCTGAAATACAATTGAACTTTCCTGCACACAAAGCAGAGGCACAATGTGACCTGCACATTATAAGTCCCGGCAAGTTATGCAGCCTTTGATGGACAAGGATATATGCAAATAGGATCAGTACTTTTTGCACTGAGTTATTTTTGCCTATTTCAACGTACGTATGTTGTTTTCATCGATTAAGATGGCACGCGTAATACTGAACCGTAGATCAGCTGCAATTTCATAGCTGAGAGCTATTTGCCACTGTTATTCTATTATTTATTGCTGTGGGATTATTTTCTTGCAAGGATTCTTTCATGGATAAATGCCAGAAGTAATTGGATATTCTATTGGAGTTGTGCTGAATGTCAGCGTTCTTGTTTTCCACGTAATAAACTAACTGGACTTGAATAGGTAGCATATGTTAACAGTCATACTGTAAAGTTGGGCACGTCATGATTTTAATTTTGAAAATTTACAAATTTGAATTATTTCTTCTAACTCTCATTTATTGAAACACGGTCGCTTGGTAACGCAGTGGTACGGTTTGCATTCAGGATCTTTCATGGCTTTTCCTGCTCCTTGTTATGTAGTATCTCTGTAATTACGCTATTAGCAGCGTATTGTTAATAGCTACAGTACAATTGCTTAGTGTGATTACGGATACTGCACAACAAGGAAGAATAAATGCCGTGAAAGATCTTCAATGAACAAACTCAGTTATCACTATGTTTTACAAAGTACCTTTTTGCTGCGCGGCACAACCAGAGCCATGAATGTACAAAATACTTTAAATTATTATTTTGTCATCCTTTCTGGTTTACAACAAGGATATTTGCCAATTGGAGGTAGCCATTTTTGTTGGCGTTGTCCAGTGTTGACGACATGCACAACGTTTAAGAATTACCCGGAGGATTATCACCGTTAGTTATACTAAAGGCGGTAACGTTGCTGTCGCCTATTAGCAGTGTATTATGCATACGTACTGTACAAGCTACAACTTTAATAACTGTTCGAAATGAGTAATCGGTCAGCTGTCAGATTTAATATTTTAAATGATGAGATATGTAAAAACCGCTTATTTATCATCAAAGTGTTATTGAAGGGCCTAAGTAGTGGACATTTTTATCAAAACGATATCTTTGACAGTAGGTGCAGAAAATGCCCAAATTAGTGTTAACTATTACACTTTGTTGATGGCAGATGTATTAATATATCGTTAGTGCCCACTCGCACAAATGGATTTTATTTTCCAAAGGCACACATATTAATTGAAGCATTCGCAAGTAAAAGTCGAATTGGGAACAGCGTAAGCAAGCAGGCTTTCCTGTTGTAATGAACACTTTACACAGAAGTGCTCTGATGAGAAAATGCGTGACAAATTGCCAGGAAGGGCTTCTTTGCCACTTAACGAAATAAAACGCATAACGCATCGATGAGGAAAGCTTACATGACGCAGTTTAATTCTGGCACGCTGAACCTAAGCATCTGTTTTCCGCCTGTAGCAGAATCTGTACTGCGCGTTGCGCACAATACGGATTCTGCCGAGCGGAGGATTGATCATCTTGGATTTACTTAGTCATTTTTGGTGTACTTTTACCACTTACAGTGGTTTCGCCGGGGGCTGCTGATTCCCCATCGGATTGTAGCGAAACTGAAGCACTTCTTTCCGCAAGAATGCCATTGCGCCTGCGGAAGTTAAACAGCTGAAATTCTATCCAACCAATAGCTTTGGCCGGCGAAATTTGAGTAACCACGGTAGGGCGCAGGCCGGGATTGTACGACTCCATCACTTCCACCTTGCAGTCAGCCAACCTTGTTTCGACCATATCTTCAAATATCCGCCTTTTTGATGCTTTGCCTGGAGCAGACGATTTGCGCCACATGTTCTCCACTTCGTCGTCGTCACCTTCGCAATGTTTTAGCTGCGAACGGCAAACTGTGGCCGTTTTCTTTGCTCTTTTAATTTTCAACTTCATTAGTTTAAAGAGTGCGCATCAAAAAAAGTTTAAACTTCAATTCTCAAGGATACGCAACAACATACTAGCCTTGAATGAATCAGTTACACGTAAACAGTTAGACAAAATACTCAGTGAGCTGACATTAACATTAATCACAAGTGATAAAGTTGAGCACTTTTCCAATGCCATTATTAGTTAATCTCTTTACAAAGTTATCGAGATGGACGAATTAAAAGCTTCCATTCCACAAAAATGTTTAAATGTTAATTATACAAAGCACTGGCTTTGAGGACTGTGGTAAAGGACACGCAAACAGGCGGCTGTCACATTTAGGCTACGGTACACCGCTCTGCGCACTTTGCGGCTGTGCCGATGCTTTCGTAAAAGGGTAACAGAAACGTTTAAAAGTCGTTGGCATCCAGTTCAGTTTAATGCATGCAAACATTGTTATGCTCATCAAAAAAGTGTCCAACGGGTTTCTAAATTTGCCAAATTAACATATCTGCATTTTTCAGCTGTTTCGTGCGTACTTTTAAAGATATCAATAAGCAAACTGATGCCAACGGTTAATAAGCTTTCCTTCCGCGTTGCAAATGCTTCATATCGTCATGTCATTTAGGGAAATTGGTAAAAGAGCAATTGATTTCCCCAGAAAGGCGTAAAACACGGTGTTAAAACCACACAGGGCAACACCAAATACCTATAAACAGCTGGCGACTCAGTGAACGCCCGTGGAAAGTAAAATGGAACTGTCTCTCTTACCATTGCGGGTCTTCATTGGGCACCATCGCAACCGGATTCATTGACGTAGTTTCAGGAGACTGAATCATATTTCTGTAGAGCTTTTTGTTCACTGCCGGATTCAACGGGGAGCAAACGATGCAGTCGGAACGTACGCAAGTAAACCAATGATGAAGTATGAGACGCCAGGAATAGCAGTGGGGCACGGTGCACTGCTTTCCTTTCCGGCATGTCTCCATATGCTTCAAGACGCTGATCATTAATTCACAGTACGGTACCGAGCATCGGTCGACCTGGCTGCCGTTGAGCCGACGAAGTTGGCACTTTTGGGCGTGCAAAAGAAGAAGCAGCTGCTGCTGTATCATTTTGACACATTCCGGACTTTTGCTATTTGAAGCCGCCATATTATTGCTCAAGAAAAGGAGGTCAACTTTTGCAGTGTACTTCTTTAGGGATTTAAGTCATGCACTGACAAAAACTTCGCTTTCAGGACGGGTTAACGTGCGGCTTCGTTGAACTGCAAATTCTTCTAGACTGCCTGAAACAGTGTTACGGTATAAAACATAATCCTTTGGAATACTAAAAATTTAAGTTTACTTAAAGCATGGAGAACAATGGTAAAGACTTTATCGCTTTAGAAAAGTGAATCGAACTTATGCAATGACTTCACATCCATTATTCAAGATTGAATAATTTTTGTATAAATAGGCTTAAACCTTTGCTGTCAACTTCCGAAACTATGCCAGCCATAAGGTTTATTGGTTATTAGAAAGGACAGGTACAATTAAGCGGTCGAAGAATCGTTACAAGGTGAAAAATAAGCAGACAGGGAGGGCACAAAAGCATTAACGTCGTCACACAGCTTTCACAGACAATTGTCGTTTGAAATCACGCAACGAAAGAAGACTTGGGCTTAACGGCAATATCATTAGTTGGTTAAGCCTTTTGGAAGAGCTGAGCAAAGTCAGCTATACCATTTGATACTTCTTGAAACTTAGAAAAATGATTCGTAACGTCTTAAGCAATTCGTCAACTGGGGAGTGGCCTGTGACCTAAACCACTTAAAACCCTAATCCACAACGCGCTCATGTCAGTGTAAACAGTTTATGCACAATATGACAGGAAAAAGCCAACACGTTCACTTCTCGTAAAAATTGCTTTCGCCGCGCTCCTCGCCCCGCCATCAGAGCTTAACAGTAAGCTCACATGGGGATATTGCTTTTCAGGCATACTGTAGTATAAAGGAGGGAGGGCGTGAGTTCAAAAAACAAAAAATCCGTCCTTTTGGAAGTAGCTTCCAGTCCATCTTAAACGGTAGGAAAATTGGAAATAATAAAACACAATCGAACGAGATAAAGATGAAATAAGGCAATAAGCTAGATAGAGTTTCCTTAAAATAAATTCCACGAAATAACAATAGTAATAACTTAAAAAGTATGAATAAAGCGATACAGAGATGAAAGAGAAATGTTTTCACGAAATGGTTACATAATAGACATAAAACGAGGGGAAATGTAAAGCAGACACAAAAATAAATAAAATAAGTAACATCTGATTTCCACTCTCTCTTTTTGTCATTCTTTCATTGTGCACCGACGTTCTCACACGCTTTTGCCTCAAATGCCGAAGGCGGTCCTCTTTTCTTTACGCCCCAAAGGCATAGCCTGTTTACACTTCAACAGTCTGAGCGAGTGATATTTGTTTACGTATCCTTTTACGGAAAAATCCATTTGTTCACTTTTGATTAAAAAAAATTTTAAAGCTAAGCGAGTGTTGGTTTTCCCGTAAAAGCACACACATAGACACATGTCACCCGTTACGATAGTTAGAATATACGATAAGCTGTCATGGTGGCAATTTTCTCGCAAGCTTGTTGCTACCACCCCGTTTCTTAAGGAATTCGAATTTAGCATACGAAAAAGGGGCACGTAGAAAAATGCCATGAAGCAGAGATACCGTTTTGAGCATACGTTATCTTCCTGCTCTATTACGCGGAATCCACGCTGAATAATTATTACCCAATTACGGGCGGGCGATCAATGACACCTACTAACTGTGTTCACTTGTGGTAACACGTGTATTTCAAAATGGACGAAGAAAAGTTACACTCGTTGCACACGCGCATACATTTCGACTGAAGAAAACGCTTAGTTATTAAAATTTCAGATATGCTTTTCAAAATCTGAAGATGCCACATTTTCGCACTCTTCGATCTATGCTTTGTAACTCAACCTAATGTGCATTACCGTTTCTTAATAATAAATAGACAGACACCTTCTTGACCCTTCATTTTGCAACTACGTTTAGTTTCGATTAAATTATGTTAATTTTAAAACCCATCATGCCTACATAGATATGACTTCCGCCACAATGGCCTATGGAAAGCGTGCAATCGCGGGTGAGGCTTTACTACATATTAAGACGGGGCAGTATTGGGTATTGCGTCAAAGACGCGGACTTCACTGAAACTAAGCTACGGGACAATGGCTAACGAGTTACCTTTGCAGGTCATCAAGTGGCGACATTGACCTACAATGACCAACACACGCAAGAATAATTCTGGCAACCGGTTACGCGTGCTCAAAAAAGCGTAAAGGAAGTTTCTAAATCATTTGTCAAATAACTTATGACCTCATCTAGCTGGACAGTTCGGCTAAAAAACAAGGACACAACACTGCCGTGCCAATGGGAGACGATGACTCTATTTTGGCAGCAGCGAGAGAGAGAGAGATCAAGGGCGTGTCGAGGCTTTGAGCAACAGGCAATACAGCGTGCCGTTCGTAAATATGAAATAATAAACTCAAAAAGTGTGTCCCAACAAAAAAGCAAAGTCAGCAGTGCTAAAATAAGATAAGGGGCAACATGAATCACAGCTCATTCCGTGGATTTTCCATACGCGATGAAGTTCGGATAACTTACTGGCTTCAGCTAATTTCACAACTTCTAATAGGCGCTTAAGAAGGGATGATGAAGAAAGTGACCGCCATACTTGGCAACCGCATGAAGCATTAGCATAGCTTCAAATGAACTTGAAAAGAGATATCGTACTCTACAGCCAGTTCAACGTGAAAAATGTTTGACACAATGCGAACTCTACCTTATAAGGGTTGGCCAATTTGCGCATGCAGGTTGGCAAGTAGCCAAACCTGAAGAACTGAGATGAAGGTGAACAAAAATAACTTTTTCATCTATCAATTATTGAACTTACATGCTGTATGGTTGTTGCAAGCAGCTCAGCAAGTATAGGAGTGGTCTTCAGCTAAGTAAGATGAGAAATGTGGCACAATCAGAGATCCCCTTCTTTGGGCAGTCTTTACTCATCGTCGACTAAACTAAGAGTACCAGTCGCAAAGGCATTCTTGCAACGAAAAGAGCGCAACGAAAGATAATGATTGACAGCGCATTTAGCCATCTGACTGAGTGATAAATAGACAATTCAGTTGCCTCTATTGCACCAGTCGAGTGGTGGGAAAGCGACACGGTGTTCCCATTCGCAAAGTGAAATTACCCAAAGGTGGACATGCAATGCCATTAATCAGATGCTAACGCCTGACGTTGTGACGCCAGCAAAATATTTCCACCCGTTCAATGCTACACAAAGAAAAGGGGTAAAACCGATCCAACACAACCAGTCCAAGTAGGCATGCATGCCGCCTGTCATCGTCCTCGTCGTCGTCGTCGTCGTCGCCGCTGCTGCACCTGTCAGATGAAAAGACTGACGTGTAGCTGAGCAAAATCTGATTGCTCAGACAGTCCCCAGCAAGCGCGTCGCAAATTCATTCTATCAACGATGACATATGTCGCCTGGAATGTCTGTGGGAACGAAGACAGCAACGAGCGAAAATGGCGCAGTTGGCAACAAAACGTTCAAAACCAAAGAACATCATCGTAATGCGCAACCATTTCCGCTATGGGAAAATGAAACCCCAAAGTGGAACTTCACGGAAAACCCAATAGCTGTTGGCTGCGCTATTTCAGCCTCCTATTATTGTTTCCCTTTTACGCTACTTAAAATATGTACAGTACACAAGAGATTCGCGTACTAATTAAATGGCTAAATATTACTGTACAATTCTGGGATCCTTCCTATTATCTGCCTGGCGAGCACTCGCCGTCAACAGATTCAGTCTGCTCGATTATCATTTGTTTTAATAGGCTCAGGATTAGGCTTAGGATACTTGCTGTTTGCTGGCTATGTAGATTCTACAGCCTAAGCCTATTGGAACAAAAGATGACAGCGCAAACTGAACCAGTTAGAAGTAACAGGCACATAACAGGAAGGATTCTCGTTCTGTACTTTTAGAAAACGTAGTAAAGGAACGAAAAACATCTCGGACATTTCACTACTCACCCGTTCGTCGACAGCTATGCGGTGACACTGAACCATTTTGGAATAAGGCACACGAACGTTGAGCACACTTCTTCATTGAATAAGCAATGAACTCCAACTTGAATCATCGGCAAGAGAGGGTAGTTACAGGCGACAGCGAACTTCGCTAAGAGCCTTATCAGTCCAACTGGTTATTGAATCATCGTTGCACCCACTCAAACATAGGGATATTTCAACAAAATGCAGCAAAATATTGAATATTCAATGAAGGTGCATGGCAGTGCCAGGAATACTCGCTATCACTATATGGCAACGACGGACAACATTATAAGGGCACAGTCTCGAACAATCTGAAAAGGACAAGAAACTTTTTCAACCCTTTGCAAAGTAATCCAGTGGGTAGCCGGATCGACACGGCGGCATTTATGAATATTAATTAGTAAGAAAAAACGCTTTTTCAAAGATAGTTCGGCTAATACAGTTAGAGCGCCTATAGTTGCACGAGCTTCCCACTTCGAATTTCAAAACACGATCTGCCCAAAAGCAATCGTGGCACAAGTCGACGAAAGCAGATATTGTTGCAACTCGGCAATTAGAGCGATTGTAACGCCACCTATCGCTTACAAACGCGAATTAATAAGAAAGTGATAACTTTTGCACTGTGAACCATGACGCTGACCATCTCGGACGTCAGTTACGGCAGTTTTGCACAAGCTGTTAGCAACAGCAGCACAAATACTTATACTAACAGCTTATTTTTTGGATTTGCTGCATTCCTTTCCCAAACCTTCAAATATTGTACGATTCTGTAATCGTGGAAAAACAAGCCTTAACTATAAGGCACTTAGATGGTCTATTAGAGAGTAACGAGGCAAACGCAGGAATGAATAATCGATGAACAATAACGCAAAAATAACTGGTAACAGAGAGGTGGATGCGTTGTCCAAGCAGCCTTATGTTTAAGAGGTTAGATAGGATTCCTTCGCATCATACGTAAAAGAAACAGGAACATTATATTCCACCAGTTCAAGATACGATTGGATTTACAACGAAGAAGTAAATGGGTATGCGTAATAAAGACGTGCTACAAAATTACAATGTCCACGACGACGGAGACAGAGGGTCAATTCCAAGAAAGACTGCCCCAACTTGAAGTAGTCGTACGAGTGGTGACTGTACAAGCAGAGATGGACAAGACGGGAAGCTACACGGAACGAAAAGACGCCATACACGCATAATGCGGAATACAAACGGGATTTGTGACCAGAGCCCACGAAAACGTTGGAATGAGAGAAAAAGAAATTACTACTCGTATATCACCGCCTCATCTTATTTATTTCATTACCATTACTCTTTAGTTTTATTTTATTATTTTTAATTTTATTCTCTACGCATTATTTCATTGAAGACGCTAACGACGAGATCCACTGTACCCCGAAAGCTTCTCCATAACTTTTGCAGCCAATTAAAAAAGTGAGTTAACGCGATCCCCTCATGAAAGCTTATACACCCGTTATACGGACGTCTCATATTTAGTTGCAACTTTATTTTATTACTTTACTTTACTTGATTTCACTGTCATCATTGCTAAACGTTTTGTCAGATTTTCCTTTGCTTTGTTTTCATCCATTTTCCTTTTGGTTTTCAAGTGCTCACATCACCATCATATCGTTTACGCGTTGATGTTTCCCGAACTATTGGTGGCCGGAACTTTTTTGGAAGAGTAGAATAAAGTACAGTTATCGATTCACGTTCAAAATTGCTCACTTTGCTCTTTTCTACTGTAAACCAACCTTCGACTTTCGGGGTTTCGGCCATCGACGGTCACAAAACACGTAAAGCTACAACAAGAAACAAAAATTCGGTATAAATACGAAGGAGCAGTTAACAGCGTGCAGCCAACTGGAAAAGATCACCGTTAAGACAGTATGGACAAATGCCCACCGCTTTGGTTCGACGACTACTCCTCCTTTGATTGCAAGCAAGCATAACCGTAAAAGGGAGAAAGAAATCAACAAATAAACATTTGGAAATATAAATTTGAAATACAAAACAATACGATAGTTATTGTACAAATATGGCAACACTTTATATACAGTCCAAGCGCTGAACGATGAAAGGTAAGAGCTTCCCGCGTCGAACCGTGGGTGGTCGAACAACATAACGCAAACTCATCTTGAAAAGCAGTTGCAAAAAACTTGTAAAAAAATCATTTTCACCATCTTAATTTATTTTATTACGGAATCAAACCGTTCAGGGAACGGTGGAATGTAAATTACGTTCAAGGCTGACAAATGGATCAGGTCAGAGAGCCTGAAAACTTCGTTGTATAAACATTTTAACCTTCTACGAGACAAACAAAGATCCTGCGCATCCGATACGAAATCGTACGTCGTATTAGCGTATAAAATCACGAGGCACACAACAACCAGCGTCAACGTGATTACAGCTTCATAGCTTACGTCACACTGAGGGTGGTCTGTACAACTTGCAATATTTGAACTGCGTTTTTTATTTAACATATGGATCTTAATGCTCTTTGTCCAAGACAATTCATACGCGCACAACCAACTACAAATACTGAACGGACAAGAAGTGAAATGCGTATAACAAGCGCCACCATTCAAATTAATACTTGCGAAGATTCCCGCCTTTATCCTCATTTGTCTTCCACCTACTTTTGTTCATCCACGACTGAATGCCGCATAAAATTAAGCAGATAATTCCCATAACAATTCTATCATTTTACTACACAACTGTCCATCACTACAGATGCTACGATAAATACTGTTCGGGTCCATCTGTTGTCCTACATTAAACTGCAAATGTGCCCCATTGCTTTGACGTCCTCATTTGTGCAACATGTTGGTTGGCGGTACCCTCTGAAAGCTACGCACAAGTAAAGCCTTTCTAGTGGTTGATCACAAAATAGTTGTTCATTGTTAATATTTTCTGGCCGTCCCCTTTCGGCTGTATAACTCATTACCACATTTGACCATTAGGAAAGTAAGCGCCTTTCGCGCGTGTCCACGGCACGTTGCATAGCCTTTTGCACTTCTGCTATTGCTTAGTAAGCAAAATTTTAAATATCTGCAGCTACGGTAGTCGACTACGGTTCTTTAATCCTTACTGGAAAAGGAAAAAATGAGGCAAAGAATAAAGCCAATGCACAACGAAGGACAGTTCTTTTTCTTAACGCTACGAACAATTGCAGCAGCCCTAAACTAAGCATTTTAACAATGGCAGACGGTGAATGTCTTGCGCAGCTCCGTTTTACTAAATATGGCTTGCTGAAGTAGCACTGATAGCCGTTAAACAGACTACAACTACATTCATCGCAAATTAACTTTACTCGTACTACATCGTTACGGTAAATACTGTTCGGACAAAGAGAAAAGCCGCAATATGGACAAACATGGATAAGTAAACAAGTAGATCACTCTAAGTTGGCATAATTACTACTACTCCTACCACGCGGTGATTTGGCTCTGTGACGTCAGCGCAGCTTCTTACCATTAGTACAATGTGACTAAATGACAAACAGTGCGTTCGCAAAAGGTTAACTGTTTTTCAAACCGGTTAGTAAGGATATGTCAGCAAGGAAAATGCAAGCAGCATTCTCGAACCGAACAGCCATCAGCAGCAGCGCTTTGCTAAATATTAACATTTGCTGCTGGAAAATGAAATAGCGTATCGACGATTTCGTCATACAACCATTCAAATGAATCGAAAAGATTACGGCATAAAAGCAGCCTTATATACGGTATACTTTTGTACTTCGGAAGTCTGAACGGAAAAAGTGTGACAAAACGCTAAAATTCTGAAACGTCGAGATAGCGCTGTAGAAACAAATGAAATGTATTAAAAAACATACAGAGCATAAAGGCGACACTTTTAAAAAGAACAAAAGCAGACCTTACTACAAAATAGCCATTTTGCGCATATTCGCAATTTAAGTAACTCAACTACCGAGAAACAAATGGACGGCAAAGCTTTCGAAATTACTCTCCATTCGCCTTTTGGGCGTAAAAGAAAACGGGAAATTTACATTAGTATGCAGATGACGTGGAAGATTGTCTTTCGGAAGAACAAAAAAGACCACAACGGCTCAAAGTGGGAAAAAGAGCATCATCGCATCTACGCTTGTGCCTAAGGGAACTTTTAAAATCACCAATGGAGATGCAAAAGCGAAAACGCTTTGTGCGACTGGATAATTTCCAAGTGGCAAATATTTGCTTAGCCGCACAATCTCAAAGGCAGCACACTTTCGCCAGACTCTCTCTCTCTCTCGCTTGCTCATTAGGCCTAACAATGAAACGAAATGAATCGACAAAGAGACACGTCCCCTCATCGGCGTAGAAATACTGTATTTCTGTCTTTGTCCCGAAAGTATCGTCAACTTCTTCTGTGCTTTCAATAAGACAATACCGCATACTTCAGTCAGTACAAAATAATAATATAATTCAAAAAGAAACAATAAAAAGAGTCACACATCCTATAATAATGCTATGCGGCAAAGAAGTGTGCGAAAGCTGAGTAAACAAGTAGCTACATTTCTACATTCTACAGTCGGCATAATTACTACT
>KN538376.1:185334-196719 GCA_000797535.1 Trichuris suis | reverse complement strand
CAAAGCCCGTTACAAGACATCCCGTCTTCAGAAGCTTTATTATGAATATATGGTGTTTTCTGACGGTCGAAGTAGATTCGTAGATTTAATTTTACAGCTGGCCTGTGACGTCATAACTTCGGGATCTAAAGTCAGTCGTCTAATTTCGTTGACCAGTGTTTTGCTATTTCTCACGAATGATGGCTTTATGATCTTTTTTAAGCAGCAGCTCAGCCCTATTGTACTACTGTTAATAGTAGATACTATAGGACGAAGGGGTTGTCCGGTTTGTGCAATTTTGCAAGACTATAAAGTTCAGGGACTTTATACTTTGCGGAGAATCATAGATGTGTTGCTATTCTATTTATTTGTGAGTCATTAGTTTCTGTGGCATAAGAGATGAGAAGAGACCATAAGGGGTCCGCAGGTACATGCTTACAAATGCTATTGGATAAAAGACCCGTCATCTTGTCAATATAGTCCGTTCAATCAAGTACTACCACTGGGCTGCCTTTGTCTACTTTGCTTATTATTCTGTTAGTCCGTGTTTCGAGTTGTTGCAGAGACACAAGTTTGGATTGAAGTTGAAATTGCGACCACCTAAAATTTGTGTTTATTTATTTATCAATATATTAGCTGCCCATACATGGTGCTTATTCATTCTTTTGCAATTTGCTCTTCTACTTTCATCAATCATTGATTTACAATCGTACCTTTCTAACAGTTACTTTCTTGTTTAAACTTTCCAATCACAGTTAGTTCACACAGCATTGCGGAGAAAGACGTCAGCGACTGGATAGCATTTGCGCACCTGTCACAAAATGCCATCCGCAATGCTGATAATCCATACATCTCTTTTTAAAAATTCAATAATAATAATAATAATAATTTTTCAAGTAACGAACTTCCCTGTTATAACAACGCTTTATTGCGCAGAGCTTTCGGAGCTAACACGCTCCGTCATCAGTGCTCGAAATCCTCTCACCCATCTTCAATAATAATAATAATAATAATAAATATAAACAAAGAAATTCCTTATCCATCAGCTCGGTTAAGCTGCGAGAAAAGGATATCGAATCGATTATCGACTGTCTAAGCTTGTCAATCTTATGTTGTGCAATCAAATGAAAAGCAACGAAGAAGACGGCCTCTAAAGCTAAAAACAACCTTATCGTTATCAGTGGAAAGTTAACACAAAATTAAGCAGAAAGCGGGTCGCTATTTGCCATTGAAACAACTTGTGAAGCTGCTGGAAAGAGACGTCCAATGTTTCATAATGTATTTACGGATGCGTTGTTTACTAAAGTCAAAAAATTACGCAACTCTCAGAATGCACCGACTTAGAAGGACGATGAAGGGGATAGCCGCAGCATGTGACAGTTCAAAATGGGTGTCACGTGTTTAAACAGTAAATTTCTGCTCACCAGAGAGTGGTAAGAACGAAAAAGAATAATATAGAAATGTCATTTATTAGATTGTGTTGTACCTTCTAATCAGTTAAGCTTCTTTAAACTGTCCATCCTAACGCAGGCAGCATTAAGCAGTTCGTACACAATGAGATGCGCACGCGGAAGGCAATGCCTGCTTTGTGTTCGCCCGTCTATCCTAATTGAATTTTTCTCATCCGTATATTGCTACTAATACAAATATGTCACATTTCTACTACATATGCAATGTACGGATGCATATCTTCACGCTGGTCAGTATGTTTCTTTTTAATCCTTCGCGCACGTGGTATGGACTACATTTTTTATTCCTGTTTATTCTGGTCAACCATTTTTGTTAGTATGATGGTATATATCCATCTGCATAGTCCAGTGGCACTGCTAGCTCATAGCCTACTAACTCAAAGCGAAACGGCGAGAACAAGTGATGGGTTTTCCCGCCAAAACAACTCGCTGACTACGTCACCGTTGACGCCGCTTATCGTGCGCTTGTGTTCCCTTAATCTCTGTCAGGAAACAATAGCATTCTTGTACTTTAAACTCACAGCATCCAGTATAAACTGCTACATTCTACAGCACTGTGACTTGCATACACTGGAAGCTGCCGATAGAGCTAAACACGTCCCTCCAAAGTTTCGATCATTTGCAGACGTTAATTAAGGGTGCACGGATGTATAAAAATTACGTAACTTCAACAGGTGGTTGTGTTGGAAAAAAGCGACAGAAGCAAAACCTTTCATCCTATCCAATTGAGCAGCAAAATGTCAACTTCTACTCAATAGGATAGGGTGATTTTGCATCTGCTTTCTAAGTCAACGTACTACAACCGTAATTATAAATAAATGAGGTTAAGAAAAGAGAATAGCAGCTACCCATTCGGCAGCAGCATACAAACTGGTAGACACGGGATTGCCGCTAACGCTTCCAAACCGTTCCATCGTTCAATACACTAATTGGTTGGCGCCAAGGGCAAACAAGTGACGTTTACCGTTGAATAAAATATTCACTCGTCTACAGTTGACAATCCCGAAACTGTCGTCGCGTATAGATGTGCTCTCAATAAGAAATTTAAACGGTGTGAAAATTTAGGAGGAACGACAGCAAAGGCTATTTGAAGAGCAAAGTCGTTCAAAGGATGAAGACGCTTAAACAGACAACAAATCTATTACAAACATGGAATGCAGCAAAGGTAGGGACACATCAATATGAACTTAGAAGCTACAAAAAAAAATATATATATATATATATATATATATATATATATATATATATATATATATATATATATTTTATACTTGAAAAGTCATTTAAGGGATGCTTACGCAGTATAGTGTGCAAACGGCTGCCAAGACGAATCGACGGACTAACGATACTGCTTGGAATTGTCGGCTTGTTCGCTATTGTTACGCTAATAATGACAGTAACAGACTTTAGCAGCTTACATCGAACCCAATGGTTGAGCAAGTGGAAATATCGGGAGTTCAGGGAGCCCATATGGCCTGAAGATGCGCCTAACTCTGATCGTATAGAAGAGCAATTACGATTTAGGCCATCAAAACTAAGAGATGGCATTTTGCTTATTTCCCTCTTCGAAGGCTACGAGAGATGGGATATGCCAGACAAGAACACTCATCAAAGCCTATTTAAGGATTGTCCAGTGAACAATTGTCGTGCAAGTCACGATAGTAAAGATATTGCCAAAGCGAATGCCATTCTATTTCGAGCCCAGCCGCCCAAAATGGTCAGCCGTACGCCAGATCAAATTTTAATTTTTAGTAGCCTCGAGGCTCCACCTCATGTATACCAAAGTATCTACGACAGTAGCGTCAACTGGACAGCGACGTACAGAAGGGATTCGGATATTGTTACCCCATACGGGAAACTTGTTCGAAAAAGCAAAAACACAAGGACATTCATAGATTTTGATATGAAGACACATCTGGCGGCATGGTTCGTATCCAACTGTCATACCAGCGGTGGTAGGGAAGACTACGTTGAAGCATTGAGGCAATACATGAAAGTCGATCAGTACGGAAGTTGCAACGAGAAGAATTGCCCCAAGTCGGATCCAAACTGTTGGAATTTATTAAAAAAGTATAAGTTCTACTTCGCCTTTGAGAATTGCCGCTGCCGAGACTATATCACTGAAAAGCTATTCGAAAACGCCCTACGGTAAGCATGCATGCTTAAACTATGCGACCGTATGATATCCGCTTGCATAGGCGATTTAAAATAGAACCATTTTCACAAGCATGCCGGAAAAAAATTCCATTTTTAGATACGACGTCGTTCCCGTCGTATTGGGACCCCCAAAATGGCAATACGACCAAGTATTGCCGCCCAACTCGTTCATTCACGTGGAAGATTTTGCGTCACCAAAAGATTTAGCCAATTACCTAAAAGAGCTGGCAAATAATGACACAGCCTATAGGTTGTTCTTTGACTGGAAAAACAGCTACACATTAGTGGACACAAGCTTTTGGTGTCGCCTTTGCGCGATGCTGAATGAACCGCGGGCAAAGGTCTACGAAAATCTTCAAAATTGGTGGAATCCACCGGGAACTTGCCAAACCGATCGACATTGGGCTCAGAAGGAGCAAGACAACTATTCTTAAGCAAAACATCCCAATGGCGTCAAGCCAGCGGAAGTGAAAGCATTTATGCCGCATTGTGTATATAAGGATTAGTGCCCGAAATTTGCCATATGGATTTACAAAAAGTTATATGCATAATTTGCATATTGACAGTATGTTGTTTAGATAGTAAAACGACGGTAGGCATAACGGACGCTGCCACGTTTGGACTAGCAAAAAAATACTTAAAACAAAACCACCTTTATGACATCAGTCTTCTTCGGTAGCCTCAATGCGAACCAAAAGCCAGCTGATCCATGCTGCAAAAAAATAATATGCCTATAAAAACGATTTACTTCCGCCCAAGGGCCGGAAACTTCAAGCCAGGAAGGATTCCCGAAAAGGAACCCTGAACACGCTGGAATCCCGAAAATCAAATTTCAGGTATGGCTGGAATGTACAGGAGAAGATAACCGAGGAGCTTCAAAGCTCATCTACAGAGGTGCAGAGATGTCTTCGCGGTCGAAAGATATTCTTCAATCAGCGAGCCACAATTGACGTAAGCGTTTCGTCATCAGGACTGCCGAACCATACGGGAACTTTGATTTTGAGCATTTCGGCTCACTCAGCGCTCCTTCGTTCTAAGGAACATGCCCTTTCGCAGATAAAACCCCTGGAAAGGTTCTGGCCGTTGGATTATTTCTTGATTCGGGATTCCAGTATTCAAGATTTTGACCATTCGGGATTTCGGCTTTTGGTCCCCATCGCTTCTTGCCAATTTCTTCTAGGAATACATTCATTTCCGTTATACCGATGCGAACAGACGATGCCCGCCGAGATTAGAACACCCTGAAGCCACCATGAGCCCTCGAGATCCTTTTAAGGTTTAAATATACAAGTACACAGTGTAGTTTGGCCCGCATGGTCTACAGTTTGTTAGAAAACGTTCAGACGAAGAATCTTTGCAAAAGAGCAATCAAGGTACAGTAAGAAAAGGCTCTGGAGGGTCTACAATGGCACATCGGTGCTCTATTCGAGACTGCGTTAAACTTTCGGGATAATGGATGCTCGTGGAGGAAATATGCCGGGAAAATTTTTCCTACGATTTGAAAATCGATATGTTCGGCCGAATTGTGTTACCAAGGCAAAACACTGTCATTTGAACACAACTGCATACGGCTAATGAGACGCTTGTTTCAACAATCAGTTTTAGGTCTTACAGAAAACTCATGAAAGATAATCAAGTTACGTGTAGGAGTTAGACACTGTCGAATCTGAATGAAATGATAGCATTCTTGAATAATTTTACGCAACACAACCCGTTGTTGCGTTATAAGAAGATTTTTGGCTTAGGGAGCCTTCAAGCTCCCCTTACTCCGTCATCGCTACAAAGTCCGCTTTGGAACTCGCCGTACTTTAATTGTGGGAGAGCGCGAGTTTAAACGGAAAATTTCATTCGTTTGGAAGCAGCAGTCATGCCACGCGCGAGGAAAAACAAAAATACAATACGAAAAACGTGAAATAACGGATTAACATAAAAGTTTCAAAAAATAATAACACTAAACAAGCTCTAAAAATAAATAGAAACAAAAAATAACGAAATGATGAAACAGCAATAAATAAATTAAACAAAGGGGTCTCTTCCTCTATGTGCCCGCAAATAATACCGTAGTCTGGTAATAATCAGGTTTGCACTACTCGTAAATATACAGTAGGATAAACAACATTGATTATGCGGTTACGCGTCCTCCCGTTATATTGTGATTTCGCCGGCCATTTTGTTCTGCCCTTACCTAAGCCTAAACGTAAACATAAGGCTTATATTTTGGCTTAGGCTTAAGCCAGGGCGGAAGAAGATAGGCGGCACGCTCGCCAGTAAAGACAGAACAGGACGGCCACATGCTTAACAGAAAGGAGCCATGAATTTCTGAGACATTACGCGCGAAAAATCAAAAATTGATGATTTTTATCCTACTGTATGTTTACTAGTATGGGGACAGTGATTATTGCCAGGATTACTGTATTGTTTGTGGGCAGATAAAAAGAGCTTTACATAGTTTATCTGATTTTGTTATGCGTTAATATTTTCAATTTTCGTTTCTTTACGCGTGGAATAGAGCAACTGCAGGCACGTTTGGCCTTTCTATTCTTGCCAGAGATAGGCGAGGTGCTATCGTATTCTTAGACAATCAATGAAACAAGCTAAAAGACAAAGACAAGAACAACATGCTTTTCCTACCTGTGCAATAAGTAACTTGCTCTTTTCTCCGTCCAAAAAAGCTTCTACGAAGGAGAATGTGAAGGCGGCACAGATTCTACAACCATCGCAATCGTTGCGCCTTTGCTTTAAAGAAACTACTTCACTTCATGGCTTCCTTGGATTTATTAAGCTCCGACGAAATTAAGCATGTTATTACCCTGCAATAGTCGCCGTCGAAAGCACGGAAAAAATAGAAACACATTACCGTTGCCAGTTAATCTCGAAAAATAGAGGGCAGCTGCACGTGACGCGCCGAAAATCGATTTTGCCATAAATGGTACGAATTTGAAAGTCAAAAAAGCCCCAGCCATAACCGTGTCGAATAGCAAAGCTCAATTTCAGCGAGGCAAACGAACAATGGCGTCCGGAATGCAATGTTTTTTTGATTGACAGTACACTGATTTATGATTGTTAGGTACAGCAAAACAAGTGGGCAGCTATTGGGACGTTAACGATTTACGCTGCGTCAGGCGCAACGCTTCGGCTGTTGGCTTTACTGACGCTGAAAATGAGCGCGTAGAAAAACACGTACACGCTACAATCGAGCCAGTCGTGTTCCAAATTGAAATAGTTTCATAGACGTTAATTTAAGCAAGCAGTTTGCGGCTTATCTGTTTTCTAGTTTGCTTCCAGGCTTTCTAGTTTACCTATTTGGGCTACATCGAGAGTATTAACCGCCTAATAATATTAGAACATGCGCATCATTAGCATTAATCATCAACACTGTACGTGTGCGGTTCCATCAGTAATCTTTGGTGTGAAGTAGTTCAGTAGTATCCGTCAAGTAGCGAACGGTTTATTGTTACTGCTGGTAAGCCTTTTACTGATACGTAATCACTATATCGTCAGTTCGTCTTAATCATTTGGTGAATAACGAGCGGCATTGAAAGGGGACAATTATTCAGTTTAAGAGTTACTACGATGTTACAGTTGGTCCACGTTTCGCACAGGTGGACATTCTGCTTCACGTCAATTATTGCTCTAGTTAATTTTTGTTGTTCTCTTTAGCATAATTTCAAAGTAAGTATGTCGTTCTGTTGAACTTTACACGCTACGATGCTTTGAGATGTAGTAAAGTAGTGGGAAGCAAATTGGCCAACTTTTCTAGCTGTTACTCTTCCCTTTCGTCGTTCAGTGTGCGTCACGTCGCTCAAAGCAACGTTTGCATTCAGAAAAAACCTATTAGCGCTTGCTACTTGGCCTCGGGGTTCTTCAAAGACTTTGATCTATGTTTTACAATGGAGAGCGGCCGTCGTTTTGTTTATAGCGTTCTACATTGTTCAGCGGCATTTACCGCTTGAAATTTTACAAGTTCTGTTTCAACTTGCTTGAACAACGAGCAGCAAGCTATCCGTTTCCCCTTTCCTTGTCAACATTGGTCCCTTGAGAGCAAAGAGTTCCCAAACGTGCGCATTACTAAATATGAAGCTATCCGCTTGTTAGTTGTTCTTTTCTTTTGCCCACAGCAAGTTGAACCATTACTTAAGGCCGTAGGTTTAAGGCATCGTTGATCATTGAAAATTATAATACTTGATTTCCATTCTTACTGTAGAAGCGCTTTTCTTCGCTTACGCTAACGTTATCTTGTTTTGTAAAGGCCAATATTGCTCAATTCCTATTCAAATAAGCTGCGAAAGGTTGCCGTTAGCGTTGTTCACAACAGCAGGTCGATTACTACCGAACTGGTTGAACGCTCGCGGCAAATAGTGGTTTTTTAAAAACTAACACCGCGTTTGACCTGACAGTTGATACTTTCGGATAGCTCTGTGTCCGTGAACTGACAAGAGAGAAAGAATTTGACCTTTTAAGGACGATTTGAAGCAATTTAAAATAACGTGTTTCTTTTTTGCTGAAATTAAGAAACTTTCCATTTTTGCTAAAAAAGAAAGTTTCCTTTCGCTTGAATATGTTAAGCGAACCTGCTTAGTCAATTTTGCATACTTTCGTCTTCGTCTGTCGGTGTTCATTATTTGGCTTAACATTTTTTATTGATAGCTTTTAGGTGCAAGTATGGCTGTCAACGTGTATTCCACGTCCGCAACAACGGAGAACCTGTCGCGTCACGACATGTTAGCTTGGGTCAATCATTGCTTGAATTCAAACTATTCGAAAATTGAGGAACTCTGCAATGGGGCTGCCTATTGCAACTTTATGGATATGCTCTTTCCTGGTCAGTTGTTAGCATAATGGTGCCGCAGCGCTTCACAGATTGCCTTTAAGGAAGCGTTCCGCTTAAAAAGGTCAAATGGAATACGAAGTTGGATCACGAGTACATACAAAATTTCAAGCTGCTGCAAGAAGGTTTCAAGCGTATGAATGTTGACAAAGTATCGTCCATTTTGGGTCAATGACGCGTTCACTAAAAAAGATCTTTCCCTTTTGCAGATCGTTCCCGTTGACAAGTTGATTAAAGGGAAGTTTCAGGATAATTTCGAATTTCTGCAATGGTTTAAGAAGTTCTTCGACGCTAACTACGACGGAAGGCCGTACAATGCTTTGGAAGCGCGTGGCGACGAGGTATCTCAATACCAATTGCTCAATTATTTTATGATCAACACTTTCTGCTAAGCTTAAAATGGCCATTTAGCTAACAAACGAAGTCGTCAAGCCTTTCCTGGCCGTCAAAACAGTTAATCAAATTAGCATAAGAATGTTTTAAGCTGAATCCCGAAAATCAAACCAACAAGTTTCATAGATATCTAATTAGGCGACCAGTGGTAGCATGCTTATGTTACATTATGCTGCCTTAGGAACATCATATCAAAAGTATTAACACAACAGGCTTTGTATTGTTTCGAGTTAATCTTTGCATTTCCATACGTACGCGTCTTCCCTTTTCTCCATTAACGTATCGAGTTGTTAATAGGGAGTAAAAATTCGTCAGTGTCTTTTTTTTATTTGCGAATTGTTTTCTTAATGACTTCTCGCGGAGAGTTCGATTGCAAACTTGCATCTCATTTGGCACTCCATATTGGGGCATTTTTACGATTTCTCAAGCAAAAATTGCGCCTCTATCAATTTCCGGTCAAAATTTATGGCGTCACTTTTTCCCGAAATGTTTCGTTCGAGTATTGCATTTTGAAAAATCAATTCCTTTAGCAGTCGCTCGGTTGCGATGCTTTTTTCGTTAGCACCCGTCCTTCGTTCATTGTTTGTTCAATTGGCCAAATTCTGTTTCAGCAGGCGCCCATAGGAACACCCACGTTACGCCAAGTTGCTTAGCTTTCGCCTACAATAAAGTCGAGTGCGAATAAGCTCATTTGGCTGTGCTGACTACTCTCTATTCAAGTCTTCATTATTTGCGTGTCGTTTAGTAGACTACTGCTTCTTCGTGTAACTTTGCTAACTTAATTAGGAACGAACTATTTTGCTAATTGTCCACATCGACTTTATCCTAATCAAATATAGTCGACGTTTTGACGCCATTCGTCTCTTAGTTGCTATGTATATTCTGTTTTTGATAAAATGTTTTACTTTTCTTTAGCTGCATCATTTTCGCCTATTGATTTTGCCTCTACGATCCGGCATGATTGTCGAATGGAACTTTTCAGCCATTTGCATTGCTATTTCGTAGGCTTAAGCCATTGCTTCGAACATGTTCACAGACACCAGTATGCTATACTCAAATTTACGTTGAGACGTAATGGACGCAACGTAGTGATGCTTAAAATTCGTCCGGCGACCTTTCATTGTATTAAATAAGCTGCCATATAGTAACTAAATGAGTTGAACGTAATTTAGACGTAGTTTGCTGTTGAAGCTGACATATGCACTTTGTTGTTCTTTTAAATATAAGTAGGATGACTCAGTGTTAATGTATCGTCACTATGCGCTATTATGTTGTTCTAAGAAATACGTTAGAATACGGAAAATCATTATCCAAACTATCACGTTATAATAATAATAATAATGCTAATTCTGCACATATGTTTTGCAGTGGTGTCAGAAAGGCATATTATGCTTTGCGCTAGCTTGTATGCCGCGTAAGTCTTACGTCAATGGTTTATCCTTATATGGGTTTCTGCTTTGGTTGTGAAAAACTAATTATAGCGTATTTAGCCGATTCCGTTCGATCAACCAATTGCTCCCAGAGTGGGTTCAGTCAGCAGGCAACAAGCTTATCGTAAACCGATAAATGCCAGCGTGCCTGTTGCCGTTGCTTCGTCGGGTAAGCATGGTACAATGTTGAAGCGCCAATAGCCTTACGCTGTACAACATTAACATTTTTGTAGGGCCCCGAAGTGCCACGCCGGTACGGTATCAGTCGTCAGTGTCGCCCCAGGGACGAACAATGTCCTCGAGCCGCGCAATTGAAAATGATCATACATGGCGTAAAAAAGTAGCCGATCTTACCGAGCAGGTTTGCTCTTTTTTGTTATACGTTTAAAAAATGGTAACCATTTATTATTTATATCTTAGATGAAGGAATTGGAAGTTGCGCAATGCAGCATGGAAAAGGAGCGCGACTTTTATTACGGAAAATTGCGCGACATAGAGATATACGTACAAAACTGTACCGAATCGCAGGAACCACTTAAAAGCGAGAAGGTTCTTGAAATATTGTATGCAACCGAGGTGAGCACATATGTAAGAAGACTTTAACTCTCAGTTCATCCTTTCAATTTGTGCCACGTTATTCTCAAGCAAATGCTTTGCCTCTTTGGCGATGCATACATTTGTTACTATTCAATCTCTTTGCATATGACTTACTGTATGTGTGCAAAGACCATTCAGTTGTTGTTGTGTGTCATTTATTATACTACATTTTTAGGAAGGATTTGCAGCGCCTGACAACGATGTCTACGGCGTTAAAGATGAAGAATATTGAAAGGTTAACTATGTGTGGACACCTTCAGCACCGAAAATACGCTTTCAGCATTAACTTACTTCTGCATTGGACGTGTGGCTAATTGTCATGATCTGTTGAGCAATTGTCATAGCTTCGTCATTTCATTTTGGTCGCTTATTTTTTGCTCAGGTTTATAAGTAAAAACGACGTTTAGCTATCCTATGCTCTCGAAAGGCCACGTAACATCACTTTTCATTCTATTGTACAACAGCTTCCATTTTTGCACTTGCAAGTACTACTACTACTACTACTACTACTACTACTACTACTACTACTACT
>KN538376.1:110243-185234 GCA_000797535.1 Trichuris suis | reverse complement strand
TACTACTACTACTACTACTACTACTACTACTACTACTACTACTACTGATAAAATAGCATAGTAGTGGTACAGGGTAAAGGCGTTTTCTGAGTTTCTAAAGAAGAAGGGTATAACAGAGCTTTCAGGGAAACCTTTCCCGTCAACAGTGTAAAGTACAATGGCGAAGAATTGAATTTCTTAATGTCAAATATTTCTACGTACTGGGAAGCAGCAGTACGAGAGTTCGTTTATCTTCTGGGCATGTGTCGAAAAATATGCAGAGCATTGACTGCGTTAAATGGCGACTTGCTTAATTTATTATTAATAATTTTAACTTTACTGGTGCTGGAGAAGCTTTGAACCACCGGTCAGCTGCTTACGCACGCAATGTGACGTCAGCAAAAGTATGACGCGTAAAACGGCTTAAAGCAACGGGAGAGAATCTGTGCTTGCACAAACAAGCGGTTTTGCGACTGCAAACAACAAGCGACCTTTAGTCCATTTGTTGTACATCCTTTTTCATTCTTTTCAATTTGTTTTTCAGCTTCCTTTTCCTTTTTCTTAATCGTGACCAAGCGGCTCTTCGTTTTGCCTTCATCTTGCCCAACTTTTTCTTAATGTGATAAACAAGTGGAACATTTTTTTCGAAGCAGCGGTTCGCTTTTTACATACCACAACGTGCATGCTAACATCAAGGATTTCGGAATCACACTGCAGCGATGTTGCGTCGCTACGTAAGTCGTGGCTGCTGAACACTTTTGAACATGACGAGGATGATGACGAATCGGACGTGGTAGTGGGACAACGACTTCTTTCTTCCTTAACGAAGCAATAATAGCAACAATTGTATATGAATGAAAAGTATATACATCACAATCGTCAGAGATCTCCTCTTCGCTGCCAGCAGATGTCCCACTGGATTCCGATTCGGACGGCGAAGTCGAACTGTCAGTAGAATTCGATTCTGCCTGTTTTGCAGTAGAAGAAGGTACTGTTGCACCACCGCGGTTGGACAACGAAAACTTATTACCTGCCTTTCAACGTGTTCACCATTCAATAACTGCCCGCCATTTGTGCTTGAGGAACAAGTTGTGACGTCATCAGAACTGCTATCATCGCACGAGTTGTCATCAATGCAGCGCCCATTTAACGAGGTGCTGTTACAACTTCGACGCTCCGCCGACTTATCAGATGATGAACAACTTGTCATCGTCGTCGTCGTCGTCGTCGTCTTTTTAATGCTGCCGTTTTCCGTTACCACCTTTTGGCCGTCACTTTGGGAACTCTGCTGCAGCTGTTCGGTCTTTTCGCATGTCTAGAAAAGAATTATCAAAAATGAACCCCTTAAAAGTGGTGAGCATAAAAGCGTACTGATTTTTTAGTTAAACTAATGCTTATGGAGTCTGTAGTACTATCAGCATTGGCGGTGTACCAATTCGACGTTGAAGAAATACTGCTGTCCACTAGCGAATAGTATTTCTCGGATAGTTCGGAAGGTAAAGGCTCCGCAGCTTCTTCAACGGAGCTCTCATCGGAAGTCTAAACGAAAGGATATACTTAAACTTGTTGTTTCAAGTATGGCGCCAATATATGCGCATACGGTGTCCTCCGTTGAAGAACTGAATTCAAGATCACTTGATTGCCTATTGCAAGATGAGCATTCCGAAGTTGAATCCTCTTCGCTTGTTTCTTCACTTGATGATGATTCCCATTCGCTTGCTTCATCGCTGGATGATATGGTGCTTTCCGACCTGCGTAAACATAAGACGATCAGTACGACAACTATGTTGATTTGGTTCAAACAGCCTAAGGGCCATCTAACTAAGACTTTTTAATAATTATCTTTTGCAAGTGGCTGTTTGCCCAACCGTCACATTTTGCGCTTATTATGACGTCATCAGATCTGCCTCACCAGTAATGCTGCCCTGTGCAACTGGAATATGCCTTACCATGCATTGATCTGTCTTGCTTGTTGCAGCTTAGCAACTTCATTTTCACGAATGGAAATCTTTGGACTGTTCATGTGAAGCTGAATGCTGGTGATCTTAAAAGTTAAAATGTATTACTACCGACCCTCCAATACATGGTGATGCATACAAGGCGACTATGCTTAAGTTCACATAGAGAATACTGGAAGCGACGAGACCATTCAAGCGCCGCGAAAACCGCTACGACAAATGACAGTAACTATGTCGCTTCCAAACTAAAGGGTATAAAATTTAAAGTGCCATTTCCCGCTTTAATGTTTAAAATGTTGATCAGCGCTAGATTAAAGCAGCGGCCGTGGAAGCTACGCTGATCAAATAGCCCGCGCTGCGTACACAAGGTTTAAGGCTGCCATTTCCATTGCTTATCAGAAGGGACCGATACCCGCGAGTTCAGAACAATGATAAAAGAACTGGTTCAGTCGCAGCTGGGCGCAGCGTTACTCTGAGCTAAAAGCAATGCGGGCACTGATGCAGCATCACATTTTGAAATGCCGCATTACCTTATGTTGAAAATTGAAGAGAAAGTTAGCAACAACAGCTTGCTTTCATCCGACTTCAACTACACGCATAGACACCCTTGTTCAACTTTAAACCTTTTTCAAAAAATTCCCATCACTCTATGCTGCAGACGTAGTGCAATAAAGCAGCATTAAGAAATACATGTTATCTTTCACGACATGTATGCATATATATGTATTATTTACTTATATATTCAAAGATGTATATACGTTACAGGCAATGTGTGACATGCGTGTTGTCTTCAGGCAAAGTGTGAAACCTCCGACTTATCTTAGTACGCTGTATACTTTGCCTAGGCATTCTATAGGACGCTAAATAACATTTAGGCAAAATGTGAATCACACCTTCGTAATGGAGAGCTTTAAGGCCCTGTGTCTAACGCTCCCAAAAATCTACAGTGGCGACACCTGTGGGGCAAAGTGTGCCCTCTTCTCGCTACGTTGCGGCTGTGCTGCTCTTATATTTTGGCTTAGGCTTAGGCTAGGGCAGAACACGATAGCCGGCGAGGTTCTATGACAAAAGCACCCAATGTTCCTCGCATCCTCGTCGGCTATGCAGTTCTGCCCTAGCCTAAGCCTAAGCCAAAATATAAGCAAAGTATCATCGACAAAGTAGCGAAAAAAGTTATCTACTTTGTCCTGTAGGTGTCGCCACTGTAGCCTTTCAGGGGCAGACACTGTGATTCATTCAGAAGGCGTAACGTGTTTACGCTCAAACTGAACAACCCTAAACTGCTCCAACGCCGCTTTATATCTGAACTTGCACCTAATGGCTTGTCAATGCCGTATATGACCCTTCGATGAAACTTGCAGCTTTCTCTTAGCCTTAATTCTTAGTCATTTTCATAGATAGCATAATAACTCAGCCCCTCAAATTACTCTCTTCTGTGTTACGAAATACTGAATGAGTTAAGCTGCTTTATTTAATTTGTCAATGACTGAACTTAACCCAACGCTAAGCTTGTAACTGCCTTACCGTGTGAACCAAAACTTATTGTAATGTGGATCCGCAGGTAGAGTAGATGCCATGTAACAAGCAGAGAAGCGCGTTCCTCTTGCCATGACTTTTGCTTCCTCTATCCTCCTAGCGTTCAAGTACAATTTTGCTCCCTGTGCAGGCAGGCGCAGCTGAAAAGACTCGATTTAATACTTTGCCAGTTTGTCTTTTGGCATTCTACAGAATGCCTAATCTCATACATTGGCTGTAGCATATTTTTTAAATATACATATATATGAGCTGCTTTTCTACTATCATTAACGCTTCACTGGCTCCTATAGTCTACTGACTGCAATAGTTGTTTTAGAAACATTTTCGTAATCGCATCGACGCATTCTCTAAAAGAGGAAATACTACTCAAAGCACATAAGACAGAGGCACGCTGCAAACAACAGCATTCCAATCGTTTTAAAATCATAGGCAAACTGCCGATCCAATATGCTAATAAAAATAATTTCTACGAAGCAATAAACATTTTAGAACAACTTTTCTTTGGCATTTGTTTCGTTGAAAACAAATTCCAAATCGGCAAATGGTTTAATAAACAGAGCTTTTCGAATTGGCACTTCCACGAATGACCATCAATGTTGTTGTATTCTTAATGTTACGCATACGCACGCTTTTTAGTGATACGTTCATTCAGAAGGTCAGACTCATTAAGCCGTAAACAGGTAAGACACATATTATTGTTTTCAATGACAGCTGCCCAATCGTCGGTTTGTTTGCAGTCAGTGGGAGTAAGCAATTGCATACAAACAAAGAAACCATTGTGTGGGCTGGTCATCATGTGGACAATGTTCAAACGTAAGATATTAATACGCTATGGACAACCTCATAGTCTCACCAACTCGAACAGGAGATGAACGATCCTTAAATGGGCGAGCGTCGATGAGCGACCGATGAAAGCAGCGCCAATGCCAACTCAACTCATTCGTAAAGTTATTGGGATCAACTGTGTCAGCAAGCAAGCTCAACCTTACTGGGATAAAGCGGCATTTTGAATTAAGCATATATGGTATCAAACGCTTTCACAATAACTGACGATCAATGAAGCAAACTTTCGTGGAAACAATTAGCACAGCTCACTTCAACATCACGTTTGCTAAACTGATTTATGCGCTGAGAAGAAGATGGAAAAAACTTCTGAAATTAAAAAATAAAACATGACATTCTTTTGTTGAACGTCCATTTGGCGAAACGGTTTCTACTTCTGATACTATGTTTCACTGGTGCACTCGATGCATGTTCAAGACAAGCGGGACTCTTACAAACGCGAATGTACTAATAGTATTGATTAGGAATATTCAGAGAATGGCTGATAAACGTTAGCAACGGTGAAGCTCTAGAAGAAAATTTAAATTTCACACTAGCAGGAGCGGAAGGTACGTTTCCATGGGCGTCACAAGTGATCTTCAGGTTCATAGGACCGTATAAATCGTTAACATTGATTGACCAGTTCCATTAGCCGCAGTTTCAGAACCGAAGCAGAAGTTTAGCTGTCGGCGGATCCATTCAACAACCAATAGCAGAATATTCCGTTAATCAAAGCAACACCGTCCCGAAAAGGAAGCGTTTCGCCCAATAATTTATGCCAGTAACGTAGAGGATGTCTCTCCGTTGGAAGCGAGCTTTCAAAAGACGCAATACGTCAAGCAAGGATGAAAAGCCAAGTTCTTCTATTCCTCTAAGCGAAGTTGGCCCCTCTGTGAGCTGTGAAGAGTCGCAGGCAATTCCCAAGTCGAACAAAGAAGCCTTAGCGACCAAAGCGGACGATCAAACCGGCCTTGCAGCTACAGTCGGAAAGGATGGAACCAAAAGTAGCAATTGTCAGTCAAATACACCCGGCAGGGCAGTAAAACTTCAGCGCTCAATTACGCTACTGAACGGATGCACAATAATCGTTGGATGCATTATCGGAAGTGGTATATTCGTGTCCCCGAAGGGAGTTCATGAATGTGAGTACTACCCTTTGCTTAAGTTTGATTCATGCCCGTAAAGTAGCTAATAACTTAACCTCTACAACACATAAGGCATATCGAGCTAAATTTTCTAACGTCATAAAAATTCAATAAGTTCAGTGCTCATTGATTTACCTGCAAGCAAAAGGCATTGAAGTTACATATTCGAATCAGCGTTGCAAGTTGAAAGTAGTACGCTTTGCAATCTTTAAATTATCAACAAAAAGTTCCTTTTAAATCGATTATTGAATATACAGCATAACTTTGTTTAGAGCACGCCGAAAATTGTCCCTGCAAGCCAACTTATTGATTCAAGTCACCTACTGCTATGCCCCAATTGTGTGCATAAAACTAATTGCTGTTTGCTGTTTGATTAATTAGAACATCAGCGCAGCATATAATACTATCAATAAATACGTCAATGTCTTTTTATTGATCAAAAGTAGAAAAAGTGGTCGGCCATTTATTTCCTTTGGCCTTTTAAAGGCCGCTGCTTTCTTCTCAGAAACACTGGCAAACATATTCGCCTAAACAATGCTTCACTTGTGGCTAATATAGTGCTGTATTTAAACTTTCGAACTTTTGAGATTTAGCTGCTACAAAGCGAGACAGATGTTCAAAGTCGCATCATTCTATTTAAGATCATTTAATCAATCAGAAGTTAGGCTTATAGGAACGATAGTTCTATTCTTCGGATGGTTTACTGAGCGGAAGAAGTCTAAGCTGCCTTAAAAGGCCGAACGCGACGGCTATTGAGGGAAATGCGTGCACCACAGATTAAACGATTAAAATAGCCTTAATAGAAATTGACAGGTATTCAATAAACTTCGGTCCGAATGGCTTCGAGTGGCCCAAATCAGCTTTGAAAGATAAGCCAGCGTAATAGTACATTCAAAAATAATCAATACAATCTATTAATGCTAATAGAGTGTTAATTTCCGGCGCGGCTGCTCAGACTTCATTTAGCAAGAGGCCGCTGAGAGGCGCTAACGCTAAACTTATAGGAAACCCGGAAGACCTGACCCGCTAATGCGTGTTCAAAAATCCAATATATATATATATATATATATATATATATATATATGGAATGCCAAATAATAATTAGGCAAAGTGTGAATCGCATCTTAGCGGTGGAGACTTTTATGGACTTGTCACCTATGACCCCGCAAATCTGCAGTGGCGACACCTGGCATAGTGCTTTCTTTCACGCTACGTTGTGGCTGTGTCGTCTTCATATTTTGCCTTACGCTTTGTCTAGAGCACAACGGGATAGCCAGCAAGGCTCTAGGGACAAAGCACGCAATTGTTCTCACATTCCGCTTTAGCCTAAGCCAAGATATAAGGAACGTTTAGCCGGCAAAGGAGTGAGAAAACAACCCAGTTTGTCCTGTAGGTGTCGCCACTGTAGCTTTGTAGCGACAAAGATGAAAAGACTCGATTTAATACTTTGCCGGTTTGTCATTATGCATTGTACAGAATGCCTAGGACATGTGTAAAACGTTAGGTGTGTCATGCATTGGCTACAGATTTTGGGCACTCTATAGAATGCCTGATTTCATACATTGCCTGTAACACATGTATAAGCATAAAAAGCTGGCCAATATGGCAGGTAAGCGCTTTATTAGGAAGGTGCCCAAGAAAAGCTTTTGTGCACCCTGTGCCCAATCGTACTTTCAGCACTCCAAAGCGAAACTCAAAAGAGTTGCCATTTACTAACATTAATAGTTGCCACGCTCACGTGACCTGAATGTCTAAGTACAGTGGCCTACTATGCAACCCATTCGAAAAAATAAATCCTGCTGAACATGGAATACAGTATGACCAATTGAAACTGGTTCGGAAGCTTTGCGCTGAGCCACATAGCAGTAAGGTAGGAAGGAATCAATGAAATCGCCAATGCTCACTAACACCTCAGCAGACGGTGAAGTAACTTGTGGGTGATTAAAGATGGCGTTTCTCTATATGGGAAACTTCATGCCATCCGGTGCCGATCAGAATCCCGCACGGGTCAAAATCCCGAAGGGTCGAAATCCCGCATGGGTCAAAAACCTGATAGGTCGAAATCCCGAATAGGTCGAAAATGCACTGTAAAATGTGGCCTCGTTTCAGTTGTGCATTGGCATCTTCTAGTTTTTCTTTAGTTTTCTTAACTGGGTTGATCTCGTTGCCTTCTTATGATTAGTAAAAGGATTGCTCTGCTGAAAAAAATACCAGCTGCGTTCATAGGTGAGCCGCAAAAGTTGAAGGAGTCATTTCGATTAATCCAAAACTAGAAGATGCCAATGCACAACTGAAGAAACAAGGCCACGCTTTACAGTGCATTTTCGACCTATTCGGGATTTCGACCCTTCGGGATTTCGACTTTCGGGATTTTGACCCTAACCCCATGCCATCATAGCTAAACTGAAGGAAATAACGCTATAGTCAAACATAATGAAATTCCCACATTTGAAGACACTGACAAAATATTAATAGAACTAATATTACGTCGTGTGCCTAACGTTTCTTGCTCAACAAAAGGTATACCAACAGATATCAAAATATTAGTACCTCCCATAATTTTTGTGATCTGCAAAAGTTGGCGATGTTAGAAGTTGACTGAAAGACGTCGTTTAAGACAGCGGCAGCGTTGGGCTATCTCTTATATTATGGGTTTTTGGCGGTTTCTTCGCTGCACTGGGAGCCTACTGCTACAGCGAACTGGGAACTTTGATTCGCAAAAGCGGAGGCGATTACGCTTACATTACCACGGCATTTGGTCCATTCATTGGATTTATACGACTATGGATTGAAGCCATCGTTATAAGGTACGTAATTTTGAATATACGCTCAAGGAACACTTATAAATTAAAGCTGCATGCCTTATGTGGACAAATCCGTGTATTAATAACTTAGCTGCAAGCAATGTATTAGAGAATGTTTAACTTTAGACCGTGTTCCGCCACAATCACTGCCCTGACATTTGCCAAATATGCGCTGGTACCAATATTTGGTGACTGCAATTACATTACACCAACCGAACCTCTGCTTGCTTGCTGCTGTCTGTGTAAGCAAAATATCCCGAATGAATGATCAGTACTGAGCTGAAAACAGTGCTTTATTGGCGACATTAAGTATTCGCTCTTACTCGCTTGAAATTTCAGCAAACTTGTTGGAAAACAAAATGCGGCAACAACAGATCAGATACTTTGAGCTTCACTATATATACAGATGTAGTTAATGGATAATCACCCAAGCCAAGTCATTACGGTGGATGCAATAGCATTTCATTCTTTGCTTTCAGTTGTACTCACGTTCATCAATTGCTGGAGCGTAAGAATGGCTACAAAAATTCAAGATGTTCTCACTTATGCCAAAATTGGAGCCCTAATTTTGATCGTGCTCACAGGCCTAACAATGCTCGCAATACGTATGTGTATTCTTTAAAGAGCTTCTCTACTCGCTAATTCTATTGGTCTTGTAGGTCCCAGCGTCAGTTTTGAAAATCCATTCGAAGGCACCTCTACAGATCCAAGAGACATATCACTTGCGCTCTATTCTGGTCTGTTCGCCTACAACGGATGGTACGTCCTTAAACTTTATAATATTGCAAACAAAACTGGCCCGCATTAATGCAAAGCATCGATTGGCTAAAAACTTAGGATGACGCAACAAATATTTGCTTTTCAATTGATAACTACCGTAATACCTTCAGGAATTATCTTAACTTCATCGTTGAGGAGTTGCAGAACCCGAAAAGGTAAGTTGCTGTCAAGTATATAATGCCAAAAATGGTCATTTCAATTTTCCTATAATGTCAGAAATCTGCCATTGGCAATCGCCATTTCATGCACTGTGGTCACTGTGATTTACACGCTGACAAATATAGCATTCTATGCGGTCATTCCTGCCTATTCCTTTTTGGACACTGATGCCACCGCTATGGTAAGCATATCAGCCTTTTCTTGCTCACCCAAACTGCATGAGAGACGTAGCTACTCTTAAGACGTTATTCATTAATAGCTGCCGCAATAGGGAACTATAAATATACTACGGAACGATTAGCATATTGTTAGTAATAATAATAACAATGACGTCATACACAATAAAAAAGGAAACTACGTACGGCTCAGTGATTCTTAAAGTTGCAATGCGGGATCATTCAGACGAAGTATGGATATTTTACCAAACTGGAAAAAGGCGCACGTGCTTAGTTCAGTCTTAATGAATTCTCTTCTAGCTTTCCCAAAACGTGAAGTTTCCAACGCCTATGCAAATGACCCATCTGTGAAATTGCGGTTTTCACTAAAGCTTTACGTACATTTTCCATTCACACTTGAAATGATAGTACTACGCAAAAGGCGAAAACTTCATTCATTAAAAAATTACGTTTTACTTCTCGGCAATTGATGAAGCGTTTTCGTTGCAAAACAATACCTATCCGCCTCAATAAGCAGCTGCAACTTTCAGACATTCGCAAACAAAGTGTACGGTTCGTTTGCTTGGATTATGCCCATATTTGTCGCCTGTTCAACGGTCGGATCATGCAACGGAGTTATCCTCACAGCGTCCCGGTAGGTCTATTCTAACACTGAGCTTTTCCAAAGCGAGAAATCACATAAACAATTTAGCTCGTTTCTTGACAAATAATAACATATTGATAATTTAACATTCAAACCTATTACTCAATGAAAAAGCAAAAAGAATAACTTTCAATTAAAAGCGGAACGTAAGCTCAACTACCATTCAATATATCTACTGAATGAGGAAGCTCATTCACTGAAACTTTACTATTACTACGCGTAAATACAACGCAAACTACTATTAACATAATTATTTAATAGAAGCTATAAACCACACAAAAGCATAGGTTATAAGTTAGTTTTTCCTACAGATTATTCTTCGCTGGCGCAAGAGAAGGTCACATGCCACAAATGCTCACCTTAATTAGCATTGACTTTTTGACGCCCACTCCGGCAATTTTAGCCACGGTAAGTATTACGGACAACGATTTTCTTCGTTATTATCGCGTCAGACGAATATTACATCGCGGCTAAGTCAGTCTACGGTAGTTGAAAGAAATACAGAAGTAATAAAATATAAGTAGGTTACATGTATAAGAAGCTAAGACAGTAATTTTGCGCTAAACAAGCGCGACAATAACTAGAGGAAATAGCAATCGAGAAATTTACTTGGGTCCATTAATAGCCCTTTACGTTTAACGCGGTCTTTTACAGTATCCTAAATAAGTCGTTTCGTCCATAGGGGATTCTTTCCTGCCTTTTCTTGGCCCTAAGTCAGGACATCTATCAATTGATAAACTGTATTCAAATCGTCAACTGGCTTGCAGTTGCATTTGCCACGATGTCCCTATTTATGCTACGACGCTCTATGCCTGACGCTCCACGAGTCATTAAGGTAAGTTGAAGAATACAACTTTCACACCGGATACTCCTTTTCCGTACTATTTAGGTGAACTTGATTTTTCCCGCTATTTTCCTGATCGGATGTGTCTTCCTCGTTGTTGTACCCATAGTTGCTAATCCAATTGACACAGGTACGTTTAACAATGCACCCATCCTGTGGCGGCCAGTATTAATAACGTGGAAAACCTTTCTAGCCATAGGATTGCTAATCATGTTTACCAGCATACCGGTGTACGTTCTATGCATTTGGAAACGACCGCAAGTATTCGGCAAACTGTCCAGTAAGTCTTTGCCTTTACAAAAACGTTAAGAGCAGAATAAGTAGCTTTTCGACTTGGCATGAAAGCCACATTAACGGACTGACTTTGCCAGCCTAGATTAAATATCAAATAACATTTATGTGGAGCGACCGCTGCATAGCGACTGTACGCAATTTGTAAGGACCACGGCATAACATGGTACCTGCATACCATTTCTGTTGAGGCCTTACTGTACCGTGCTGCGCAGAGGTCCCTACAATTTGGAACAAACAAGCGAAATGGAGGCCAAAGCTCGTTTTTGAGCTTTGTCCCTATTGCGTTCCCACTTGTGCTGCGGCGTATTGACGTGCAGACAGTTTAGTTACTGAAAGTCTTTACTCCACACAAAACAGTGCTACGTTTATTCGACCCTAATTTATCCACCAATGGCATGATTACAGTTTTGATACTCAGGTAACGTGTAGCTTCAGGGCTAATACATAACAGTCCCTTTTGTAGACTCTCACGCGAAACGTGATAATTTAAATAGTTACGCCTGCGAAACATAGTTCAGAACAGCTACCGCAACGAGCAACGCAATAACTTCAACGCTCCCTTGAAGCTCAAGAAAAACAAGAATTCAAAATAACTTTCCTATCTTTGCATCATTTTAAGAATCGAACCCCTCACAGTGTATAAGTTATCTCCTTTGTTTTGTTTGCGGAAGTACCCATTGGAAATAGCTTCAGCGCCTGCGAATATAGATAAAATGTCTGAGCGGGCATATGCGTACTCCTAAGGCGCAGAAACGGCGCACCCTCGTCTGGCACAACGTACTATGCCTTACCACTGCCCATTTATCCATATTCACAAGAACTGAACCTACTTTCACTGTACCGTTGTAAAAAAGGAAAAATACAATGTTCCCTTACTCTGGCAAGATTAGAAACACTTCATTCGTAGAAAAGCGATGACATTGTAAAAGTGTACCTTGGACATCCACAGAATTCGGTGGTACGAACAGCGAAAAGCGAATCTTAATGCAAAGCTTCAACTGCGGCTAAAAACGGTTGAAATACCGCCTTGTTGGACAACAGATTCATTCAACTGTAGCCTAAATAAAATGTACTTTTCTTTAAGAGGACGCAACGGAACTTACGCAGAAGCTATTCATGGCCGTACCTGAAGAATCCGAAGCAGAGGAATAAACTTCTTGCTCGTTTGTGAAAAAAGCGGCTGCCGGAGCGCACTTATCATTCGGGATAATGCAAATCATTACAGGTTCATCACAGGTACCTCCGTACTGTGCTTCTTCAACCGCGTAACGCGCAAGTGATGCTCAGGCGAATAGTCATACGTGTAAAGCTTGAATCGATTTTCAGGCTAGTAGTGTTACGGTAGTTTGTGAATCACTTGCTGTTAGCTAGGTGCGTGTGCGTGTACGCGTGCGCTTCTGTTCCGAATAAATGGTCATCGGTGTGGATAGTACGGCCTGCGGCACGTTACAATATTAACTCATCCTTCGCCAAATACGTTATATCCAAGTTCTCTTCTGTGGAACAAAAAGCGATAAGCGTAATTTGAAAGACGAAAGCTCAACAAATCTTGCCTCTTAGCCGCCCTACTGTCATACTGTAAATCTGCCCCCTATTTTGTTCTGCCTTTACCTAAGCCTAAGCCTCAAAGTGAGGAGCATATTTTGTCAGCGGCTTAAGCAAGATCAGAACCAGATAACCGCCATGCTCGCCAGAAAGCGCAGAACAGCATAACCGCGTGTTTGGCAGAAAGGAACCTGCATTCTTCTGACAGTAGAGCGGCTAAGCGAGAAGATCCGTACAGTACACTGGAAATGAAGCCTGGGCCATAGGGAGCAAAACGTATTGTAATATTTTAAAAATAAAAACCTACTGAGTGGCCAATACGCGGGAGGTCACCAGCTGTTGCCGTCTTAGCAGCTAGCGTGCAGAATGATTCACAGGCGATCTGGGAACCTGAAAATCCTAGACGAAAATGCTACCTTACGAAATACGCTTCCGTTCACCCTTTCAGCAGACGGAAGTCGAGGAACCAATGAGAAACAGTGAGACAGATGCATCGAAAAAATTTCTCAAACAATGAAAGCGTTGGTGCTTTAACGCATGCCGCAACAAAAATCGGAAAGCTCCGAAAGATGCTATCGCTTTTACCTACGATAGCTTCGTGTTCCCTGCGCAATATTTAAACTGTTTGCATTAATACCAAAAACAACTTTCCATATGCGGTATTAATAGGAAGGGAAATAGCTGCTGACATGGTTATTGGTTGAAAACTTCATAGAACGGTTAAAGATCAATATATTTGAGCCAATATTGCCCGTAAGCTGAGCTCTCAAAGAAAGCGTAGGCGAATATCTTCAGGACACATTGATATGACGCAATAGAAGTTTAATTTTCGTTGGGCCATAAGCAATACATTCCCATGTCCAATAAAACTTGCAAACTATATAGTACGGTTGTGCGATAGAGTTTCATTGCTTCATTCGTTCCAGCGTGCATTACGCGTTGGAAAATGGCTGCTAGGAATCTGTTCGCATTATTACTATTTATCATTCGCCTTGCAAGCGAAGCTTTTGCGGTGTTTTTTCTAATTGGCGAGACGGAGCGCAAGTGTTTTGTCGAAGAAATTCCCGAGCAAACTATGGTTATAGGTAAAGAAATGAACGTATGATGTGCTGCAGCAGTTGTTGTTTGCTGCCGTTTAGGCGGCTACAAGGTGTCCATGTTTGATCCGGAAACGAAAACGTACACGATGGCGTCTTCAATTGGAATGCACGTCGAAGTGACGGATCCGGACGGCCACGTTGTACTTTCGCGACTTTACGCCAGCGAAGGCAAAATAACTTTTACAAGCAGCAAACCCGGTGAACACACAATTTGCTTGTTTTCAAATTCGTCTCATTGGATCTCTGGAACCATGCTGGTTAGCCAACGCCATTTCTCCTTGACGCAAAGTGTATATAGCCTTATTTCGTTTCAGAGAGTCGACCTGAACCTGCAGGTGGGCGATCACGCGCAGGACTATGCAAAAATTGCCGTCAAAGAACGTTTAAACGATTTGGAGCTTCGCATTCGGCAATTGATTGACCAAGTGGATCAAATGACCAAAGAGCAGAACTACCAAAGGGTAAGCCTATGCCTATGCTGCAAAGCAAAGTGTCGGAAAGCAGTTATGTAAATTCGTGTACAAAGAAATTGTATTTACAAATCCCTTAAAGGCGTACACATGATCCAATTCATATTTTTATATTTTAATAAACAATGATAAAGGATGTAATGGAATGCTGCGTTTTTTTTTAGTATAGGGAAGAAATGTTTCGCCAGTTGAGCGAATCGACCAACCAGCGAGTATTTTGGTGGGCTGCCGCTCAAACAGCCGTCCTAATGCTAACAGGTATTTGGCAGATGCGACATCTCAAAGGTTTCTTCGAAGCTAAAAAATTGGTATGATCGTTTTCAAATGGCACCGCCGTTGTTACTTTTTTTCTGCCAAATGCCTTTTATGCACGCAGCCGAAGGGTTCGGCTTTTTAAAAATTTCAACTGGAACTTTTTTGCTTGCGTATATTTTTTTGCCCCATCAATTTGCATAAATTGCGCGCCAACAGCAGAAATAAGAAGACTATGTAAACAATGTAATGTCCGTAATTAATGGGATTTCATTTAACATTAACAGCAGGTAATGTTGATATTATTTCTTTGCTACTCTTAATTATGTCCTCTTGTGAGGATACTGTAGTAGGATTTTCAAGTACGCCAATGGATTATGAGCAAAAAGTTATCTCTAGCGACTTCGTCATAATGTGAAATACGCCATCGTATGTTAGCTAAATCTAAGTGAGGCAATAACAGAGCATTTATACCATAGGCTGCCTCAGCCACGGTCTGAGCGTTTAGCGTAAACCTTCGTTGAATGATATTGTTAACGTTTGAATTAAGTGCCCTTCTTTGAACAGCTGCACATTGGCTTGTAGTTGTGGCCGGTATTTACTCTCCATTCTCAGCCTGCTCGGTAGAACATTTAGTGCTGTATAGCGGGAGAAGCTACGTCAAAGAAAATGGAAAGTGAAAGACTTATGCGCGCCTAATCTGTTGCCATACATCATATTGTTAATATTAATACGTATTCCGATTTTGCCATATGCTTGTTCATTATCTCTCAACTATTAGTTCTTTTATAGAGGCCTTGTGTAGCTTTGTTCTTTGAAAGATACAGTATTCTACAAGTTGAATGAACTTATTTCCGCCATCAATGAATGGATGTGCAACGTATCCATTCCTTAATGGCAGACTGCCTTACAACTGATTTTATGCCGCTGTGGTTTTCCATCAAACATCTGAGGTCTATGCTATCTGTTCACATCCTGTGTAGAGATTTTTCTTGTGCGCGCGCAGCTATCGACAGTATGCCAAAGTACCTTCATATGTTTTACGGACGGAACCGCTTGTTCGGTTATAAGTACAGTTGAAACTGGCTTATCTGAATAGGCCATCAGCGCAAACATTAAACGGGACAACATTTCTGTTGACAGAGGGTTGCGTGAAGTCTTCAGCAAATATTATTCCACATCAGAGAGCAGTAGGAATAATTGAAGCTGCAGGAGGAGACTAATAGTTACTCCATTGTATTACCAGCGAAATAGACTAATAGTTAGTCTGTCCGGCTAGAGGTTACATATCAAGTCTTTGAGCAGTAGCAGTTTTCGGGATCTGCGAATCCCGAAAATGCTCAATAAAGGACGCCTTTGGTTGTCAGTTAAATGCGCTGGCTTTCAGGCTGACTTAAGCAGTTTTTCCTTTCCATTACGCAGTGAAGGGACTAACAGCGACAAGTTGATGTCGACAAATCGGATTGGTCTGAAAGCTTCGGAAGCTTTTACTTTCCCGCGTTAAACGTGACTCCAAATGAGAGCAACAAAATTGGTAATAAGCAAAAATGGACACATGGAATGAATTATAGTTGAAATTCGATTCTGCAAACTAATCACTGTAGGATGTATTGTATGAATAGGGATCTTTCCCATTTCATGCCCACCAGGCATACTGTAACTTTTCCTAAGCCTAAGCCTCAGGAACTGTCGTCACAGTAGCTTGGCTTAGGCCTAGGCTTAGGAAAAGTTACAGTATGCCTGGTGGGCATGAAATGCGAAAGATCCTATGAATACTTCAAATACTTTTGTAGGGGGAACGTTTTGTAGCGGCTCCCTAAAGCTGCGTGCAATAGTTTGAATAATTGAAAATTCGGACATCAGCGTATGTTTCTGCCTTCTTGACCACTGGTTGAGCGGTGATAAAAGAAAATATTTTACTTTTGCTGCTTTCGGGATTGCCAACATCCCGTCATCAGCGGTGGTAAAACATTTTATTTCGTCGTCCATCTTGGCGCGTCAGAAAAGGCATAATGGCGCAGAAAATTGCCTTTTTGTTTCTTTTGCTTTCAATTTTATTTATTCCAATCTCTACGTAGCAAAAAAGTATTGCGCAGGAAGAACTAACGCCGTACAACTATTTATTACAATGATGATATGTTTTCAATTTTTTAAACGTCTCCTTCGCTTCGCTGGGCGCTTAGAAGACTAATAGTTAAGTAAAGATGTTATTACAGTTTGATTAACTGACAACTAAGAAATATAACATTAGTTGACAGTTAACCGTAACCTAACTTACAGTATGCCTATGCCAGCGTCATCGTGCTAAAGGGGAAGGAAAGAAAGAAAGCGTGAAATCGATTACGCTGACGTTTTAAATATTCATACGATAAGCTGTAACCTAACTATCCTTAACTACTGTAACGCATAATGTCTAAAAGTTCGCATATTTCTTTCTTCTTCCCATGCAAAGGTTTCTTGACTGTTGACGCTTCGATTGCTTGGAAAAATTTGCTCAAGTTTTTCTTTTTGTCTTCATCCGACTGGTTGGCACGCGGGCAACAACTCTTTGCCAAAGCTTTGCTTTCTCCCGTATTGGCATCGCTTGTAGACATGCCTTGTTCATTGTCGTTGGCGGTTTGACCATTGGAGTCAACGGAACGCTGAAAAGATGGAAAAGCGTGTAGATGCATTTTGGCGCCTACAATTTGCGTCGTACCCTTTCGCATAGTTCCCTTATGGTTTCGTTGGTTAGAAAATTCCAATCGTCCATGTAGCTGTCCGCTTGCCTTAGTTCAATTTGCAACTCGAGCGGAATGCCGAAATCCATTGACAGTCCGTCTTGACAAATTTTTAGCATTCTTGCCGGTGAGCATCTTTCGATTTTAAAATTTCTCGCCGGCACCAGCCAGGCCAAATTGGTTGGCAAAAAGTGTTTGCGGGTGCTGGGTGCAACATTTTTTTCTAACTCCGTGCCTACGATAGTGCACTCGTCTTCAATGGTCGGTTCGCACGCCTTTTCAATGCGTACATCGTAACGTGTCAGCAGGTCAATGAATTCCTTTGCACACTGTATACTTTTTTCATCGATTGCTTTGATCACGAGCGTCTTCGGCGTTTTGTCGTCGTCGTCTCCTTCGGAAATTCCATCAAAGCGAAAGCACGTACCGCTGAAATGTTGAATGACTTTTCCAATCTTTCCATTTCCATTAACCAATAGTTTGATCATGTCATTAGTCATTGTGATCACCTCTTCCGAACTGCATTCATTCTCTTGCGGAATGCGTAGGCGAAAAGCAACATGCTCATCATCTGGGCACTCCTCGTCAAAACTGTGCTCATCATCATCGTCAGTTTCTGCTTCGGAAACAGTCTCTGAACGAGTGGTATCCTCTTCATTATGATTGCTTGTAAGGTCAAGCTTGTTGTCATTGGTTATAGGTCTTTCTGACGAAGTGTTACTACTTTCACGTTCTTCGCCATTGTCTGTTTGAGCTACCGTATCCTCCTGATGCTCAGGCTGACTTGTCGTCACATTTGCTAAGTCAGTTCGCGTATCACCTTTGCCATTTTCCTCTGTTGTTGAATTGCCGTCAAGATTAACTTGGCGACAAATTTCCATAATATCATCATATGTAAGGCTTATTCTGTACTTAAGAAGAAAGTGAAGCAGCGCAAGAGCGCTATCCTGCTGTCTTTTGTTGTCTGTAACAATTGTTACGAAGCACCATAGTTCCGCATCATTCCAATGACCAAACGTTAAAATGGAATTGGTGATAAGTTCAATCATACGAAGGGTGCTGCCCCTTCTGCCCATCAGTATGCCGCAATGCATTGCTGGAACTAGCAAACTTTTCTTCAGCACTAAATTATATCCATCGTCATCCAAATACTTAATTGTGCCTCCGCTTAAGTTATGTATTGGCGATTCGATTGGTGTTGTTGATTGTTCGGCCACCATTCGGTTGGCGTCAAACTGGTTTGCTGAAATTAATAATTGATCTTCGCTACCGTTCAGTATGACTTGATCCGATGATTCTTTTTCATTTGAACTTTTGACCAGTGCGACGGCTCCGCTTGGCTTTACGCTGCCGAATATTTGACCTAATAATGTTATTTTTGCTACATCGACGTGAAGCCTTTTGGCTATTTCCAACAAGTTGTTGGAGCTGCCATTTTGTTCAACATTGGGCGTTGGTTGAACACCTTCATTTGCTTGCTGAACTTCAGTGACCTTAGGCGAGCCACGCTGAGCATTTTTGTCACCCTTCTTGGAGTGCTTTGCTTTGCGCCTGGCGGAGTCGCGTAGGGCGAAAACACTTTTGCCGTTTGGCGTTTTGCCGCTGGTCAAATAGCATAAATACTTTAGCATACGACGCAACGGTTTACGCAGTTGGTCGCAAAGCTTTTCTTTATGGGCAGCCATTACGGTAAACAATTCCTCATAAAGTTCTAATTGCTTTCCGTGCGATAGCAGGTGAATAGTATCTTTCTTGTCCAATAGGGATTGCGCCATTTTTACTACGTCATCTTTCTCTTCCTCTTTTGGCTGCTCATCTGGTTCGAAGGAGTCTGATTCACTGAAACAGCTCGCTGTTTCCATGTTGCTAACGCAATGGCCAACAGACCGCACAGATAGAGGATGTAACGCCGAATAAGCAACGCTGCACTTTCGCTGCCTCTGCTTAGCTGTTGTTGACTTTAAAGTGGTTTAAAGCGAAGCAATACACGTTTCTTACTGATTCACAGGCCACGTTGACGGATGAAATGCCAGAAAGTATCCTTTCCTTAATCCATTCGTAAAGATTGGGAAAACCCTTTCCGTAGCCCATTTTGTGACATACAGTGGTCACGTGCAAAATCCCGAATTTGTTTGCATCCGTGCTAGCTTAGCGGGTTATCAAGGCGTTTTCATGTTGCAACAGACGAAAGCAGCATTCTCCCGTTGTGTCATACCGTTGTGGTGATCGGTTTACTGATGACCCGTGATGGCACACCACAAGTGGCCAAGCAATAGTCAGAAGCCTTAATTGGGCAGAAGGGCAATGTCCACTATTTACTCTTACTTATTTCTAAACCTGCCAAACGGGTTTAATTCCAATCATCGCTAATAAACGAAAGTACAACCATCCTCGTGCGCTATTGTCGCTAGGTGGCGCTAGAACGGCTGGTTGATCTGATTGGCCAACAGTGTCGTCATGCCGTCATGCTGGGTAATTGCTCTGTTACAGTGCGCCCATTGTTAGCTTGTTATTACCTAATAGTGAATGCAGGCAAAGTTTAAGCCTCATCCAATACCAGAGACTAATTTCATGCAGGCAACTTTGAAGTAGGTTAAACGCTATGTGCACCAAGTTTTCTCATGTTACTAACAGTGGCCGCAGGCGGCAGCCCATCCCTAAACCAAAATCAGAGAACGGTACTACGTATTCAAGCATACACTGCTACGCAAAATCCCAACGTACGACAAAGGAAGTTGTTCACAGCGCTAAGATGCTTGATGAAATCACTGACGTAGCTCTACACCAACTGTTGTCACCCAATCCTGTTCCTCACAGTAGTAGCCAATCAGATTCAAGCAGCGAGCTACTCCAGCTGCCTCTCCACTGCGCGTCATAACTGCCTTTGCCTAACATGGTTGTAACTGCAAAGATGAACGTATGTTGTTCCAAAAGTTCCGTTTGCCACATTAAACCTACGGGAACGCAGTAGCCACTTTGTCTCAATTGAACTAGCGTAAAGATTTTGCAAGATGTCTTCTGATGCTAAGAAAGGTGGTAGAATTTCACAAGCAGCCAAATATTAATAAAGCGTAGTGACCAATAACAACTAACACGTTAGAGGCTCTTATCTCACGATAGATGGCGCCTACGTCGCTGTAACTCGCTGCTTCAACCGGATTGGCTGCGGCGTAGACTCAACTCTGCTGAGCCACTGTCTCAATGGCCATTTGTAGTCCTAATTTTTTCATGTTCCTTTTCATCTTTTCATTGCTTCTCCTGTCATTTGTACAAGACTGCTTGTAATTATGACAAAATGAATGGAATTATGAATTCTTAATTGCAGGTGGTATTTGTGTTTAAATTCTTGTTACGGTAGATGAATCTATGCCGCTTCCGCAGAAAACTTTTAATTCACAAGGCTTTCGCTGCCCTGCGCGTAATGGCAAAGCACAGGTGTCACGTGACACGTTGGAGTTCAAAGAAGAAAGGCCGTGACTTTGAGCAGAAAAAATGGGTCCCTTCCTCTATTTGCCCGCAAATAATACAGTAATCTGGCAATAACCAGGTTTTCTCTACTCGTAAACATACAGTAGGATAAACAACATCGATTATGCGGTTATGCGTGCTCCCGTTATACTGCGACGACGCCGGCCATCCTGTTCTTTGTGTTCACGTAGTTCTTCTCCTCATGGCTTTCGTTCTTTCCATGCTCCCAACCTCTCTCTCCTCTTTGTATTCCTTCTTGTTCTCCTTTTTCCTCTTCGTCATATTTTCCGCGGCCTATTTTGCATTTTGGATCTTTCTCATTTACAATTCTGTAGGTGGTGCTGAACACACGCTAGATGGCGCTTTTGTCGCCTTGGGCTGCTCTTTCTGTAATTAATGGATTAAGCTCTACCTGGTAGTAACTCTGTTCTCTTTCCAACAGTGACTGCGCGCCACCTAAGTGTCAAGCGGAATTAGAGAATTATTACGCCTACGCAATTTCTACAGTATGCGTGACCAGGAAATAGACATGTAATTTCCATCCTGTTTTCCGTATAGGCTTAGGCGGGAGACAGTCATGGTTACCTATCATGAATCAGCACTTAGGTCAATGCGCGCAGGGATCACGCATGCAAATGAAATTTCTGATAGTTCAGCCGAAGAACTGTTTTCCTGATTAGCCATTTCCTGCAGGCTGCTTACCTTTTCATCCAAGGTGGTTTGAACTCTCACAGACGCCTGACAGGCCAAGCCAACAAAGCGACAGCTAAATAACGCCCATGGAAATGGGAGATACTCGGTTTCAGACTTACAGATTGGACAACAAAACGTATAGTAGAGTTCGTTCATTCAAACAGTATGACACTTACCTGAAAATCATTAATTCAGCTATTCTCAGCCTGTCAGCTTAATAGCTAGTGGAAATTGCTCATTTAATCTGCACGATAGTGAAGTGTATGTTTTTTTTGCAAAGATGTTACGTCATAGAGAGAACTGAGTATAATTAATTTTCTTATCATTAATCTGTAGAATAGAATGCGTGCTGCAACTAAGCATAAAGCATACATGCAAATTTAGTCTTATCATATTGTTTTTATGTGTCCTACATTTTTAATTACCTAATTACCATAGGTAAAACGCCTCTGTTTATAAAGTTTACTTTTTCATGTGATGCATCTAAGACGCTTGCTGCCGTTAAACATCATAACAGTTGCGTGAAACGCTTTTCTAGAAGCTACATTTTGTTTTACCACTTCCACAGCTTTCCGTTCGCTTTTGTTCATCAATGGTTAGGCTTCACAGCGATTCTTATCCCTGAATCAGCTGAAACGGATATGGTCAGGAAATGGGGCACAGCTGCGTGTTGCGGAACAGAAGTTTGAATGTTGCTTCTGGTTGTACTTGAAGAATAGTGGTCGTTTCTGGGAGCAACGTTGTTATTGTCGATTTGGACATTTTGACGTGGACCATGAGGACATGTTCCCATGGTTTCCTTTGGCCTACATTGTGGCCACTCGTTTGGTGCACAGTTTTGTTGTCCCCAGCTTATGCCGTTGCTAATGAAGGCGTTGCTTCCAGGTTGTCTAACGTGTCTGTTCCAATTGTCAGGATGCAGTGTGTGTTGTTGCCACCTTCCTTGCCAAGGTGCTAATAGCCTTGCAGGTTGCTCTTCAATGTTGCTTTGAATCATTTGCCTTTTTTGTGCAGGCTTCTCTGCTGTCTCAGTTGGCAGAATAGTGTCTGCTTCATTCCAGACTGTTTCCTCATTTTCTGATTTGTTCTTTGCAAACTTTTGCTCTTCATTATTTCCACTTTGAGGCAGTGCAGTAGCTTCTCCAGCTTGCTCTATTGTTTCACTATTTTCTGCTTTGATTGTTGAGAAGTTTTGTACATCCGTTGCTTGATTGGTCAGCGGAGTTGCCTTTCTGACGTGTGCCATTGTTTCGTCATTTTCAGATTTAATTGTTGGTAAATTTGCTTCGTCATTTCCTGTGGGCGAACAGACCGCTGCTTGCTTTCCGCTTATGCCTTCACTTTCTTTCAATTTGCGCGCTGCTCCTATGGGAATCTTCTCACTTCTTCGCTGTTCATCGGAAACTGTCTCATCAACAGTCGACGTATTTCTTCGGCCTTTTTTCTTTTTTGAATCTGTTAACACTTAGTCAGTTGCATTCATTTCATCGCTGTTTTTATGGAACTTACTGCCATCCCACTTCAGACTTTCTGAATCGATCTTCTCGTCACAGATATCGCACACATAGAGAACATCATAAGGACTGGTTTTCTCAGAGCTGCCCATTCGCCAGCTCTCGCACAGACCATGGTTGCACTGTGGAAAGTCAAACATAGCTGCCACAACCTTCGCGCCTCCATTTTCACTGTCAGTATTGTCATTGTGGTAACGCTGCGCTCTTGTACGCCTGAGCGGCCGGGAAGGCTGAGTCTCCATGCGTGCAACGACTGTATTCCGCTAAAGGCAGTAGGTGCGTAGAATGATGAACGTCTAAACAGGATTGTACACGCAAGCGCACGTTCCCAGGAACGAACAACCAACTGAGTATAACATTCGCTTTGATGGGCACTGTAAAATGGTGATTATGATAAGTAGGTTAAATTTGGACCTGAGAACACTTACGTACAAATGCGGAAGGATAATGCATGACTATGCTGGAGAGTACATCCCAACTTGACGTGGTCAACCAGGTTTCTTTACCTGTTGCCTTTTTCTGCCCTCTTTCATTCTGAACACTTATACTGACGAATACGAAGAAATATCTGAACAGCGGAAGCCTACGCAGGGGTATAATTCCCGAAGAGGAAGGAACCCTGAGTGAGCAGAAAACCCGAAAGACCATTTAGCTACTGTAAATACAAAACATTCACAACATGACCACCTGATGTCAATTTGCCTTTTAGGCTTTTGCCGTGTTCAGAGTTGCTTCCTATTGAGGAATTAATTCCGTGCAAAGGTTCCTGCCCCTTTGGTGCGAACAGTTCGGTCTATTCGGGATTCAAGCGATTGAGGGTTTCAATTTTCATGATTTAGACTTCATCTTATGATCACCATCAGCATTTTGCACAGGTCATTACGCCAAGAGACTTCTTAGGTGTTGACAAAAAGAAAATGTTCCTTTGCTGTAATCTGATTGGCAGCAGACGTTTGAGTCCTTGTCATTATTGAATACGCATGACAGCGTTATGAGTACTTATGTAGCATTTACTTTCCAGGGTTACTGTAGCCTAAGTTATTCTACAACCAAAGGATTTTGCCATATTCGTTCACTGCTAACTGCATTGTATACGTGGTAGTTTTTCTAATACAAAATTTCTAAGCCTTCACAAGTTTTCCTAACCAATCTGGTAAACGGTTGAGCAACGTGTGACTCGCGGATTGGTTGCATGAATTTGTGCATCTAATGTGGATGAGGGTCTGTCCGCTTCTTGTTCCGTGAATTTCTGTAGATACTATTCGTTGCAATATCTTCCTTTCCGCCAAGACTGTTTCTCATTGCTGTTTCGCTGAAAAGATTGCAAATTGCATAGACCGCTGATCATTCTGCAAAAAAAATAATAATTTACCCCAAATCCATGAAATTCCATGCTTAAGTCTCTGCGGGAAGATCATACGCTCACTTTTTGCTGATCATACCAAAACGTCATCTTCAGAGGTCAAGTAAAGGAATTCGCTGAATCTTTGTAACGTTGCACCAGGAAAGCACAGTAGTTAAGGGCATCTTCTGTCTGTCCTGAATTCTACCAGGAATTGTAGAGCTGCCTGTCTAAACATTTTATGACACTAAGGCTGAGGCACCTCAGATGACGGATCCGCTACTGCTTTTATTAAGTTAGGTCTATCAGTGCTCTTCCCATATTTGGCACAAATGTGAAAATTATCTTTGCTCAACAGACCGATTAAATCTTTTGCTGATTGAACATTTCCCTTCTTCAGACCCTTAATGAACACGTGTCGCCTTTCTCCCATTTCCCGCGCTGTCACGAAGCTGAGATGTGTGCCAGTAGAATACTGTAAGTTCTGCCACCTTCCCGTCGTTTCCAACCATCGCTTCAAAGCCTTTATCACCTAGCAACACCTGTTCCTCTTAAAGTATCTGCGCTCCAGATTTCAGATAGTGTTCTCTGTTCTTCTCTGCTTTGGAAGGAAAGCATTGTTGCTCCACAAAACATGTTCCAACGTGCTCTTCCCCACTTCGCTCAATGCACCCGGATGCCTACTCTGACCATTCATGCTTTCCATACGCAGGCCTTACGCCCACCCCTGTGTCCGTCTCTTTATCTTGCTGACCATCCACTGCCCTTGCGTATGCTCCATTGTGTTCGTTCCCTTGTGTATGGGTGATCATGCTTGTCAAATGGCTTTGCATTTCATTCAGTTCTCTACGTGCGTGGCTTCGTCTTTTGTTTACGTACACTCTGGTGATGCAATTCAAATTATTGTTGACTTCGTGACGCTTATCGACAGGAAGCAAATGACGAGCACTACTCTGCCCTAAAGCTTTTGACACTGCTGCTGCTGCAAGGTTTCACCGTCCAATATCAGGCTTAAACTTGGAACTATTTAGTATAGCATCAGATTCCATACGTAACTCGCTGCAAGAACCTCTGCGCAAAGACGCCGCTGTGCAAGAAACCGTAAGCCTACGTCAGTTCAAACTTTTAATCCAATGGCATACTGTGTGTTATGCAGGAAAAAAGACAAACCAATGTGTTAGCGGCGTCGTTTTTCATCCTCTAAGCATCTTCACTACCCAAACTGCTTTTACGGAATGTTGAACGTTCATTAACGTAGCTTTTGAAGTTCACGCGCCTCCCGTCAACAAGGACACCGAAGACGGTATGCAGTCCGACCTGGAGGGTACGGTAAAACCTTTGACCAGAAAAAGTTGGCCAAAATGAATATCAACTGTTCGCGACGCTCAGGAAATTTGCCATTCCAGCAAATGCAGCTATCAACATACCGTAGACGGCTGCTTATGCTGAGTTAATTGAATTAGAACTCAGCTGCTTAAGAATGCTCAGGTACATTCGGTTTAAGTTAGACATTTATTGACAGTTAATGCACTTAGAATATCTCCACTTGACTTCAGTTGGTACCTGCATATTCCTGAGAAGTGTACTTTCCCTCTCGCGTCACTTTGGACGATAAAAAGAAATTACATTTTACGTAGTCACACGTGGCAGCAGTGAGAAAGTTCAAACGTCGAAACAACGTCAAGAAATTACAACAATTACCCATATACGCTACATTTTTTCGTACTCCATTTGAAAAGCGCACAATTTGCACTTTTTCAAATACTTGTCGTGTTCCTGGTCGTACGTTTCTTCTTCAAAATCGTGAACATGGTTTTTCGGGCTTCTTATGTACAATTCGCTCCTGACGTTCTTGCGTAACTCTGCAACGTGCATAAATGGACTACACAACGCCCGAAGACCAACAGGACTAAATATGCTTAAAACATGTTCGAGGGGAAAATGCTAACTTCCCTTATCCCATTGTTACCATAAATATGTTGAAAATCTGGTGACCTATTGCTTATGTACATTGTTGGGGGGCGCATATTTTCAAAAAATCAAAGCATAAATGGTAAAGATGTATCAACGCTTTCCCTTCAGCGAATCGGGAGGACACATCGCCAAGAATAACAAAATAATCATTTTAAACTTATGCCAAAATAAATAGGGAAGAATTTGGAACCAACTTTGGCTACATTGCAAATCAGTCGACGCTTTCGTCAAAATAAGACCTGCATATATTAAGTTATTAGCTTAGTTTACCAATTAGCTTCTTGTTATATCTGCTTTGCTTATTTGCCTCATTGCTAAGCTTTCGTTTGACGCGAGCTTCCTCCAACGCTTCATAACTGCCCCAAACGGTGATGGCACGCTCCTCAACCTGCAATGAGTAAATGTGGCGAAAAGTTTGTTACAGTATACCGTCAACCTAACCTGAGCACGCAGGTACAATTTCATGTCGCCAAATCTTGGATTGCGAGGATTTTTTCTGTTCAAATATCTTAACGGCGGCTTGCGCGAATCCAGGTCGCAATCCTTCAACAGGTACTGACTTTTCGCCTCAGTTCTAGTTAACAACTTGTACTTTTCCTTTCCGGCTCTGAAAAGCGCAAGCGCATAGAGCGCAACTTTTTTTTTCGTACGACAACTTTTCTACCTGCAGCTATCGCATACGCAACAACCAAACATGGAGTACAAAAAGGCTGTTGACAACTTCTTCGAGCACTCCACGCAGATCAAATCGGAATCCGTTTCCGGAAGTGCTTCAAAGTCGGGTTGACGTCTGCTCCTTATCGTCGACGTACAGGGCCGATTGTCGCTATCATCTTCAACCAGAAAGCCTCCCGCTTTTGCGTACGATGGCAGCGAAGCCCTAAACATGATGGCTAAGTAGCAGTTTTGGGGGGCCAATTAGACAACGCAACCGGCTTCAAGAAGGGAAGCATCGAAAATACATTTTGTCGATACGAAATGGAAAAAAACAACAAGTGACAAGTTCCACACTTAGCTTGAGTACAATGGTAGCGAACGCGTCAAAAGCAAACGGACATACCGTCTTTTAACAAGGAAAAATTAAATTTTAAACGGCTATACGAACCTGTACAAATCTTGAACATTTGGGTACGGTCTATTTGACTGATCCCGACCGCGAGTCCTCATTGCCAACTACCAAATGGTCCAAAGTGTTCAATGCAACATGCAATTACCGTATGCAATGTGTTTGCAGGTACAGTACACTTTACTCCTTCACTCTATTCAATCGTCAAAATACAGCTGTGCGCATGCTTAGATAGCGATTAGTGGCGCCAAGTAAAATTCATACAAGCGAGAGAACGTGGATTAAGCCAAAAGAGCAACGGCTCGACACGTAATGAGTAGTTGTAAGCTCAGGAGATTTTAAGCTTGACCTTCTCAGCAAGGATGTATATCTGTTGCGCTGAACCTCCCTCGCGTCAATAGGACGTATTTTGGAATCGCTGGCTGCCCCTATAGGCAACAGCTTGGCAATATGTCAGCCAGTTCCGCCGCGAGGAAGAGAGTGAATGTCAGGAAGTTGAAGCGTTCAAAAACAGCCCACACAAGCTTTACTACATTTCCCAAAACAGAAAATAAGCTCTGATTACGACATGATTTATTTGAAAAGAAGCCTATACGGATAACCGTGCGTTTTCATACGAAAAACGGAAAGCATATAGCTGAACACAACTAAAACCATGGTAAAGCCAGCCACCGCCATAAAGCGTTTACGCGTTTGATCACCGCTACAATTCACTGGCATATCACTGGCGTATATGAGCAACAAAAATCCAATGGTTACGCCAATGTAAAGTGCCATGACCAAGTAAGTCTCTGCGACAAATTGCATTTGCGAACTGCCGGATATTACTACGAAACTGCCGGTTTGCGGATTGCGATGCATGAAGGGAGGATTGCGAATCTGATTCCACATTTGGCCGGAGAGAAATGAAACAACAAAGCCAATTATGAGAACGCTCCACAAATTTGTGTTGCACAAAAAGTCGAGACTGTTTCGCTTCATGTACAGCAAACCGCCTACAAGCATAAACAACAAAAACAAGGCGGCGGGACCTGCGTAATTGGTCGGGCGTAGTATTCGAATCTGTATGCCAGTTCTGTCATGCACCCATTTGGCAATAGCCTCCGCGGATAGGCCCATTCTACTAAAGTCCATCTTGTCACCCCTTTGCGGTTGTCCACGCGGAGGGATGTGCATTAATACTGGTATTGCGTTAATTCCAAGAACGTGAAAAATTTCGCTCGCATCTTCGTAGTCAGCCAAGGCAAAGTATACTCTTTTCGTTAGAATATTGGATACACGATACGAATTGGCAACAATGTCAAACTCCTCGTAGACCGAAGCGCAAACTCGACACTGCTTGTTCTGCTGAGCCGTTAAAAGAACAAACATTGAATAGTTGCGAGGCGAAGCTCGCGCGTACAAGCGAAACTTCTGATAGCTGAGGCGAAGCACCGCTTTCTTCATCAACCATTCCTGCAGGGCGCTTACCTTTTCGTCCAATGTAGTTTGAGCTTTCTTAGACGCCTGACAGGTCAAACCAACAAACTGGCAGCAGAACAGAACCAACAGAAACGACACGTTCATCTTGCGGACCGAAAGATAGCGAAACAAAAGATACTGCGGAGTTTAATCATTTCTACAGTAAGACATCTACTTGAAAATCATTAGAAGTGCAGCTCATCAAAACGTTCGGCGTCTCGTTCAGTCAAGTTAAGCAAGTTGTAGAAAATAATTTACATACTCTACATTTATAGGCATTTTCTGAAAATGTTATTTCAAAAAGAGAGCTCGCAACTTTTCTATTCAGCAAAATGCGGAATGGAATGAATAAGGTTGCTTTAAATAGCCTTAAGAATTATTCAGTTGCTTGGGACTGCTTGAACCTGCATGATATAAACTGAAACGCGCTTACGAATAGCAGCGTATTTGCTGCTGTCTTCTTCAAGTTAACTTCTCGGATTTAGTTGCATTTCTGGCGCACGTTTGGCACTAATGGCGGGATACTGATCGATACTAGAACAATGTAGTCAAGGTGGTTGATGGTTAAGGCTCACAGAGAAGTAAGCGCGCAAGCAATACAGTAATCTTGATAATAATCAGGTTTCTTCTAGTCTACCAAGGCAACAACGCGACTATGCGCCCCCTGTTGTACTGTGACTTCGCCAGCCATCCCGTTCTGCCCTCATCTAAGCCTTAACCTAAGCATAAGGCTTAAATTTTGCCTTATGCTTACGTAAGGGCAGAAAAGGATAGCAGGCATACTCCCGGTAAAGGCACAACGGGATAGCCACATGCTTAACAGAAAAAAAACGTGCGTTTCTCAGATATTAGGCACGAAGAATCAAAAATTGATATTTTCTCCTACTGTGTCTTGACGGGTACAACGAACCTGATTATTGTCAGGATTACTGTATTGCTTGCGAGCAGGTGACCAAGGCGCTCAGTTTAAAAGATGCAAACAAATCTGGTCTTACGCGTATGTCGTCGCATGTTTCAGCGTCGAACTTTTAAAAAAATAGCATCTTGGATATCTACTGCTACGGCGAGGCTGCAACGTTGAATATGATGCCACGTTAAAAACACTAAGGGTTGCACCAAGCATTTTTCAGGCCTTTCGTTCAATTAACACTGCTAATTAACAAAAATGGGATCTCTTCCTCTATCTGCCCGCAAACAATACAGTAACCCTGAGAATAATCAGGTTTGCTCTACTCGTAAACGTGCAGTAGGATAAGCAACATCGACTTTTGATTTTTCGCGCGTAATGTCTGAGAAATTCACGGTTCCTTTCTGTTAAGCGTGTGGCCGTCCTGTTCTGCCTTTACTGGCGAGCGTGCCGGCTATTCTGTTTTGCCCTGGCCCAAGCCTAAGCTGAAATATAAGCCTTATGTTTAGATTTAGGCTTAGGTAAAGGCAGAACAGGATGGCTGGCGAAGTCACAGCATAACGGCAGGACGTATAACCGCATAATCAATGTTGTTTATCCTACTGTATGTTTACGAGTAGAGCAAACCTGTTTATTGTCAGGTGTACTGTATTATTTGCGGGCAAATACAGGAAGAGACCCCAAAAATGCTAATATTTTTAATCAAAGTAATCTTCGAGATCAATAGTCGGGTTTAAAAGGTCATCTTTGACTCTGGATATGTCGGTATGATTCATGATGAGATTTTCAACCACCTCTTCCAAGCCAGTTTCACCAATTAGGACGGCTCCTTGAACATAACCATCTTGAACAAGAATTTTAATATACTCTTCTCCTTAAAAAGGCATTTGAATGGAAATGATACAGTGACGTTTGAAAGTTGCTTACCGCAAGCTATGCGCACTAAAGCTTCATGATCCGGCCTCAATCCTTGGCCATTGAAACAGCCGATCAATATGACCTAAAAAGCGTCGTTGTTATCTTAACATAATCTAAATTTTGAACTATTACCTTAAAGCCAAAAAATTTTGTGACATGCGTAAACAGCTCAAAGCAGATATCCAACTCCATTTGTTCACCTTGGAAATTTGAAGCCATACAACGTCCGGCATAAGCTCCCATTTGACGCGCCTGAGTCCAAAGTCGCATCTGCATTTCAAATCGCAACCATATTTGGCAGTTCGATAATAAAAAGTATTAAACAGGAGCACCTGCAACCAATGAGGAGACGGTTCCCAGCCAGCAGTACACGAGTCACCCGCTGCGTAAACATCTTGAATGCTAGTTTCCATTTGATCATTTATCAACAATCCACCATCATCGGCAACGTTAAACTAAAGTAGATAGTGGACGTTTGCAAGAGGATTAATCGAAGCTATTGACGTAAGGACTTACGGGATTTTCAGGTGTCACAAAAGCGCCAACGTTCGGGACCACTCCCGTTGCGCTTACAATGAAATCACATCCAACAACATTATTGTTGCTAAGACGAATGAAGACAGGCCAAGTTTCTGGTGAATGGAACGCTTATGAAAAAAGAAGAGCATAAGCATAAGGTACTTACCACGTTCAATGAAATCGGGAGGCAATTTCTCTTCACTTAAACCCAACGCGAGGCATTGTTCCTTCGACAACACTTCCTTCACAGCGCACTTATACTCAATATGTACGCGACGTTTCTATAAAGTCAAAAGGACGATGACACTGTGACAGTTAACCCGCACAAAAACTTTCAATACGCCTACCTCCAGCGCACCTGTTATTTCGCACGTTTCAATCCAGTCTGGGCCCAATGCACTTCCAAATTCACTTCCTTTGGCTGTCGACTGATCAGCAACTAAAAATTTGCTTACAAAATTCAGAGCGAATAAATTTAAAGAGGGTAATCTGTGCATGTAACCTGATTACACTTATACAGTATACTTTCTGCTTCAAAGCGGCAAACCTAAGAAGCAAGCTGTTTTCGAAAACTAATTTCGCTTAATACATCGTTACTTTCGCCATATCTTCAGATTTAAAACTTTTAGAACCAATAATGCTGAAGCTAAACAATTGCAAGGCGATGAACCTACTAATCGCACCAGTCTTACAGTAGGAAAAGTGTACCAGCCTTCCGCGGTGTGCAAACGCGAGAATGCCGCAAGAAAAAAGCTGAAAGCAAGTTAAAGCGATGCTTACTTTCGAGCTTTTACGAAACATGCCTGTGTTAAGTTGTGCTCATTTTCGCGGATAGAAACAACTTATTGGCACAAAGCTATAAGGAATTATGAACTCGAAGAATTTAAATTAAGGATATTTACCATGATGAGTATAGGTCAAGCGCTTCTTCGGTCCAGCTTCGATATTCTCTTTGTTCAAGAAAGGAAGAAAAAATTGCGCAGCGCCTGCGTCAACGAAAGCAGCCGATATGCTTTCATGTTTAACCGCCCAGATGATCTCTACATTGCTTACTTCACCACTAAAACGACCGTTTAACTTAAAGTGGGAAAACGCTTACGGGATGTAGGCATACACTATTTCGGTGGCAATGCCGCCATTCCCAACTACGACAATGCGATGAGCATCCTTCAAACGAGTCCCAAATTCTTCAACAGTTTCCGTATCGCGTATGCCGATAACGTTGGGATGGTCAGCGATGATCTGCAAAACATTTCGGACGTGCTCAATTGCTGGAGAACAAGAACAACACACCTTTGGGCGACCACCCGTTGCCAGGCAGAGTTTCTTGTATTTGAACGTTTGCCCGTCAATGGTTTTTAATTCCTTCAAAGGAAAATGATAGAAAATTTCAGCAACATTGGTTAAATGTAAAGTCAAAGAACCTGCAAATCAATAAGCAAAACTACCGTATACTCACCTTTTTCGATGAGTTCAGCTCGACAACTTTCGAAGAAACCACTTTGACGTTTGAGAACTGATCAGTCACTGAGAATACTGACATTTCCGAAACATCGAAACTTTCCAGAATCGCTCCAACCTTAAAAGGCAGAATAGCAAACTGTATCACGCTAGCTGACGGCAACGATGCTGCACCTTTTGCCAATTTGAAACAATCTTCACAACGTTCGACGCCGTCAACATCAGGATACTTTCGTCCGGGCACATCATGGCAAGCTGGACAGTCATAGCGTAGCGATATGAACCACAATTTTTAGAATGGACTTACTTGCTCCACGCAAGACATCGCAGCAACGCCCCCGCCAACAACAATAAAAGTTGCCTCACAAGGGTCGTCCATTTAGAAATCACAAGAAAACTTTCACAAGCTTCAAGCGGTCAAACTAAAGCAACCTTGTTTTGAATGGCTAAGGTCCATTTTGGGAATTTCCAATATTCGCACTGACCATTAAAGAACGTAACAAGACGGACGGTACCCTTTGCAGCAGCAGAGAAGTTCGCAGGTAAGTAGCGATAAATTGGGTGCAGCAAAAATGGGGATCTAGTGTGCAAGTTGTATCGTAAACAATGCGTTTCATCTTATGTATTTCAGACTCGAAGAAGCGTCGCACTGCCGAACTGTTGAAAAGCATTACGCTAACGTTGCCAGCTGAATATGTCAATCTAACTTAAGGAAGAAGCGGCTGACTTTGGCGCAAATAACGCTGGCGCACAAGCATTCATTTTAGAGATTGAATGTTGCGACTTCCATGTTCAGGTGCTGCAGAAATGCAGAGAGCGAGTCGGCAATAGCAACATGTTGCCATAGGAAGCCTAACTGTGCGGTCGTTAGGTCGTTTTGAACTGTACCAAAGTAGAAATCAGGTTTAAAAAGAAATGAATGAAGCGATAGAGAAGCAAAGTTTATAGTTTTACAAAAAATCCCATTGGCAAGGTATTATTTTTTTGCATCAGCGTTCTAAGACTTTGTTTTCTCGCTGAAATTCAGCCCCAGATGTAACAACGCTACAGTACGACTAGAAGCATGTGCGCAGGTAGTATAGAATTTTAAAATTTAAAGCAGTAAAGCGCCGCAACAGCGCAGCTTAAAACAGTAATGGAATGTTCACATGTTTAATGTTTAATGCTATTTGGTAATGGAACGTTGCGGAAACTGGTTTTGCGTTGTTTTTTAAAGGAGCGTTTTCATGCTCTGTTTGACATCGCTTGCTTGAAGTGATGTTAAGGAATAGGCGTCCAACGAAATTCCAACAAAGGCAAAAAGTATTCGTAAGCGAAAAAGCTTGAAGTTATGCTAATTCAGAAGCTTCAGAAATGAAAACGATAGAAGTTGAGCCAGACGAACTGCTAATATTAGGCAAGCACTACTATCAGCGTCTTCAGCATTTCAGCCTGAAAAACCTTTCAAATCAACGATTAGCATATAAAGTGAGAGCAACACATCCGAATAACTACATAGTGAAGCCGGCTGTTGGGTTCCTGGACCCTAAGGATAGTGTCCTAATTCGAGTGCTGCTGTACAAATACACGGACGAAGTGTTCATGGAAAAGCACTATTTACAAGTGCTCGCATTGCCAGTCGGCTTGGAGGACCCCGTTTCAAGAGACCAATTTTGGAAAGAGGCGGTGCAGAAGAATGTTGTACCGTCGTCCATGAAATTACGCATACGATTCAGCAAAGCTAGCAGCAAACGCTTCATGCGCTCGCGACATAATGCCACGACGGAATATTTGCTAAAAGCTTTGGAAAAGGTTGGAGAAGGAAGCAAAGAAAGTCAGCAAGTACGCCAAGCATCCAAGGAGCCATTGGTAGAAGAACAAGTTCCAAGCAAAGCAAAAGCGGAGCAAAAGCAAAAATGGAGCTTCGACACATCCGCCTCTAAAACACCCGTTGTATTCTTGGACGTAGAACAAAATGAGCAATTCATAATGTATCACGATTTTGCCCACTACATAGAAACACATTCCCACATTTTGACTTGGGTAGTATGCGTTACGCTTGCTCTGATAATAATAGCTGGCAGAAAGTAACGGAAATGCAGGTGTACCTGCATTTTATTAATGTTCAAGTTAAACGGTTTGAACGAAAAGGTAATACTCCGTCGTTTTCATTATCACAGCGGAACTGTTGAAGTTACGCATTGAACCATCGCTTTCCTAAGCAAGCGTTACTGCTGCTCGAAATTCGAAATATGTAAAAATTTACGAAAGTCCATAAGCAACTTCCTTAAAGGCAAACATGCAATAAAATCATGGCGCCAATTTCAAATTGCTTTCTACTGGACATCCGTTGGTTAGTTTGTAGTTTAACTGTGACAGATTTTAAAGCATATATCCACGGCACATTCGAGCAACAGGTTGCGACTGCACAGCTCCTGGGACAAAATAATTGTTTAACTTTTGTTTTATATGTTTCAAAAATTTCAGCAGAGCGGTCTTATATGGCTAATAATAGGTGCAGCCGGTTAGCGCTTGCTGTTACTTTATCTAAAATAAAAAATTGGGGGTCTTTTCTCTTATCGCCCCCCAAGCATACAGTAATCCGCTACAGAAAGCAGGTACAGCTGACCGGACGCGCAAACAACGGAAAGCAAGTACACTAGTGCGCAGCAAACTACAGTAATCACTACAACAGCGAAATTTTAAAAATAAGCTTTTTTTAAAGCGCGGTGCGTCTGTTACGTTCCTGGAAAGGCCAGTAATAACTGTAGAACTGTTTCAAGCACTTCTCCTCCACAATCAGCCCTCCGTAAGGTCTGCGCCAGGTTACTTGGACCAATCGTTTCTCAACCTTGCCGGTCCTGTTTTCTTTCACTTAGCGACGCCTGTATTTATACATCGCTTAAACTCCCACAAAAGGCAATTATTAGTATTCGGAAGCCTGATTTGAGTTCATTTGAGTCCATTGTTTGGCGAATGGACTCAAATCAGGCTTCCGAATAGTAATAATTGCCTTTCGTGGGAGTTTACGCGATGTATAAATACAGACTTCGCTAAGCGTAAGAAAACAGGACCGGCAAGGTTGAGAAAACGATTGGTTCAAGTAACCTGACGCAGACCTTACGGAGGGCTAAGTATGGCGGAGAAGTGCTTTAAACAGTTCTGCAGTTATTACTGGCCTTTCCAGGAACGTAACAGACGCATCGCGCTTTAAAAAAAGCGTATTTTTAAAATTTCGCTGTTGTAGTGATTACTGTAGTTTGCTGCGCACTAGTGTACTTGCTTTCCGTTGTTTGCGCGTCCGGTCAGCTGTACCTGCTTTCTCCAGCGGACTACTGTATGTTTGGGGGGCGATAAGAGAAAAGACCCATCAGGAAAGCGATTTGACAAACTGATACGAAGACTCGCTTTTTCAATACCTGCGCATCAAAGCTGCACATGAACATCACGAACAATTATACCTTTTCTTTAACAAAGATTCCCGTAGGATTGAATTCATTGACATCATGGCAGCTCAGTTTTATAGCATACAATCACATATGACATTGCGTACAGCCCAATCCACTTGGGTAATCATGAATCGGCCCGTTTTCGAAAGGCTATTGAGGAAACGATGCATTACGTCACGCTGTCGACTGCAGTTTCCAATCAACGATACCTATTCCACATGGTTTTCGTAGATTGGTGCGCAAATGGGACAAGGGAAAATTGACAGCCAAGATGTTGGCAGCAAATAGGGGAAAAAATGAAAATCGATGATCGACTAGATTAAAAGCCTTCAAAAGCGTTCGCCTCCAAAAGTCAAGCTCATATGAAGAGGCTTCCAACAATCGTTCTCATTCAAGCATTTACATTTTGTCTTTTCTTGTGACGCTAACCTGCACCTCAAAGCTTGACACTCAAGTTACATAGGTTACTGTAGATGTTTGGTTCATAGTTTTGTGGTCTAATTCACGTAATGCATTGTGTGAATGCCGTTTGATAACAAGAAAATGTAGTAATTCGTACGCAAAATAGGTCAAAAATGGGCTAGGCGATAGTGACGTGCCGTAATGCTTACTGCATCAGCCGCGATGCACGCAAAGGGATGAGAGCCATTGTTTCATTGTGATGGACTAACTATGAAGGGGAAATTTTTAAGTAAAGCTGAAGACGATGCTACTAGGACTTGCTGCCGCGTATTCTAATTAATTCTTAACTGAGTTAAGCTGATTGAATTGGATTGCTCGGACAAAGCGTAGGTAGTTTCATTCTTCGAAAAATTGGCATGAATGGCAGCGAGACGCGGAGCTTAAAAAGCAATTTCAATAATTAGGCAGTTGAACAAATTTTGAAAACGTGCAGTCACGAAAGGCTAACGATTTTTCACCATTTTAAAGCGCATGCAATCGTCAATAACTGCCAGCCGGCAAAGAAATATCCACTTCGAACGGAAGGTGGCAAAATGTGCGCCGCGTTGCTTATTCACTAAACGAAGAGCCGAAAAGGCGGCAGATGGTTTGTTTCTCGTAATGAACAGCAAGTTATCCTTTGCTGGTTGAACAAGAGATGATCATTGTCAAGCGTGAAAGGGCGGAAAGCTGTTAATTCAGGGCGAATTTGAAAATTATTTTTCTATGCTCAAAACTGACTTGTTTTCCGCAGGTAACTTTGTTGAACATTGCCGCTGCTGTGCCCCAAAGTATGTCCGGCGAACCGGCTGATGGTCCACACGATAGTTGGCGCCTTTCTTTGTAATTTGTTAATAATTCGATGAGTTGTTAATTACGATTGCTCACTGAAGCGTAGTATCCGCAAAGGCAGACCGTCTTCACGCACAACGTAAAGTTGCGTTAAAAGGAGGTCCCTGCATTGGGTGACCGTTTCCATAGAGTTGCAGCAAACTGGTTTCGTCCTGCTTCGGCAGCAAATGCGCTTGGCTTGATTAATTTCGCCTACGTTACGCTTCTCTTTGGGGGAACCTATTGAAAAACAGCCAAACCGGAACTGGAAATTGTCTTATCCAACCTTAAGCGCGCGACGCGTCCTTGCAGAGTAAACTGCATTCGTCGTAGCAGCTTAGTTATACATTGCAGAAGTTGTTTAGTGCGCTTGTATTCTCGCTAATAGTTTTTCTACATATCATATATTTTTTTAATACTATGTATCTTTCAAGATGAGTCTGTTTTAAAAAAAAATCAATTACCAAAACTCTTAACTGCGCTTATTTGTAATCAGTAGCCTCATAGCGGCCTGTTGGGTTTCAGAAATTTGAATCCCGCTCACTTCCAGTAGGCGAAGGGAGATTTCGTTTGATGGACTTGTGAAGGTCATAATCGCAATTCCAAGCATATCTGACTCTCCAAACGAATGAATCATTTAAAGCAGAGTTAGTTATTCGCGAATATGTGCAGTTTGTCTTGTCTACGGATAAGGTAATCAAAATTGTTATCGGCTAACATAGCGATGGTCGAAAAATGACGTAAAGGGCTGCTTTAGAGAGCTAACGAAAGTGGGAAGAGGTGGACCCAACATTATACGGTCCGCAATATGAGTCATCGCCGAAGAATTCGCCCTGAATGCTTGTCGCGTTGTCCAATGGTCAAATATCTCCGTCTCCGTTTGACCATGCACATCTTGGCGGAATTAACCTATCATCATCTTTTGGTGACAATCAATAATGCGTCAGTTGTTCTTGTAGTTGCCTACTTTTGAAGAAAGGGCTATTATTTAGCCGACCTCTAACTATAACGCTTTATCACATTGTGACTGCGTGACGTACTTTTTCTTTGTTTTCTGCTTTGGCACCTGAAGACGCCAGAGAGTACGTTGCCCTGAAATGGCTAGGCGCAACTGCGCGCTCGCTCAGTTTCACAACATACTTTTCCATTACCAATTAAAAAGGGAAACATCGTAAGTAGCCTTGAAAGAATGAGCGCAAATGGACTATAATACTGGTGGGCGAGGTTATTGGGTCCGCTGTGGCGAGCTACCAGCCTAACACGTCTTGTTCTTTTCCCTTTACGGCTTCGGCTGGCAATAGGACTAACCTAATGATTTTAATACGTGCTCTTCACACAGTGGACGCTTCTGTTATTCAATCCTCTTAATTAGAATACGGCAGTTGCGCAATACATGGCCGCATTGACGCTTACTTCCTTGTCTTTACGTTCTCCGCGACGATAAGCAAACAATGGAAAAAATACGTCATATTTTGCAACTCCATCGATTTGTCAGTCACATTTGGATGGTGGTTGGCGTGCGTGCAGCTCTTGTTGCTCGATCGACGGTCAATACGACCATTTTTCACTGTTAACCTAATTAGCATTGAGCGTACTGTATATCTGATTGAACAGTTTCCAGCTAGCCGACGCTCGCGAGCCTACTGAACAGAAAAGGAATGGATTGGGCTCGCTTTGGCCAGCCTGTTCGATCTCTTCTTCTTTCCTTTCTGCCAGCTCGTGTTGCACGCTTTGCGTCGGCACTGACTGTCTATTGATTTTGCAACTGACCACCCTCCTCCGACTGGCTTTGACCATTGCTCGTATTGCCGTTTGCATCAAAGCCGTCGGATATACTGATAGCACGTTCGAGCTGAACGTTGCGCGTCAGCATTGCTCCGGCCGCGTCGCTTTAAAATTCCTTTACTCGCGAAAACGATGCCTATCGTCCTAATTATTTTGTCTTTGCCTGCCGGCCATCTCTTGACGTTTTCGCGTCGCAAAAATTGTTCGCAAGCGCGGGTGTTGCAAATTTTCAGTTTATACTCGCCAACAACCGTGCCTTGCGGGCTTTTTGTCTTAGGCAACTTACGCGCATTATTGATTAGCCTTAAAAGGTAAAGGCGATAAATGTAATTAGTCGTTTTGAACGGTCGACTGTGTACCAACTGGATTTGCGGCTCCAAGCGACTGGCCTGGCCGCGACTAATTGACTTGGTAATTTTTATTACGTACACTTTTTCTCACTTGCAGGCTATGGGTAATCTTGAACGACCATGGAGGAGCCGGTATTGGAGCCGTCGCCTGCTGGTGGCCTTTTGCGTTTTTATAATTGGCTGCTTTGCCGGCACGTACGAGATCGATTTGAAAATGCCGGCTACAAGACCCAGTCAGGTAGATAGATGCCTTCCATATTTGGCTATTTTCATTTTCTAATGAAAACTCTTTGGCCATCATCGGCTTGGCTTTGCTTATGTCCATATATGCGCATGGGGGCTGCCGTTGGCGCATGGCTTTTCACTAGATTTATCAGTGCCAGGGTGGGTGCAGGTATCCCACAGGTTGAAACAAGACGAGTACGAATGTACAGCTGAGCAAATAGGCCATCGATTCCTGGCTTGGGAGAAATATTTGCTTAGCTTGGCGCCTCCCAGGTGAGACGTTCTCCTCAATGAAGCGCAGCAACAAGTTCAAGGTCAACCCTACGGGCTCGTAGGTAAAAAATTAAGAAATGCATTATTGATATCAGCATAAGCAGACGCTCTCGCCTTGCCTGCATATCCGCATTAGGAAGTTTGTGGGATGGGGATAAGAACAAAGGAATAATTAATTTACATATCCTCCAAGCTCATAGTTGCACTTTTTCCAAGTTTAAAGCAGCGGTTCAACCATCTTTCAAAAATGGTATAATCGTTCGGAAAGCCGCTCGCTGCGGTAAATTGCGTAACGATTCGTTGGGAAGCTTTTTCTCGACAACAGACGTAGAATGTGTGAACTTGCGGGCGATTTGTTAATGGGCAAAAAACAGTTAACCAGTTTTCACTTTCCTACAACTTACGTTCGATGGGCGGTTGAACATTTTGCCAAACGGCACATTGAACTCATCTTTGAATGAATAAAATATTTTGGCTTATATATTTTTTGAAAGAACGCATTGGCAATGGAGACATTTTGCTTCGGGCTAAGTTTTGTTCACTTTGTTCCATATTGCTTCTTCCGTCGACGGCGGAGTAGCGGAAATTACTTTGGGATTGTTTTCAACTGGCAATTTATCCTCAACACGCACTTGTAGAGAATTTGAAATTGCTTAAGTGGTAGCATTTACTGCAGGCAACAGCCTCCTCTGGTCTTCGTATTCAATCCGGAAGGCAACATTTTGGCAGCTTGTTCGTCTTTGTTCCTTTGACATCTTCGAATGCTTTGTCTTGGGTCTCTTTCTCTATCTGCCCGCAAACAATACAGTAAACCTAACAATAATCAGGTTTGGCCAACTCGTAAACATACAGTAGGATAAACAACGTCGATTTTTGGTTTTTCGCGCGTAATGTCTGAGAAATTCACGGTTCCTTTCTATTAAGCGTGCGGTTGTCCTGTTCTGCCTTTACTGGCGAGCGTGCCGGCTATCTTCTTCTGCCCTGGCTTAAGCCTAAGCCAAAATATAAGCCTTATGTTGATGTTTAGGCTTAGGTAAGGGCAGAACAGCATGGCCGGCGAAGTCGCAGTGTAACGAGAGGACGCATACCCGCATAATCGACGTTGTTTATCCTACTGCGTGTTTACGAGTAGAGCAAACCTGATTATTGCCAGATTACTGTATTATTTGCGGGCAAATAGAGGAAGAGACCGCTTTGTATTAGTTATAATTCGCGTTTTTTTGAAAGTTGACCCTTGAAGGCATCTTCATTGTAAATCGTGTGATACTGTAGCGATCCTTTAGTAGAATGCAGGTCCTTTCCTATTACCTGCCTGTCGTTGACTAGCTGTACAGTTTGCGCTGGTTCTAACCATCTCAGACTTAGGTACAGACTTTGGAAATTAGATTTAAAGAAAATTACCGAGCAGATAACAGAGGTTAGCTGTCAGTTGGTTAGTTGCGACAAAATCGTTTTCCCGCCTAGAAAATGCGTATACCAAGCGAAGCGGAGTTATCACTGCTTAAAGATCAAACCCACCGAGAGTGAGAGAGAGAGAGAAAAATAAGAGACTGCTTTATTTTATTTTAAAATACCTGCTGATAAGTGGTTCGGTTCAATTTGTAAAAGTCTGTCATTAAGGATGAGCAATACATGTGCCATGGAGTGAAAGTTCAAGAACCGGCCTATATAAGTAACTTTTCAAATCTACTCGCCTACTACGCTGGCTAAGGCGGTCGTTTAAGCCGAGTTCATTCCAATAGCTCAGGTGAGCAGGGTGCATCATCTCATCGTGTTCAGCTGCTCGAAAAATTTCGAACCGCCCAGTGAAGTATGGTCAGTAACGTGGTCAGCATAGTTTTACTATTGCCTTATTGACTGACCATTTATTTCAGGGGTTGCGAATCTCTAGTTTGTGGTTACGAGCAGCCAGGTATACTGTACGCGTGGGCGCGAAACGCCCCTTCTTTGAAGTTGCCTCAAAGTGTTGGCGTACCAATTGGAGGCAACTCGTCGATCGACTACTTGGTCCTACAAATGCATTACAATCTTCAATTCATAGGTTGAGCATATATTATTTTGCGTCACGCAACCGTTGTCAATTTCTTTTGTGTTCTTCCAGGAAATGTTGTTGACTATTCCGGAGTTACTTTGAAGGTCACTACGAACTCGCCGCTGTTCCTTGCTGGCGTATACTTGCTTGCCGCCGACGCGTCCCAGTCTATTCCACCCAAAAAAGCCGAGTTCGCGCTGAACATGTCCTGCTTGTACGAGGAAGATGCAATCATTCATCCGTTCGCCTACAGAACGCATGCCCATGCATTGGGTTAATCATTCACCCATATCACCTTGTAGTACAAATTGCCTTTTTAGGCAGAATTATCACCGGATATCAGTACAGAGAAAATACATTTAACCTCATTGGAAAGGGCAACCCTCAGTGGCCCCAGGTGAGAAGTTTTTTAAATTTTTAAACTCACCACTCCGCGCGTACAGGTTGGCCAGCCAGTCAACGCTACCTAATTATTCTTTTTCCAGTGGTTCTATCCCGCAAAGGAAAACGTATCAATCGCAAAAGGCGACATCATAGTAGCGCAATGCATCTTTGACTCGACATCTCGCGACACCGTTACAACAATAGGGTAGTAGACGCGTTAATAATCAAATGGCCAACAATATAGTCTGAGCGTGTTTGGATTTTTAGTGCTCATGGACTGAATGAAATGTGCAATTTTTACTTCTACTATTTTGTTTCCGCCAAACATGGCAGCGTCATTTCCAAGCTTAAATATTGCCAAGAGGCAGGCGACAATTCCATATTTGGCAAATATCCGGCCGACGCTCGTATTCCGTTGCCCCGAAATGAGCTGTTCGAAAAGGAAGCTGCCATGATTCACGATCGTTTTGGTAAGTTCTTTTTTTGCATTCCGAAAGGTGGTTCGTTCAACCATTATGTCTCTCTGCCGTATGGGTTTCAGGCGTATCCTTTGCGACGGACTGGCTGACAGGCAACGTGAAGTTGGGCCAAATTTCCGGCATAACAATGGACAATAATGGCAATTTGGTTGTCTTTCACCGAGCCGATCGCTCCTGGACTGAACTGTGCGCAAAAGGGCACTTGCATGCTCTTCTCATTGGTCACTACGGTGCGCTTTCAGGTCTTTTGACGACAAAAATAAATACCGCCTGTCGGATGAAGGTCCCATTAGAACGCCTGTCGTGGCGGTGATTAGTAGCCAAGGAACAATAGTCACCCAATGGGGAGAAGGGCTGTAAGCATCACGTCCAAGCAATTCTTTGCAATATATTGCCATGTGTTGTAGATTTTACTTGCCGCATGGCATTTTTGTGGACAAGAATAATCACCTGTGGGTAACCGACGTTGCCATGCATCAGGTGTTCTCATTTGACTGGAACAAGAAAGGCAATAAGCCGTTGGTTGTCCTTGGAAACGCCATGAAGCCTGGCAACGATGCCAAGTCGTTTTGCAAACCAGCCGGTGTGGCGGTCGCTCCGGACGGCTCCTCCGTCTTCGTAGCCGACGGATATTGCAATAGTCGGGTGGTGAAGTTCACTTACGATGGCAGCTTTGTCAAAAGCTTCGACATGTCCTCACAGTCAGGTGCGTATGCGTGATTTTCAAGCAGCTCAATGGTCGTCGTATCTCTGCTCTTTAAGGTACAATGGGGCAACAACTCGGCCGAATGGATATTGTACATGATGTTACGTTGAACAACGAAAAGCGAGAAGTTTTAGTAGCCGACCGAGAGAATGGACGTATTGTAGTCTTCAACTTCAATGGAACACTGATACGCGTGATCAGCAATAAATATATCAGTGGTGCCGTATATGGCGTCACTTACTGCGAATCAGGTTGCCTACAATCGCGTAGATATTATCCCTTCCATGACTTGTTCATATATTTGCAGCAAATGTCGTATTCGTTCTCACTGGTCCTCCCGCGTCAGGTGCCAAGAGCGAATCTCGAGTTTTCGTCCTTGAAGCTTCCACTTACCGTCTACTTTACTCTTTTCGTCCGGAAAGTAACATCGTAAGTGTCGCGCGTCGATGTTTTTTGTCACGTTATTGTAATGCTTGTCGCTTTAGCCGTTTGATTTTACTCATTCCATAGCATCCGGTGGGAAATGCGACGAAGTTTTCGTCAGTGAGTCGCCCTTGCAAAACGTCCGTCCAATAGCGGAGCGCCGTTTATTGCGTAACACGTTTTAGGTTTGCTGAATCCGTACGTCCTTTTGAAGGCGACAATCAAAGCTGCTGGTAAAAGTTTCGTAGTACGATCAACTATGCAAATTTGTTGCTAAGTGATTTTCAGGTCCTCCCGCTCCTCATCCAACTTATCCGCCTGAAATTGTATCAAGCAGCGGTTCGAGCATGAATATTCGCGCCTTTGCGGAGAATAACTTTTATACTACGCTGCTCGTTGGTTCGGTTGGCATTTTTGCCGTTGTCGTTGTGATGTTGTTCTCCTGGGTGGGCTGTAGAGTAATTCGTCGACGTCACGAAGGTTTCCGCGCTTTTGCAATGTTTTGAACGATCTCTCTAAATCTGTCGCTTTGCTTATAGAAAGCGATCGATCCAAGCATCCATTGTTGAAGAACCCTACGTGGAAGAAGGTAAGCTATACTTCGTCGATTTATGAGCAAACTTTTCCTACAATCAACATTTGCTAAACTTTATAAGGCAAACCAAAAACTGCGCGTCAGCTGCTGCTGCTGCTGCTTATGCCAGCGCCTCCTCTATTCGTGTGAACAATTCAAGCATCTGCTTCCTTTTTTGGGCTGTCGTATTGTTTGCTTTCCTTAGGCAGCAATCATTTGCTTTGAAAGGAATAAGCTAGAAATTGCTCGCATATTTGAAAGTTGTTATATTTCAAATTGTCTGCTCGGCAGAGTCGTCTTTTGTTGTCTAAAAGCGGCATTTTGCCTTGTAAGGAAGATACATTTCAAGCAATGTCGATTGTACATGTGCAACTTAGGTCAATTTTGAGATCTGCTCAATTGTACGCGTAACGGGGAATTTTTACTTTCACGTTCAAAATAGCAATTTCAGAAAATATGAGCACTGTGTTCGCCTATTGATCTCTCGCCCAATTTCAGTGTGCAGCTCGAGTTTTCCAATGTCTTATTGATGGGCCATAGGACGACGCGGTAATTAAAATTGCTCGAAATAGTCGAAATCGATTTTCTCTATCCTTATCTGAAGGCTTCTGTGCGCCCAAAGCACAACTGGTCGTTGTGCAATCGACGTAGCGCCATTTATGAGAGCAAAGCTTTCCTTGTCTAAATGCGCAACTGCGAATGCAAGCAGTCTGCTGTAGAATAAGATTGAGCGTTGGTTTGAGCGTTAACATTGCGTTAGCGCATCTCGAAACGTTTTTCTGCGAGGTGTTGTCCGTTAGGCGCCCCACCGTCATACTGTAATTTTGCCGGGCATCCCCTTCTGCCCTTAGCTAAAGCCTAAGCATAAGACCTATATTTTGGCTTAGGCTTAGGTAAGGGTAGAACGGAATAGTCGGCGTGCTTGTCAGTAAGGGCAGAATAACGTGGTTGGCATGCTTGCTAGAAAGGAACCTGCATTCCCTAGACGGTGGGGGGCGGATAACCAACAAGATCCATTTTTCATTATGTAGCGCCCAGTCGTCAACTAATGCAAAGCTAAGGCGTCTGCCTAATAACTCCCGTGAAGGTTAATCCTCTTAAAGCCTACTTCTGACGTCTCTTTGCTTTTTAACATTTTTATAACGACCTTTCCGGTTAGTAAATATTTTAAAAGATTGCCTAGCGTAAAATAAACAAAGCAGCTAGTATGCCATGCTTTCCGGAAGCTTTCACTATCCGATGTCGTAGTCTTGTGCATACTGTAAATGATATTCAAGTTCTGAAGAGTTCAAGTGTTTTACGCACTTTGAACTAAATGTGCAATTATTTCAGGGTTTCCAACCATTGATGACGGACGATATAGATGGTGTTGACTACACATCGGATGACAGCGAGGATCGGGAAGACTTACTGTACAGCAACAAGATGAATACAGGTTCTGATTTATAATGCAGCTCTACGGTTACACAGTGTTGTACCACTCCGGCGGCGGAGGAGGCATTTCTGCAGTCGCATTGACGGTCTGCTCTTTCTTTCTTTTTTTTACTCGTGCTTCAAGCTGTTGTTCTTGTTTTGTGTCTCGTGAAAATGTGTGAATGAATGAACGGTCCGCTCATGCATAAGAAGTTGAATTGATGAACCCCTTTCCTTTTTTTTTTCAAGTCAAGCAACGCCAATCCATATCCGCCGGTGAGACGAAATCGATAGTTCATTCATCGAATGCGAAATAAATGTTTCAATGAAGTGAACAGGCGTGGAACAAGAGAAAGAGAGCAACACAATTCACTGATCATTGCCCAATGGTGGAAGCGCGGCCAGCCGGCAACGACCGCCGGACCATTGTGCCCTCTTTTGGCCGGATGGCGTATACAGCAGATAAAAAGTTGAAATTAAAAACGTGGGAATCACAATTAGTCTGCGGAGCTTTGAAAGCCATTCAGTCCATTGGAAAGCATGAAGAAATGATGACGTCAGCTTTAAAGCTGACGTCACAGGATAGCTCGCGCGTCAGGTATGAACGTCTCCCAACATTTGGCCAGCTGAAACAAACAAAAGCATATTGAGCCCGTATAGAGACTGAATTTCCATTCGCAGCATTGCTTACCTGTTGTTGCGTACCGGCCACCGTTTCCAAAAGATGAATAAGCATTTGCTTAAACTCTTTGACGCGATGCTGATCGAACCGTTTGTACTCTTTCTGAATTGAAGTGCTGACGTGGTGGAAGTGCTGCTCCGCATCGTCCGACTTTTGCTCCCACTTAAAAGGGGCGAGAGATGACACACTGTAAGCCCAAATGGATTGGAATTTGGCTTACTTCTTCAACTTCTTTCAAAGCTTGTGGAATGCGATCGGTTTTGCCGGCTAGCTCGTAACGACTTTTTGTTTCGCGTTTTTTGGTCAACGTCTGCAAAGCATTTTGCCAACCGTTCCAAGCTTTGACGCGCTCGAAAAACACTTCCTGAAATGATATGAACCTGAACATCTTGAAAGCCGGCTGTTCTCTCTCTCTCTCTCTGATTGCCAAACCTTGACAACCTCTATCAGAGCGACATAGTCTTTCAACATTTCGTACAAAATGAAAAAATCCTTATCGGCTTGGTCATTCTGAAGTTGAGATACGTTTTCCATCGTTTCGCACAGGAGCGACAGAGCGCGCGACAGCGACGTGTTCTCCTCGCAAGCTGTGAGCATGGACAAACATTTGCAAAATCCCTCCGTAGCAACGGAATACTCTAAAAAGCAAAAACGAAAGGCTAACACGCATTGTCCATCATACAACCTACCTTTGCGTACGGACACCAACGACTCCGCTTTGGCCAGCAGTTTGCGCATTTCTATTTCCAATTGCTCCACTTCGTAATGTCGCTCGTTGAACCACTAGAATGTTCGATAAAATGGAAAATTGAGGGCAAAGAAACTTTATTGGCACGGCTACAGCGTCGTTTTCGTCCATTTTCGAGATGGCAATTCGATTGAAGCCTTCGCTGACCCGATCCCAGATGCGCTTAATTGTTGTACCGCTAATGACGGCAGTCTGGCTAGCCTTCGGCAATTCGCCTTCGAAAGTGATGAAATTTTGAAAATCCGGATCCTACAACAAAACAGGGCGGGGATCACACAGACCAATTCGGCCGGCAGCAATTATATTGTCGCAGACTCGCAGCAAAACTGGGTGATCAGCCGTGCGCCGGATGTAGCGTTCCAGAGAAGCTCTACGGCGTTCCAAGAATTCCGCTGCCACCGGATCTTCCTCTACAGTACCCTTTACCATTTTCGCCTTCGTACTCACTCAAAAGAAAACCAAATTAGCGTCGCTGGACGTCCTCCAGGCAAAGAAGTGCCAGAGGGAACTTACCAAAAACATTTTTGGCCGGTGCCGGAGGGACAATCCTACCATGAGGCAGGTACTTGTCGTACAACTTGTCGTGAAGACCAAGAAAGTCGCTGAAGCGACGCCAAGCTACGTATTCCTTTTTCGAGAAACCCGGAACGGAACTGGGAATCTGCAATCGGTGTGTTCCATTGAGGATGAGAATTCATTTACAAACAACAAGCAACAAACCTTCGTAACTACCTTGTACACCATGTAAGCTGCTACGCCTTCGCCTCGCTTCTCGTACTTGTCAATGTCGATGTTTATTCGCAGCTCCAATGGCTCATCCTAAAGGGACAAAAAGAATATTACCATAAACATCAATTGGTATTCAAATTTACAGCTGCACTGTCAGGTTCGGAAGTGACGCTCAGAACGGCAGGCCTGCTCACGGTGGAACTAGGAAACGGTGTCGATGGATGAGTGGTCGTTTCAGAACCCATATCCACTTCGCTGAGACCTGACGACGCGCATCTATCCGACTGTGGCTCGGTGATACCGTTCACTTGGCCAACGACATCGCTTGTACCGTCGCCTGCTAAGCTTATGGTAGCTAAGCAAGGAAAAGCATTTTAAGCGTAGGAAAAAAAAGTACAGTCGTCCATACCCTGATTATCAACGCTACTGTTGTCAAGCTGCAATCGAGCGCCCTTTACGGCAGCAGCCTCTTCGTCGCCGTCCAAGTTGATCTCGTCGCTGATGCCTTGACGCGACCAATGCAACAGTTCATCGGGTACAATGAAATCACCTACCTTCAAATAGATCAACATCGTCCTTAATTTTTCCCACTTTCGCATTAAGGGGATCCTAAGCAACAAATTCGTTTCGCACAATTGACGCACGAACGATCCTTGCAACGTTTAACAATTGGAGCCGTTAGTTGCGCTGCTTTCTCGAAGTTATCGTTAAAAAGGCATAAGAGGGGATACCGCTTAACAAAGGTTACTGTATAGTCTACTTGAAAATCACAAACCGATTTAAAAATGCGTGACTTATTAGGAGACGCCTAATCGCGTTGATTAAACTTCGCACAGACGCTGCTGCGCCAATGAAAGCAAGGCAAAGAAAAGTTACAGAAACCCCAAATCGCAAACCGTTTAACTATATTTACTACGCCATGCAATGTAGCAACTACCTTTCGAACAGGCTAGCGGAAGACCGAACGAGAAACCCGATTCATTCGATCAAACACCGTGTCACGCGAAGACTGTCACATATCAAGATCGCCTTAAATGGCAACGATGGCAAAACTTTGCCGATTAGGCCATGTTAACAAAACTAGATTGCGCCAAAGGCGTGTTAATATTGTTCCAACGTGGACATTGGCATTTTTTGAAAAAGCTACGAAATGAATAGCTGAAAGATTAAGATGCATAGACTTTTTTGAAACTGCGAAAATGGAAAGGAGACAAAGGAAATCTGCATACGCCAATTGGTAGGCGAGGAATTGTTTTGAAGATCTGAAGAACAAGTCGACCCGCTCGGAGATGTTGACAGCAAATTCGCTTGACTTTGAGCAAGTCTTACACCAGCTGCGCTGTTTACAAAAGTTCGCCATTGCTACACCGCAACAGTGCAACGATTCACTGGCGCGTTACGCAAGTGCGTACAATGTTGCAACGGGACTATTTAGGGAAGAAACGGGTAAACCGCTTTGGGCAAATATGTAGGGAGTACATAAAATTGAACTTTAAAGGACAGTGCCGAAATGCAATTCAAAGAATAGAATGAAAACCCTTTGAAAGCATCTGTGCTATGGATTTTCGCCAAAACGATCCGGCGAAAAGTACTGCGCATTTCAAAATACGCACTCGAAGCGGACTTCGATAAAAGTATATAATAGCGCGCAAGGAAAACGCCCAACAAGCGTTCAAAGAAACCGAATACCGACGCTCTTACGTGGCAACATCGAAGATAGTAAAAGGGACAAATCAATAACACGACTGTGCTTTACAAGGGGACGACAAAATTCAAAAAGGCAACACTTCACTACTAGCGTGTTTGTATAACTTAGAAATATATTGCATCAGCTCTGACGTGCTTTAAAAGCGTTTAGCCTATACTGTCTAATATCACTGACAGGCCAAATGTGTAACAGAGGGAACGCGTTCAAATTTGGAACTGCTGCAGAGCTGAAAAGCGATCATCATATATCACGCGGACAGTGTGGTGAAGTAGTGAGTACATAATTTGAACTGCAAAGGAACGTCCTAATGGGGTATTCTAAAGCATATATATATATACTGAAGGTTATCTACTGGCAATATACGCGTGCTGTGCAAGAAAGTCCAAGTCGGCTCTACTGAAATAATTATTAATATGCTGACACTATCATTGCTGGGGCGTTTGCAGCGAATTCAGTTAGACAGGTTTTGAATTACTAAAGTCATCCAACCATATTTAGACTTACTTCAAAACAAAAAGGTAAAGTTGGGCAGCGCAAATGGGATCAAAGTAGGAAATGCTACGGCCTACATTGCAAACATGCTTCTTTGTTACCGTAGGACGCGAGCGAGAAAATTTATAACAACAAGTTCTGTCGTTACGAGTTATATCGAGTTTGGGGCAAAAGGGGACTTACATACAAAGCATCATAACAGCCTGACAATGCTACACGAAACCGCGGTTTAGCTAAGGGGGCAATGGCGCTTAATAACAATTTAAAGCTTGTCTTGAATGGGCTATTGGAATACAATAGATACGTTGACTTGGCAATGAAACTTTTGACAGAGCGGAAAGTCATAAAAGCACTCACTTCCAATGCTGGCCTGAACAGGTCGTCCTCTTCGTCGAATAGGCTGCCGGGGCCCTCTTTGGTTGGCTCCATCACGAATTGAAAGCTGAAATCCACACCACTGATTAAAGTGTTGAATAGAAAAACGAATCCTGACGAAGCGACGAGATGTCGAAAGCGTCTTCGCGGCATTACAACAATGACGTGCTCGGTACGCAAAGGCTGTCCCTCACAAACTAAAGTTGGCATTCCTTACAAGGTAGTCAACAAAAGTTGACTTGAATGACCAATTGGTCTATCGCAAGGCAAAAGCGCAGGCGACAATGGGAGCCGCATTTATGCGCACAATTGGTGAAATAGCTACAACTGTACTATCTAAACTTATGCGCAGGTTGAGGAGAAAAGTTGCACGACGATCGAGAGTAAGTTCGAACCGACAGCGCCATTGCCTTGCTCGCGTCAAGAAAAAACACGCAACGCCAATATACGCATCCTCTCTTTGAACTGCAAAGAGTTGCATTGGACTTGGACTAGGACAAAATGATTTACAAGCAAATTGCGTATATCTTTTTCAAAACTGATTTTCAGTTGGCACAAATGCAACTTTTGCATCAAAGCGTATGTTTAAGATTTTATTATTGGAAGAAAATAAGCAAACAAGATAACTGTAGGCGACGTACCTGACAATCGTTCATGACAATGCGCTGAACGTACGCATTTGACTCTGCTCGGTGTGGAAACTTTTCAGCAACGTAAAGAATACTTCCTCAACCTTTTACGGACCTCGCTGATTAGACCATTAACAGCTCTTTGGATACGGCCTATTTGACATGAGCTATTTAACGCGAGGGCTTGCTTCTCGAGCGGGGTGAAGTTCGGGCTTAAGCCTAAACCGAAGAGTAACGGAAGCAGACAAACGGCGGCGGACAAAGATCCTGCACAAGACCTGATTGGTGCGAATAAAAGCCCCGCGTCTAAACGCTTTTGCGTCAAATAGCTCACGTCAAGTTCTTTTGCGTCGTAGTGAGAAAGACTCAATACCTAGAAAAGGTCGTACGCTCTCTGCAGGATGAATGTTCTTAGCGGAAATTGTTTATTTTAAAATCCGGATCTTTCCTATTTCATGCCCACCAGGCATACTGTAGCTTTTCCTAAGCCTAAGCCTAAGCCAAGCTGCTGTGTGACGGCAGTTCCTGAGGCTTGGGCTTAGGCGAAGGCTTAGGAAAAGCTACAGTATGCCTAGTGGGCATGAAATGGGAAAGATCCTAAAATCCATCTATCGAAGACTGCGTTAGTCTACTGTACTAAATTGAACCTGAGTTGCATTTATGCAAACCTTGTCACAAGCGTTTCATTAACGAAATTTTTTTGTTACTAATGGACGGTTTGACTTTGTTTGTTGCTTTGGATCACTTGAGCTGTTGGTGTATTCGTTGAAAACGTTATTGCCAACTGAAAATTTCTTTTATCGTTATTCCGTCCTCGGCAAGCAGCTGTGCAGCATGTCGGACGGCACGTCGAATGCGAACGTTTTTGAAAACTTCGGATTGGCCAGTCGTAATACAATAATGCGCATTTTGAAGAAAAGGCCATCTGCTCTACCGTTGGCTGCTATTGAAGAGTTTCGAGAAGAAAATGGCATACACTTGCCGACTTTGTCGCCGCGGTTGTCGTTGGTTGATTTGATAGAATGCAGCCGCGGATTATACTACGAGAGTATGTTGAATACGATTCGCGATCGTCTTTTGAACCGCCTTGAACAAGTCAAGCAAAGGCGTAGCGAAGATGCCTATCAGACGCTGCTTGAACCGTTGAATCTTTATTTGGCCTTGAACGAGTTGCCCGTAATTCGTCCAGTCGTGGTGGCTGCCATTGAGGCAATTCCCAATGTTCCTCAATTTGTCATCGATTGGATGTACAAGGATAGAACGCTTTACGAAGCGGTAAATACGGAAGTGAAACAGCAACTATGGAACCAGTATGAAGATTTATTTTACGCCGAAGCAAAAGCGGCTATGATTGAATACACAAAAGACCGTCTGGGACTTCTTCGGTAAGCGTCAGCGGCTCTCTATATCTTTGTTTCGCGTTATGAGGCAAAACGTGTGCAGGCAAATGACTAACGCCAAAGACGACATCTATCAGCTTGCCGCCAAGGTTCGACGAAATCGTCCCGCAATGCGAAATATCCTGCGGCTGATCGGCAAACATATTCCTCTCTACGACTTGCTGCTTTCGTATATTCGAGCCGCCTTCGTGCACACAAGGAGTACTATTTTTTGTACGCTTCGTGCCGACTTGTGCATGGCAGTTCATGACATGGATATCAAAGAATTGATCAAAGTTGACCCGTGTTACAACTTTGTTTGCATAATGGATACGTTCATACGAGATCGCCAGCTGGACAGGAAGACTTCAGTAGCGATAAAAAAGGTAGTATATGTTTTTCCGCTTTCCTATGTGAGCTTGTAAAGGGGCTAATTGTCATGGTAAGCAAAACAGTTGTTAAATTCAAGAATGCAGACTTCATATAATCTATGTAAATTTTGAAAACATTGTTTTTGAAATTTCCCAATTCATTTGCGTCCAAAAATGACGAAGCTTGCGAGATCCGCGTAGAAGAAAGGGAAACTAAGCGAAACAGCCGCCCAGTATAGCCGAGATGTGAAGGCTTTCTAGTTGGCCTATTGATCCAACGAGCTATGCAAATTCTTGGATGAATCTGATGAGCATTAAAGTGCATAAAGCCCAAACGTATAAAAGCGCTACTTTGTATGAAACTGGTCCAGGTTAAGTGGGTTCATTAATCCGAAGGTTCATATTCATCCTTTGCTCTACTAAATGAGTTCGTCGTCATTTCAAGTACTTAACATTTTCCCACGAAGACATCGCGAGCCTCTGTTGGCTTAATTTTAAAATTTCCTTGACAATGAGCGGATCATGTCTCTTAGCCGCCCCACTGTCATACTGTAATTTTGCCGGGCATCCCCTTCTGCCCTTATCTAAGCCTAAGCCTAAACATAAGGTTTATATTTTGGCTTAGGCTTACGTAAGGGCAAAACAGGGTGACCGGCATGCTCGCCAATAGGAGCACAACAAGTTGGCGGCATGCTTGGCAGAAAGGAACCTGCATTTCTCAAACCGTGGGGCGGCTGAGAGACAAGATCGCAATGAGCTTCGAAGAGAGAATCGAATGCAATAAGATTGTTTTTCTTGCAGATTCTGCGACCTTACTTTAAATGCGGTGATACGATAACCGGCGATTTTGCAATGATTAGCAATGACCCAAGTTGCGTAAGAGCTTTGAGCCAACAAATTATTCGGGGACTGCAGCAATGCGTGGCAAAGGGGTCGCTTCCTCGTCAGCTGAAAATTTTGCACTTCCTAATTCGTCTGCTCAACTTGGGCGTAACCGGTTGGAAATTTGACCACGAGAAACGCCCTCTGGCCAGCGTAATTAAAGTTCAAACATTTACGGACTTTTTGACGTGCCTTTGCGCCTGCATGTCCATTGCTCAAAGTATGGGCGTTCTGGAGCGAGTCGAAGCGAGCAAACGTGTTGCCCTGAAGCAGCAGTTGGTTGAAATGGAAGCGGCGGCGATGGGTCGTTTGAGCGCTGAACTTAGCAGAAGTCGACTAAACGGAATCATTTACGTCTTCTTCGTTCTCGATTTGTTGAAAACAAGGAAACTGGCAGAGTTTATGAAGCATTTTGAACTTTTGATTGAACAACGGATAAGCCTGGTGGACGAGGAACCTTATTTGCATATGTTTGTCTCCTCGTTGTCGTTGATTCCGGAGACGAAGTGGCGAAACACGGGAATGTTTGAGCTTTTGTTCGATCGATACTTTTTGCCATCGCCGCTCCAGCACGTGAGAATACATGGAATTCGATTGGCTACATGCGTAGCGCCTTGCTTGACAAGGGATCAGCTTACTGTTCTTGTGGAGAAGTTGCAGCCAAGAGCAGACGAAGCTGAAGTTACATTGGCCTACGATGCTTTCATTGAAAAACTTGGATGCGGCTTCTTGGAAAAGCTTCCGGAGTCGAAGGTAGCTGAAGACAAGTCAACATTGTTAAATCAATGGGGAAAGCTCAGCGGTCTCTTGAATGAACCCGAATGACGCGTTGACAGATTTCCATTAGCCTTTACAGCTAATGACGAGTCAACGGTGGAGCCGAAAGATCTCCGGGAAACGAAATTGGTCATAACCGGGTCGCAAGCGTACCGCAACAACTTACGAACGCGTTACAAAATGCTACGTGAATGACATGTTCGCCTATTTGTGCCAAAGACACTTTACGGTGTGTGTACAAGTATCGTTATGGTTATATCGTTGATGCTACATGTAAACTTACCAAAATTTCCAGGCTGTTAACTTTCGCCCGCTCTGAGTAGCGTCTGTTTGTTATCGTTCAACGATTGTATTAATATTTTGTTGAGTGTAGCGCACCCGTGAAGTAAAGCTACGTTTATTCAACCTATTCAAAGAGAAAAGAAAAAAGAACGTTTTTTCAACGTTTTAACAGCAATTCGCCTAAATCATTAGAAAACTTTCCGTGTGAATTTGAACTTATTCTTGTTAATACCTGCGTTCACTTGGCATACTGTACACCTTTGCTTGGAAGCGTGAGTTGCGCGAATATAGCAGTTTTCCTATGTTTTATAAATCTTGATAAAGTGCTGGAAGCCTTTTCTTCCTCTCGGAGAAAACGAATCGTCTCCTGCGTACGGAAATCTTTCGCAAACTAAGCACGCAAGCGCAACCTGAACGTTTCCAAGTCAACGCAACTGCGCTCTATTTAAAAAGAAAGCAAAAATCCCGCGTGAACCAGTAGACATTGCGCAGACTGTAAAATAAGTGCTGCTAACGTTCGAAAATGGGTCTTGTTTTCCGGAGAACCGCCAGTGTACAGTAATCGGAAAAAATAAAAGGAAATGCAGGTTATATTCAGAAAAAATGGCCGCCTAGCTACGCTGCTGCAGTTAAGCTGCGCCAACTTCCAACGCATGTGATCTACAGACAGACGGATATTGGAGGACCAAGAAGTTTAACCGCCAGGATTAGTCTTAACACTTTCATGTTCGATTAGTTGGCATTGCATACTTTCGCCGTGTTCGTAAGCAGGGAACTCGCGAACTTGCTGAAGCACTGAATCAAGTAGGAACGTAGTATTTTCAATTTCGTGGGTCTCTTCCTCTTTCTGCCCGCGTACATTACAGTACACCTAACATTAATCAGGTTCGCTCAAGTCGTAAACATACAGTAGGATAAACAACATCGATTTTTGGTTTTTCGCGCGTAATGTCTGAGAAATTCACGATTCCTTTCTGCTAAGCGTGAGGCCGTCCTGTTCTGCCTTTACTGGCGAGCGTGCCGGCTATCTTCTTCTGCCCTGGCTTAAGCCTAAGCCAAAATATAAGCCTTATGTTTATGTTTAGGCTTAGCTAAGGGCAGAACAGGATGGCCGGCGAAGTCACAGTATAACGAGAGGACGCATGCCCGCATAATCGACGTTGTTTATCCTACTGTGTGTTTACGAGTAGAGCAAACCTGATTATTGCCAGATTACTGTATTATTTGCGGGCAAATAGAGGAAGAGACCCAATTTCGTAATCAATCACTTTTATTCAAGTATAAATGCGACAGCGGATAAGCTAAAAATAAGCAACAGAAGCGAAGTGCAAATTGAATGTGGACATTTTGAATTGCCACAATTTAATTCATCTCAAAGTCAAAGTCAATGCCTGTGCTCTTCATTCTGTACTCGTATATTTTGTCGAACGTCTCACTCTGCGCCACCGTGAAGTAGTTCTTCCAATCGCCCACTTCTCCTAAAAAATGCGTATAGCTTAAATTCCTGAGCATCCAGGAACGTGCGCAAAGTGTACGAAACAAAAAACCAACACGCAGCCCGACATCTCATTCACTGTTCGTCTTGGTGTGTCCAAGTTTCAGCACATCATGGTAAAAGCAAGTAATAAATTCACTTTTTCAAACCCAGATGATGATACTGGTCGTGTCAAATGAAACTTGCTTCCATAAGAGAAGCCCTATTTTAGAAAACTGCTACTGAAAATAGCCTTTTACAGGCCAGTAAGACTGTCTAATGAGCTGCAGCTGAAGATTTGCGCAATACGTTAATTCAAAGTTTGCGTACCTGAAAATCACAAATTAAATACTGTATAATGAGAGCTGCTTAAGTTGCGGTAAATATTACGCGCAGCTGAGACGCTATGGAGGAAAACTGAATGAAAATTGAATACAAGAAAACTTAATGTTGTTATTTTTTTAAAAATATGTGCCTAAAAGTGGATTGTTTGCTTGGCCATTGGCACGTAAGTTTGAAGCGCTCACGCAAATAATGAGACGGCGCAGCTGCGTCATTCCAATGAGATACCTTTGCGTATGAATTCGGACACGTTCTGGTTGAAAAGCCAAACGCCTTCGCGGTTGGATTTTCGATTGCTTTTCATCGTGCTAAATTGAACCATCTGAATAACGTTTTCGATCATTTCCGACGTGGGATCGACATCGAGGAAATTAATCAGCCTTTGAATCTGCGACCTCAGATCCTGCAAAGATCGCGCAGAGTCTATTGTTTACAGTTTTTGCCAATGCGTACCAGTTGCATATCTTCATACTTGAGGAAAAGCATGTTTGGATTCAGTTTGCTCAATTTCCAATAGCTCGTCACGTGTTCAAACCACGATCCGCAATAAACTGAAATGGGATCACCTTTCGGCGGGGGGGACTTAACAAACTTCATTTGCATACTATTTCCACTTGTATAAAGCGGAAAGAAATCGTCCCAAGCAATGTCCTGTTGGCCAAGGAATCTGGCCATTCTATGAAAATGATAGTAGCTAACGGCAGTATCCTTTGGATTTCGACAAACGTATACGACCTGCAAGAACCCTTCTGAAGCGGCAGACGCAAGAGGAAATAGAACCACCGTACCTTGCATTTGCCTTCAATGACTGGTTTAGGCATGAGCTCCAAGGGCAGATGGGAAAACCACATCCTTGGCTCGATTTCCATCTTTTCGTCGCCTTCGCTCGAACGCAAGCGTAGCACTTTGGTGACCATCTATTAGTGAATAGTGTTCTATTAGCTAATCGTTGTCAAAGTTGCCACTTACATGCCAAAACCAGTAGAAACGCACCCATATGTAAGAGCTTTCCATCTCCAACCACGGCACTCGCTCGTGAAGGGGTCTCGCTTTGGCCTTCTCAGAATGACATAGCTGCGACACAATTTCACTTACCCATGTGGTTCCTGAGCAAAAATGCAAATACCATTTTGAAAGAAGGCTTTAATTGCAGTGCGCTCACCTGACTTGGGATAGGAGAGGATTATTATGTCGGATGGGCGAAATTCAAAATTGTTCAAGTATTCCATTCGCTCGACGGACACGGTAACTCCCGGCCATATGTAGCCGGCATATCTGAACGATCTGGGCAGCCGAAATCGGTACATCTGCTCCAGACCGTCCACTTTCAAGTTTCCATTTTCGTCCAGCGGTCCGGACTTGCTCATTTCGAATGCTCTTCTCTGATCAGCTCTTTTCAGCCGCTCTAGCACGGCACGGCGTGCGCACGTACAAAGTGGCCAACCGTAGTTCACAAGCGCAAATATGGAACAACTGCTTGCCCTGACCTATTGCTACGAATGGACGCACCCTCAGGCACCCAATGGCCATCTTATCTTGCTTAAACGAGGCCGCTGCTTAACGCGTAAGGAGAGCGTTTATTTTTCGCAGCCACCAGTATGCGCTAAAGAAGGAAAATTTTACAACGCACCATAAATGTCAGCAAAGCCACAAATGTTGATAAAACCCTTCTCGAAACGGAAAGGCTATCAGCGGTGGCTCAACGAGCTTCTTCAGCTTGTCAACAAAGTCGAAACTTAAGGCAAAGCATTAGTGCACTGTAGGCAAAGTAAACTTATCCATAAAGTGCTATTGGCTTCTTCCTGCGCTCTCGTTTGTCCTTGGGCGCCGGCAATGTCATCCTGAGCACGTATTGACATTGCGGCGTTTTAAACGCAGGACAAAGAGACGTCAAGAAGAAATGATCAGCATAATAGACGAGTTGGACTTTATTGCGTCAAGGTAACACAAGCAGAAAAAGAATGCCGACATAGAGGACACGTTGGCAATCCTGGAGACAGAGAGCACACAACGGAGGTTTTAGGCGACACGTAGGATGATGGCTCAGGCTAAACTTGGTAGACCTTGCCATCTTATTGCAAGATGCTTTTAAAACAGGATGACTTGACACAGCTGGATTTAAGATTAGGAGGGCTACGGCGGTCGGGCTGTCATTTGCGTCAAAACGTGTGGCGTCAAACCGCTTGCGTCAAGCTGTTCTTTCGTCAAATCACTCTGGACTCCCTTCAGAGGCCTGACGGCGACGGCTAACCTCTTAAGTGTTAAGGGAATTGCCTTTTTGTGCTTTCTCGCCGCATGCAAATGTCATCTTGTCACAGAAGGTGAGACTTACCAGCTTTGCGCAGTTTCGCACCTACCTTTCTTTTCTAAAGTAAGACCATCGGAAAAGTAGAATCAACTTTTGACCATGATAATGACCATACTTACCTGAGACTTAAGCTCACTCTCTAAGAATTGCAACGTCCAAATTATGGAACCTGAAAATTTGTTGTGAATTATACTGTAAGTTCAAAATAGACGCTCCAAGGTCGCGAAAGCTTTGTTGTACTCTTTCTGCGGATGTGCACGCCCCATTGAAGCCATTATGTAGGCGACAAATCTGTTTAGATTGCAGAGGCCCTCTTAAAGGCCAAAGTTTCTCCTTTCCGACAAGTAGCCATTCTCTTGATGACCTGGCAACTCCTTTTGGCATTGCATTGCATTAAAGGCAGGCGCGGCAATTCAAAGATCAAATGAACAACACAATTTGCTTATTGGTGGGCAACTATTTCGAAAGCTCCAAATTTGGATAACAAGAAAACGTTAAATGAAACAACGCCGCTAGATGACATCATCGTCAAGCCGATTAGGTTGGTTATTTGGTCAAGCATGAAATAATGGTTTCTATTTTTGCGCTAACAACATCAAGCTGACACCACAAGATCAATAACAAGCAGGAAAGCGAAACCGCAAAATGCAGCCAAGGGCCCCCAAGAGCCCACAGTAGTAAGGAGAACAATATGAGTACTAGCAGGGCGGCAGACATTATGGAGTCAATCTTCTTGGATCGCGAGGGAACATGGACGTTAAGCGGACATTGCTCAATCCAAGAAAGAGCATAGTAACTCGTTCCAAACCAATACCGCCTCCTCCGTGCGGAGGACATCCATACTTGAAAGAGTCAATGTAAGCTTCGATCTTTTTCAAGTCAATCTTGTGGTGCTCAGCCCGCTGCTTCAACAATTCAGGGTCGTGAATTCGCTGTGCTCCAGAAAGGATCTCTTCTCCTCGCATGTACATATCGTACGAGTTTGAATAATCAGGATCGCTGGCGTGCGGCATCGTATAGAATGGACGTATGCACATTGGGAACTTGTCCAGCACGTAAAAGTCTGTCTTGTACTTCTCCTTAACAATGCGTCCTAATTGCTTTTCCTGCGCTGTGCTCAGGTCGTCAAAGTCGCCAATAACTTCTCCATGCTCGCGCAGCAGTTTAATGCCTTCCGGATAGCTCAAAACCAACGACGGCTTCAAAAAGGTGAACGGCTCGGATGGATACTGCTTGCGAACAGTTTCAATTTCGATCGAACAGTTGGCCTGCAGATTTTCAAAAATCTCCACCATTGTCTCCGTTATGAGATTGATCACTTCGTGGTAATGGAAGTTGAAGGCCATTTCCAAATCGAGGCCGACAAACTCCGTCAAATGACGATGCGTGTTGGAATCTTCGGCGCGAAAAACCGACCCAATCGTGAACACTCTGCCCATATCGCCAGCTATGGCCATTTGCTTGTAAAGCTGAGGCGACTGAGCAAGGTAGGCTGACCTTTTAAAGTAAGACACCTCGAAAACGTTTGCACCACCTTCGCTAGCAGCCGATATTATCTTGGGCGTATGTATTTCAACAAATCCTTTGTTGGACAGCGCGTTACGAAAGTATTCGCATACTTTTGCTTGTATTCTATAGATGGCTTGGCTTGTAGGTGTTCTTAAATCGAGAACTCGATTGTCAAGTCGAGTGTCCAGATTGACGTGACTAAGTTGACCCTCATCGTCAACGGGACGAGCAGCATCTTCAATTTGAAGGGGAAGACGAGGTGCAGCAGTGTTGACCACAAAGAACTTTTCCACATGAACTTCGACATTTTGTATAGAGCATGACGTTATGGGATCAGTGACACTTTTCACTTCACCGTATATGTCAATAATGGACTCGCGAGGTACCGACGAAACAAACTTCAGCATATCCTTCGAAATAGAATCGCCAACAAACAAAACCGTCTGCACGGTATGATGCTGCTGACGTACAACAACAAAGCAAGTTTTCCCTTTGGCACGACTGGTATGTAATCTGCCTCGGAGCCAAATCTTTTTGCCGGCATAGCCCGATCCAAGTTGACTCAATTGGACAAAGTTGATTGACACTTTGACTTGAGACTGAATAAGCGGATAAGTTCCAAAGTTTGAATTTGAAGTTAGCTTCGACATCTGCTCGCAAATGGTCGCCATTTCGTCCGACATTTTTGACTCGAATCTGAGGAGACAAATAAAGCGTTACTCAACACCGTCAAAGCTGCCTGAGCGTCTTATAAGTGACTTAACAAATGGCGTCCAATCTTAAGTCTTTGCCTAGCGAGTATTTGAATGCGAAATTGAAACTTCGGAGACAAATTACACCAACAAGTAATGCTTTTAAACAAGCTACGGCTACTGGACAAGCGAACATATTAGAAACTGATCAAGTTGATTGCTGCTTTGGCCATTTATGTCTTAAGCGAACGCGTCTTGAGAACACTGTTAAATCGAGTTCACGAATATACTTACGCGTAAAAAAATAAAGCGAAGCGACAACTGTTATAACTGAACAACACACTGGCAATCCGACTTGACAACGCCTTCAAGAGATATGGCGAAAGTTTGCGTGGAACAACTTGTATGATTTTCAAGGTGCTTGTTACAGTAGGAAAACGCTATAATAATAACATTATATTATAGCGCGTAGCCCAATAATGGATGACACCGTTAGCATACAGATGAGGGCGCGGTTTCAGCAATTGTTTTAGGTGCCCCTCAGCCGAGCCAGAATGCGGCAAGGCACCAGTTTTCGTCCTACGCAAAGAAGTGATTCACAAAAGGTTCATACCGTCGGAGAGGACAAAAGCATTTTCAGTTCAGTCAGTTCGCAAGATATTAATGCCAATAACTTTCTTGCTTTCCCAATTATAGCGTCAGATTTAGCAACCGTTTATTTCAAACATACTATTGCAGTATTAGGTAAAACATGAACAACGACAAATAAGGGCAGACGCAGAAGGGTCAATTTTGTTATAATATTCATCGTGTGCCATGTTTTTCCGTCGTCCCGCTTTATTACAAACACTTCTGATGCAATGAACTTTTGCTTCGGTAGATTCGTTATCCAGTTAAATATGCACGGTATTTAGTTGATTGGAATCCTATGAAGAAAATCAATATATCAGGCAGGAATCAATCAGATGCTTACTTTACTCCTTCACTGGGGGGTGCACGCGTGTTATGATAGTGATGTGAATGCAGGTAAACATGTGCATTCAATTAGGTGTACGGTATTTGTGAATTCCCGCCGTCCACCCATACCTGCCGCGTGAAGCTAGCGTTCAGCGAGCTTCAGCGACGCACACCTGTCACCTGAAGTGCGACTGTAGCAAAACGATTTAATGTCAACAATGCTAGCAAACGACAGTTACGAATACTTTAAAGTGATGTGCAGGTAGCTTCCGCATCTTTACCACCCAGGAAAGTTTGTGAATTATTGACTGAACTGTAAATCCTTATAAGAAGCTTGTTTGCGACCGGTTTTCTCACCGTCCATTGTTATGCTGTACCTTTTTGAAGCTACCGAAAAATGCAGGTTCCTCTCGCTTTGAGCTTGCGTTTCGTCCGCTAGAAAAAATCTGCATTCGTCTTTTTGAATCAGTTTGAATTTTTTCGCCCCAAATGAAAAATTAGATGGCACCTACTTGTATAGGGACGAGCAGCTATTGGATGACAAGTAACACTTAACGTGAAGGCAACTACATCGCAAAAAAAATTTTACTTCCAATGTTACAGCACAGTATTTTGTAAAAAGTTCTCGAAAATGACCAATGCGCATTTGTCATGCTTCACTCGGCATAAGACAGCCGTCCTGCTGGACGACGAATGAAGAATGGGAAACGTGCTGCCAATTCGATCTGCTGAACAAACGCTTTCGTACAGCATGTAAGCGCCGATCAGTATTGCTGACGAAGACGAAGAATGCGTAACTTCTAAGGGGACGCTGACACGAACTTCTGGTGGGAAGCGACATCTGAAGTTGCTGGATATTCCTTCTCCGTGCGTGTCTAGAAAATCGCAAATGATAATAAGAATATCGTTAAGCTACATGACCTTTTTGAAGAGTAAATGCTTGTGTACAGTGAGCTTTTGAGACTAACCATATTCTGCATTTTGCCAGAAAAGTAATGCCAAAGGATCAGAAAGCCGCGGCACATAGCTTACTGTAACATGCTATGAGTCAAACTGGTGATAAATGATTTTCAAGTTACTTCTTCAAACTCTCGCAAAAGTATTTTCTTTTCAGCATACGTAAAAGTCAGATTTTTTAAATGGGACTTCCGCCCTGTGCCTTTTTTCTATTTCTTTCCCAGTGCACAGCACAATTCAGCCCTACGACGTTGACATGTCGCGAACGCGTTCTGTACACATGCGAGAGTTTCAGCTTAACTTAGGAGCATAGGGGAGCATCCTTCTGCACATCATGGACCTCCCCACAAGGTGAAAATAGCACCCAGGAGAAAGTCTGCTTCGCTCATCCGAACTATTAGCATTTGATACCGCCATGGCATAAAACAGTCGACTTACCGCAGCAGCGCTGATGATGAGACGCTAACGCTTCAGATCGTTCTTTATACAGCCCCTACGCGAGCCGTGCACAGACAAACAGATCCAAAGCGACAGACGCTTCACTCCAGAGGTAAGGACAAGGGCAATTAGTACAGTAATTTGGCCCACAGGTTAGTTGGCTTACGGCTGCGTTTGCCTGCCGTGTTGAAGCGTCTGCAGATCCAAAATTTGAATGCATAATCATATTATTTGGGTAATCGGAAAACGAAGCAGATCATTTCAGCATTGCCAGTTCATCATTGACATTTTTTCTTGCCTTCTCATCATCAGCATATGTCGTGGTTCAACCATTTCTCCCGATTTCTGCCAGTCTTCGTTGCCATAAGCTTGATAAGCTTCAGAAATGGGGGCGGATACTCTCACGCCTGCATCAGTACTCTTTGACGGAAGTTCTGACAACTTCACTCTATGTTTCCATTTTTAAGGATCCGCCCATGGCTTTTCCGGTTTTTCTTGACGTAGTCAGCATCTGTAATTAAACGAAACAACTGTTGGAATCAATGGATGGGTGAGCGACTGCTACGCAAAAGTCCTAACCTGAAAATCATTTGCCTTCTGAATTTTGCATAATAATCACTGATCCCTCTCCGTTGGTGCAGCAGTTGTTTTGTTTAACTGCATGCACTCACTGCTGGAGGAAAAATTTGAAGAATCGTGGAAGGGTCATCAGGAATCAAAACACTCCAACCCGTTAAGAAGTATCCCGTTTTCGAAAATAAGTTTTATTTACATCTCTGCGCCTTGCGAAGCAACACCTGTACATCAACCGTTCTCCCCGGCGTTTTTGAAGCTGAATCCGCTACTGTCAGCAAGCGGTCCCGCTTTTTGAGCCTGGAGCTGAGCGGCGCGAGATGGTTTTGCCCCCCTCGTTTTACCGCCATTTTGTCGGCCCAGCTACCCTCCTCTGATCATTTTTTTAACCAGAAGATAGAAAAAACCGGTCTTTTCTCTTATCGCCCCCCAAACATACAGTAATCCACTGCAGTAAGCAGGTACAGCTGACCGGACGCGCAAACAACGGAAAGCAAGTACACTAGTGCGCAGGAAACTACAGCAATCACTACAACAGCGAAATTTTAAAAATAAACGTTTTTTAAAGCGCAATGCGTCTGTTACGTTCCTGGAAAGGCCAGTCTTAACTGTAGAACTGTTGAAAGCACTTTTCCGCCATAATTAGCCCTCCGACCATTTGAGTCCATTGTTTGGCGAATGGGCACAAATCAGGCTTCCGAATAGTAATAATTGCCTTTCGTGGGAGTCTACGCGATGTATAAATACAGGCTTCGCTAAGCGTAAGAAAACAGGACCGGTAAGGTTGAGAAAACGATTGGTTCAAGTAACCTGGCGCCGACCTTACGGAGGGCTAATTATGGCCGAAAAGTGCTTTAAACAGTTCTACAGTTATTACTGGCCTTTCCAGGAACGTGACAGACGCATCGCGCTTTAAAAAACGCTTATTTTTAAAATTTCGCTGTTGTAGTGATTACTGTAGTTTGCTGCGCACTAGTGTACTTGCTTTCCGTTGCTTGCGGTTCCGTCGGGTTTACTGTAGTTTACTGCGGTCAGCTGTACCTGCTTTCTGTAGATTTCTGTATGTTTGGGGGGCGATAAGAGAAAAGACGACCCGAAAAAACTTTCTCAATTTATAATGCACGGTAGACTGGACACGATGCTTGTTTGAAATTACAAAGAGGAATGAACAACACAAGAAACGTAGTTAAGTCAAGTAGCCCTTATGATGTGCAGCTTTCATGAGCTTTGCAAAGCCGATGCGCGTATCTCGCGAATGTAAAAGCTTACTGGTCAGCTTAAAAGACTATCTGAACATTTTAAAGCATGAAGTGAAAATGGACACGGTTAACTATCGCTACTGTCTGCTAGTCGTCCACTGCTATTGATTTCAACCTATTTATACAAAATTAATTTACCTTTGCCAGCGGCACGGCTATCGTTGCTTGTTTTTGTTTGTTCTGAAGTTACTTCCACTGCTTTACAGTATGCTTTTGCCTGACTACCCTGCGAGTTTACTGTACGTAAGCAGTTGAGTGGAACGATTTGAAAGATTGTTGCTTGCATGGCGCCAACGGACGAACAGAAAGACTTAAAGAGCAAAAAGAAGAGCCATCATCGGAAGCACAAACGGGATCACAAGAAGCGCAAGCGAGAACGTTCCGTTAATTCGGATTCGCAGAAGAAGAAGACGAAGACGGCAAGCACTTCCGCACCTCATTCTGGAAATGACGTTGCAAACTTGGAGGACGACAGGGAGTTGCAAGTTTTAATGCTGCAGAGAAGGCGCTTGATGAAACGGTTGAAGCGAAAGGAGCGCGACGACGCGTCTGGCAAAGTTGCGCGGGGTCAGAACTCCTCCGGTACGCAGCAGTTGTCTCATAGTAACGGCAACGACCAGTCTTCGAGTAGGAAGGTTCGCTCAGATAATGCAGGGAAATGGAATTCCGAAAAGCCTTTTCCAAAAGAAAGGAAACATGTCAGGAATCACAAGGAAGCTGATAAGACCAGAAAAGGTCAGGAAGCCGATAGCGCAACGGCGACAACGAAATCCTCGAATGGCGAGCATTCGCGATCCTCTGGTAAATCTGCTTCTCGTGTTCGAAGGCCAAAAGGCGATTCTTTGGAGAAGAACAGGCACGCGGACATTAGTTATGGACATGGTAGCAGTCGTTTGCGCGACGATAGAGATTCCAAAATCTCTCGGTATGTGCCAAAAAACTTCAATCTTATCTTATTTTTGGAACCTAATTCAAGTATTTTCCGCAATGCCACCTTAACCTGCGAATGTCTACTCTCGCATTTGAACTGTACACCTTCTCCGATATTCATTTATTGTAAAGACGATTATAGCGGCTTTATGCCACGGAAATTAAGCAGAAGCAAAAGGACTTTATCAATATGCTTGAGAGTTGTCCAACCAAAGCGAACGTTTCCAATTCGTTGCAGTTATGTAGCCAACTCGAACGGTTTCTAAAAATCGGCATAACGTCATCTAGAGCATATGTATTAAGCTTCCTAAAAAAGCTACTGCGTTAGCTGTCGTTGATTGTTAAAGTCCAAAAGATTAAATTCGTTTTTAAACTTCAAAATTTTCTTTCGTTATTCTTGCTGTGTACGGTAGATGTGCAGGTTCCATTCAAAGAAGTACTGTTATCAGAGCCCCCAATTGTAGATTTTTAAGCGTATAGCTATTATTGTTTTCATGCTGCGTATTTATTCGTCGCAAAGATTTAAGCTGACGTAGCCATACCAACTGAAACTGTTAATTTAAACCATGAATCGAAACAGTCCGTGGTTTGGCTTGTTAATGATGTTCAGGTGATTACTGTACTCTTGAAACGGCAGAGCAGCTTGTTATGGGTTGTGCCCGAGGAGATAGGTTATATTTTCAACTTTTTGCTTTAATTCATCAAGAAAAACATTTGGCCTTTTGTTTCATCTTCTTTTTGTCTTTTTTTTGCAATTATGCGCACTTTTTAGTCGTCGACACTACAGTCATAAGCATATTGAGCAAAACCGAAGAGACAGGTAGCCCCACCTTTCTGTTTGTTTTGATTATTTAAAAATTTGCATTTCAGCGATCGACGCTTGGAGAATCGTCGTCATCATTCCGGTCATCGCAAGCCCAAGCGATCGACGCACCGTCACCCGAGAAGTCACAACGAAGGAGGCGCAAGCGATTCGAAGCCTCAGGCTGAGGCCGATTCCGCGGACAAGTTGAATGCCTCAAAGAGGGTTTCTCGCTTTAGTGGATTTCAGTTTCTTTTTTGATTTTCAGGTTTGACAGCCCCGTATTAGAGGACGAAGAGGAAAACGAAGACGCCATCATTGAGCAGATGCGAAAGCGCCGCCAGGAATTGTTGCAGGTTAGTATGGTTTCATTTTGCCGCAGCGTTACGCAAGTCGCCATACTGTAGAAGTGGCATTAGTGATTTGCAGGTTTGAATTTCAAAAAACTTCAGCTGCCAACTGATTTGTGCTTTTCGCCTTCGCATGCAAGGTGCAATATCATGTATGCGTTCAAGAATCGTTGGTAGCTTTTCAATTCCTTTGGTTTACTGGTTTATTTGTTTCTTTTTCCAGGCGATGCCGAGTTTTCGCTGAACTTTATTAAGTCCGTAATGGCGCACCCTAAGCGCAATTGTTGGCAACAACAATTGTGAACGTCCTAAATGGGTCACTTCCGGCGAGATCCATTCCTTGTTTTACGTTCTGTTCTTTAAGATGCAGACTTAATAACATATTGTTTAGTTCCGTAGTGGTTGCTTGTCTACTTCATGCATGTCAGTCATTCAACTGAGACAAATGCTCTCTGTCATTGACTTATGGGCTCGAGTTCTTCTCCTGAATTGTGTTGCTTAACCTGCAAATGCTTGACTTTTGGGCCCTTACAGTGCTCTGATGGGATTGCAGCATTGCTAAGGTTAACTGGAATGTTTGGTGGCAAAATGCGCCCACCTATTATTCGCGATATACGAATTGAGTAGTTGGGCTTTTTATTCAAACTGCGTAATTTTCAGCATTTGGGCGCCTCTGCTCCCGCTGGTAGTAGCCTGGACAATAGAGAGTCCATGGAGTCGTCCAAACCGCCTGTGGAAGGAATAAGCATAGTCGAGTTCACTACGGAGGCCAGTTCGCCTTTGTAAGTAACCTTGCAGTGATGGTTGTCTGTTGAAAATACTTCCTTATATGAATAGTAGCGGATCGGCAGCCGAAGAATCCACAAAGTTCGGTGATGTTAATGCTCGGGAAGAGCAGGTGATTAGCGGTGTGGAGGAGGAAGCATCGAACGTGGCCACGGGCCTTTTATCCGCCATTGACAGCAAATCGGACGTCTCGTTCGGAAGCCCAGTGAACTTCCTGGCCAGCATGCGCGAAAAGTTGTCCAGCATTCCCGGCCATAAGCCGGAAGAGGTTGACGAGATGTTGCGGCAGGAGGAGGAAGAAAATAAAAAATTGCTAATGGACCGTACAGCTCTTGCAATGGGCAAGAATGACGGCAAGACGTTCGACATGTTTTCCGAAGAGGACGTCACAATACCAAAGGCTCAAATTGCCATGCTCGATTCGGTTGAAATGATGTCGCCTCCGAAGTACGAAGTGGACGACTCCCATTTGGCCGACAACTGGGACGACGTTGAAGGATATTATCGTAGGCAATTGATTTTTTCTTTATCCTTCTCATTCGTGTTGTCCTACTTGAACAGAAACGCGCATAGGCGAGATATTGGATCATCGCTATGTAGTCTATGGCTATACGGGCCAAGGAGTTTTCGGCAACGTGGTGCGCGCTCGCGACTTGAAGCGCAAAAGTGAAGCTGTAGCTGTCAAGATCATACGTAACAATGAGTTGATGTAATTACCTAATATAATGTCTGCACTTTCCGTTGATTATCTTACCTGTTGCAGGTACAAGACCGGTTTGAAGGAGATGAAAACGCTGCAACTCTTAAACGACTCTGATCCGGAAGATCGCTTCCATTGTTTACGTCTGTATCGTCACTTCTTCCACAAGAAGCATCTATGCCTTGTGTTCGAATCGCTCGGGTTGACTATTCTTCATTAATTAACGAACGGGGTATGATTTAGCCATATTTTGCTTTCAGCTTGAATCTTCGCGAGGTGCTCAGAAAGTATGGAAAGGAAGTTGGTCTTCACGTTAAAGCCGTGCGTAGTTACACTCATCAGTTGCTTATGGCTTTGAAGCTGCTGAGGAAGTGCAACATTTTGCATGGCGATATTAAGCCGGATAACATATTGGTACGTCAAAAGAATTTCTGCCTTTTTGGTGATGCGCTCTTTAAGGTGAACGACAGTAAGCTGGTGCTCAAGTTGTGTGACTTTGGCTCGGCTTGCCACGTGACCGAGGTCGAGCCGGCTCCCTATTTGGTCTCGCGCTTCTATCGAGCTCCCGAGATTAGTAGGATCATTTCGCTTCGAACCAATGGGTGATGTCATCTTTTTCAGTTCTTGGCCTCCCCTACGATTACAATATTGACCTGTGGTCGGCTGCGGTCACAATGTACGAGCTCTACACGGGTCGCATAATGTTCCAGGGTCGAAGCAACAACCAGATGCTCAAATTTATGATGGACCTCAAGGGCAAAATGCCGAACAAGCTGATACGAAAGGCTCAATTCAAGGATCAGCATTTCGACGGAAATTTCAACTTTCTCTATCGCGAGTTGGACAAGGTTACTCACCGAGTAGGCGCAGACATTGACTTCAATTTTCCCCACCAATGCATGTAGAATTGTTGTATTGCAGGAAAAATTGACCGTCATGTCGAATATTCCAATTTCGCGCGATTTGTTGCAAGAGTTGGTCGGCGTTCAACGCTTCGACACGGAAGGATACCGAAAGATTCTTCAATTGCGCGACTTCTTGGACAAAGTAACGTCCATTGATCCAACGAAGCGCCCCAGCCTGAACGAGTGTTTGCATCACAGCTTTGTTGTGGAAACGTAAAAAAAAAGGAAAGAGCGTTGCCGATTGGGGCGCGTCACATTTCATCAATCCTTTTTGTCACCATATATAGTATCTACGATCGTCGTAGGTATACCACAAATGTTTAGATAATTGTTTTCAACGCGTCTACGCTTTCGTTTACGCTTAACTACTTGTTTTACTTTTCAGTAAATTTCCTTGTACAGTAAATATGAATAGCAGTAGTAGCGGCAGTGTACATTTTAAAGTGAAGTCAATGTTTCGTATTTTTCTTTTTTAGTCATGTTCAACCTCGTTGCGTAAAAGTTGAACCTTTTCGTTAACGCAACAATGCGCGCGTATGAATGAAGAACGATGTTACGCAACTGCGTCGAATTTGCTTCAAACTTCGAAGGCGTAAAATTAACGCTTCCCACTTCGTAGTGTCCCTTCACTGTCGAAGGGTTATTTGACCAACCATTGAAAGCACGCTTAGTTCAATTATTTTCGTTTAGGAAAGCAGGCAGTGATGACATATTTGAAGGGCTACAGCGAAAGCCAGTCGAACTGATGGTCTCTTTGTCGCGCACAGCAGCAAAGCGCGCGAATTCAAATGTTCAAACAGATACGTGTGTATTCTTTCTCGAAAGCAATCAGCGAAGATGTCAATAATGCATTTCCACATTTTCGTACTAATCAATGCGACTCGTTGGAAGGCCCTACTACAGTCCTAAGGCAAAGGTATAATTGTTTGCTTATTTAGCATTTCACTTCCGTGAGTACGCTTCCGTTTGTCAACTTTTTCTCTTAAGTCTATCTTTGTTGGTAACTCGCGGACGTTTGCAAAAAGTTAACGGATCACGTGAGGCCTTGCGGCCTCACGTGATCCGAAAATGAAACATTTGCTTGAAGAGAAAGTACGATTTTACGAAAATAAGCCTTTTCGGGATTCAGGAAAAGAAAAAATATTAAAACAAGCGCTGAGCGGAGAAAGTCGGCTGTGTGCGCTCAGTCATACTATGTAGTGTTAAAGAAAGCGCTCTCGCGCGATACTGGAGATCCCTGAAGCAGAAATTTGATTGGCAGACACACTGGTGATGAACGAACTTTTAATCTCACGACTGGCAGTAGTAGTTCAACGCTTACAATGGTCTTTTCGGCTTTTCATTCCTCAGCCACTGTTCACCTACTAATGGAGATGAGCCCTTATCTCGTTTTTATCAGCTTACCGCATTTCGAAGGCATAAAGCTTCTCACGGTGGATCGAAGCCCAATGGCTGCTCTGTTTGGTCTCCAAATGCTCTCCAAAGTGGAAATGCCCAAAAGGCGAGAATTCCTACCGCCCTATTATGGTCGTTATGCTTTTGAGGAAATACGTAATTTTTACTAGATTTATAAAAATTGAAATTACCAGCTGCCTTCCAGTTTATGAAATCTGTGTGTGCTTGCTTGTTCCAAGTTGCGATTGACCACCAATGCTACGTTGAGTTGGTCCCATTCCGCGAGATGATAAGAAGCGTTCATTCTTACTGTCAGCTGAAAGCGCGTAAAACTTTTGCTTAACAGCAATTCAGAAATGTGAAAGCATCAGGGAAGGTGGTAAAACGTACGTTTGCGTCAATCGCCCTGACGGAGTGAGTTTACAATAAAGTGCTTATTTAAAACGTCAGTTTAAAGTTGTTGGAAGTGGTCAGCTGGCAATTTCTACTTTCCGGCAGATCCAAATGACCTACGGCAGTGTTGCCTGTAGCGACAAGCTTTAGTCAATCGAATCATGTGGCCAGTTGAATGGAAAGACTTCGAGGATCAGCGTACGTCGTCGTCGAAGAAAAAAAAGCGACATTCTTCGAGAAGACGCTCCGTGATCCAAGGTAACCTGGACGTACTTGCCGGCGTGGCTGATTTTCAGGAGAGCATTACGTTGCCTTCAATTACATACGTAACTGATCCGACTGGTTCCGATTCATTCAGCGGTAAGAAAAGGAAAAAGAAAACCAAAAGGAGTAGGCAAAAGAAGAAAAAGGACAGCAGACTACGCCGACAGTCTGTCGAAGAGGGCAATATAAGTGTCCTTATTGGGAATCCAAAATTCACAGCTGTTCATGCTGCAATGGATAGCGATTTGGCTTGTCGTATTGAAAAGATGGATAGTAAGAGGCGTAGGCAGAAAGCTATTGATGGTGAACAAGTTATTTGGTGGAATCGTCCCAAAGGCAGACTGACATTGGTGCTACTTTTGTGTCTACTCGTTGGCACTGCTACAGCATTGGCCGTTGGATTCATCCTTAGCTACACCCTACGCCTTTAAAAAGCTGTTGTTCACGTTTTACCGCTTTGTCTGTATCTCGTTACGCCATGTGTCATAAACATTATATATCCGAACTGCCTAATGTCGACACGGACACTTTGTGATGAGCTCATTCCGAAGAGGCAACGCTTTGACTCGAAGGGAGACACTGATTAAGGCTAACGTAGCTTGGACGCATTTTACGAATTGAAATAATACATGTTTTCTAAATGCCATTCTTTGCTCACGAAAGGTTGAACTGTTTAAGCTTAGGTCATTTTAAAAATTGCAGCACTCTCATTCCAGCCAGCATCAGTGGTTGGTTATAAGCTGTCTATTACATGGAAAGCGTTTTCTGTAGCTTCCTACGGAGGATGGGGGATTTTTTGCACTACGCAATTGCGCTATTCTCATGTTTGCATTTTACTATACGCCTCATCAATGCTACTATTTTTGAGGTGTTCATTTTGTCTGTTCCCTTCTTTGGTAACATATGCCGGCATAGAGTTCTTTCCTTGCACTCAACGACGAGAAGTCCTATGTTCGCTGAATACATTGCTTTTGTGCTGTTGTTCCAAGTTACGTTGGATTCGTGTTTTAACTCGCTGACGAAAAATGCGAATACGTCGGGTTTACTGTAATTGATACGCGCGAACGAGGATGAAAAGTAAGTACACAAACCGCATGCGTAATTTTCGCCTGCCTAAGCTATAAGAAAGTGTAACTTTATGCCGCTACAAATCGGACCATTCTGATTCTCTTTTACGCGTCTCTTGCGTGCTGTTGTGGAGGACACAAAGCAACTTCCTCCCTTTAGAAACTCCGTTTCACTTGCGAAGATTTGCCGCGCTTAAGAGCACCACTGTGATCCGTAATTTGTGAAAGAGAAAGACAAACTTGGGCTCCCTTCCTCTATCTGCCCGCAAACAATACAGTAACCCTGATAATAATCAGGTTTGCTCTGCTCGCAAACGTGCAGTAGGATAAGCAACATCGATTTTTTGATTTTTCGCGCGTAACGTCTGGGAAATTCATCGTTCCTTTCTGTTAAGCGTATGGCCGTCCTGTTCTGCCTTTACTGGCGAGCGTGCCGGCTATCTTCTTCTGCCCTGGCTTAAGCCTAAGCCAAAATATAAGCCTTATGTTGATGTTTAGGCTTAGGTAAGGGCAGAACAGGATGGCCGGTGAAGTCACAGTACAACGAGAGGACACACACCCGCATAATCGACGTTGTTTATGCTACTGTGTGTTTACGAGTAGAGCAAACCTGATTATCGCCAGATTACGGTATTATTTGCGGGCAAATAGAGGAAGAGACCCCAAGCTTGAATAAGCAACTTAAATTTAGCTGACTGCCAAGACGAACGCTTAGTCTATCGTGTAAGTTGAAAACTGCTGTGTTCGTTGAGAGCTGCATTTTCCACTTGGACAATTCGAATTCAGCCGTCAATCAAAGCCCAAATGGTGCACGCCGATTCGTTAGCCAATTCGGCATGTTATCATCTCGGTAGCTCTTTCGACGTTGGTCTACCCCACCCATTGTGGGTCTCTTCTGTATTTGCCCGAAAATAATACAGTAATCTGGCAATAATCAGGTTTTCTCTGCTCGTAAACATACAGTAGGATAAATAACACGATTTTGCGGTTATGCGACTTCCCGTTATGCTGTGACTTCGCCAGCCATCCTGTCCTGCCCTTACCTAAGCCTAAACGTAAACATAAGGCTTATACTTTGGCTTAGGCTTAGGCCAGGGCAGAACAGGATAGCCGGCACGCTCGCCAGTAAAGGCAGAACAGGGCGGCCAGACGCTTAACAGAAAGGAACCGTGAAGTTCTCAGACATTACGCGCGAAAAACCAAAAATCGGTGTTGTTTATCCTACTGTATGGTTGCGATTTGAGCAAACCTGATTATTTTGAGGCATACTGTAATATGTGCGGGCAGATAGAGGAAGAGAGCCGCGTTCGTATAAGGCACTACATTAACCACGTACTTAGCAAAAGCGTTGAACTAATCATTGCTAATGTAAGCGTCTTCCCTTTGAGGCGTAGTGTGGTCGAAATAAGGTTCTGTTATCTTGTTTCCCGGAGCCCGCAAGCGACCTACCGTAACAGACTGAATGCAGGTTCGTTTCTGAAAAAAATGCTTGCACTCCTGTTCTCCCTTTATTGGCAGGCATTCTCACCAACTTGCTCTTTTCCCTTTCCTAGGCCAGCGCGGAAGATATAAATCTTGTGTTTACTCTTAGCCTTAGGTAAGTCTAGAGCAAGATAGGCAGCATTTTTTCGAAAGGAACCTGCGTTTACTTGATTACGGTAGCTTCTTTGCGAAGCTTTAGAAAAAAGCCAAATTTTGATTTTTGTGTGCATGTATAACTAAACTGAGCAAACTACAATTGGGCTGTCGATTCGACAAGTCCATAAATGCATAAATTGTGAAGAAAGCATTATTTCTTGCTCATAAAAAACCTGTCAAGCTGTTGTAGAGGTGATAGTTGGGCAAACATTGCTAACCTACGCCATAAGTAATGTACATTTCTTCATGATGGAGATCGTACGGTTGACTTGCCCGTTCTTGATGTCTGAATAAAACAAAGCAA
>KN538376.1:47066-110143 GCA_000797535.1 Trichuris suis | reverse complement strand
TTCTGCATGGGAAACGATTGGCGGGAAAATTTGGAGCCTTTACGAATGGATGGATGTCGGTTGCGAGGGATTCGAAAAACTGACAAAACACTTTCGCTCAATGACATAACGTAACGGGAGGTATAAGCAAACGGTTGCGTAAGATCAATTCCAAACGTAGCTAGATTTAATGGCTATGCTCGTTACGTCATTTCTGTTTGCCCCAAACGAACGCTATAGGTCAAACTACTGTTGTACTCATCTCCAGCGTAAGGCTCTTACAACTTTGACCCAAAACAACAACGAGCAAGGTTCACATGGGGTACTTTAGGGTGCCGAATTGGCTAACGATTCAGTGTGCACCGTTTAGGCTTTGTTCGACGGTTGAATTCCAATTGCCCAAGTCGGAAAGGAAGCTGTCAACCAACATCGCAGCTTGCATCTTACGCGGTAGACTTAGTATTGTATTCGTTGCCAGTCGGCTCTACATCTGAGCTGTTTATTCAAATTTTTCTTAGTGGGCGAATTATGGATAAGTGTCCCGGAAATGCTCGAACGGAACAATCACGACGGCCAACAAAGCATCGACTGATCACTGTGAGCAATGGAGGTGCTTCTCCGCCGGCAATTATGCGTCAGAGTGGTGATCGTAAGTCGGGAAAATCCCGAAAACTGTCGACACCGTCAACAAGTCGTCGGCAAACAGATTGCGGCAACAATCGACCTAAAGCATCTGTGATCATCAGAGATGAAACTGACGCCGATCAGTTAACAGTGGAAGCAGCGGGAAGAAGTTCGTCATCGCCGCAAACGTCTGCTGAAGAATTGCGACAGTTGCAAGAGCTTACTGGAATGGCTGCCCTGAACGAACACTTTAGAAACAACAGAAACGTTGAAGTTACAGAAGTTGCCGTCAACAATACTGTTGTCACTTTCGTCGAGTAAGATTGGAACGTTTTGTCCAAACGCTCCCATTCATAGAGTCCCATTTTTTCTTTAGGTATCTTAATTACTAGCAACAAATTGCGGCGATGGAACTTTGACTACGACCTAAAATGGCTGCACGCAAACAATTTCAACGTGAACAATCGCGTCAGCGCGAATCCCATTGGACAACAGCATTTTTTGACTTCCATAAAGCGATATGGAAATGAATTTATTTATTTATGCATAAAAAGTAAACAAAAATTTAATATCAGCGTCTTTATGAGCAGCTGAAATCGGCGGCTGGCAAATCTCCATTATGATAGCGTGAAAGAATCTTGTTGGAGTCGTCATGCCACTTCAAGCGAGCAACAGAGCGGTCACAGCTTCGAAAGCATTTTTCAGTCGTCCCGCTCAGACCTCATTTGCATTAAAACTAACTCTTCGATTGTTGCCGCCCCGATTCGGTATTTAACCATTTATGGTAGAAAATATGGGAACGCATAGGCTCACCTTTTGTCCAACGTAAGTGGAGCTAGCTAGTAGTAACTGCTGGCTAAGTTTAACCTTCAAGAAAGGGACAGTACGAGGCAACCATCATCTTGCTGACATTTCCTAAAAACATCGCATTTAAAGTGGCTGCTTAAATTAGGAAGGAAGCGTATTTCCCACGCCATCTGCAAAACTTTGTTCGTTTCCAGAAACGGCCAATTTTGCATATGCAAATTTGCTAGCCAGCAGCGTAAGGCGACGTTGCCATGGAATTACGCTAATTTAGAAGAGACCTATTATTTCAGCTCCGTAGTGTGGTAGTCTCTAAAGAACTGCATCTTCGCAATGGGCTCATCAAAGTGTCCGTGTTGACATTAGACAATTTGCATATAATGTTTATGGACTCGTGGTCTAATGAGATACCGACAAAGCAGTAAAATGTGAAGAACGGTTACGTCAGCTTGATATGTTTAAATGTCCAGGGCATAGTCAAGGATAAACCCAACGGCCAATGCAGTGGCAATGCCAACCAGTAGACACAAAAGTAGCACCAATGCCAGTCTGCCTTTGGGACGATTCCACCAACTAACTTGTTCGCCATCAATAGCTTTCTGCCTACGCCTCTTACTATCCATCTTTTCAATACGACAAGCCAAATCGCTATCCATTGCAGCATGAACGGCTGTGAATTTTGGATTCCCAATAAGGACACTTATATTGCCTTCTTCGACAGACTGTCGGCGTAGTCTGTCATTGGCTTTTTTCTTAGTTTCCTTAGTCTGTTTGCTTTTCCTTTCCTTCCTTTTACCACTGAGTGAATCGGAACCAATGGGATCAGTCGGGTACGTAATTGAGGGCAAAGTAATGCTCTCATCAAAATCAGCCACGCCAGCAAGTATGTCAAGGTTACCTTGGATCACGGAGCGCCTTCTCAAAGAATGACTCTTCTTCGATGACGACGACGACGTACGCTGATCCTCGAGGTCTTTCCATTCAACTGGCCACATGATTCGACTGACTAAAGCTTGTCGCTACGGGCAACACTGCCGTAGGTCATTTGGATCTGCCGGAAAGTAGAAATTGCCAGCTGACCACTTCTGGCAATTTTAAACTCGCGCTTTAAATGTCCACTTTATAATAAACTCGCTTCGTGAGTTCAACTTTCTACCTTTGCCAATGCTTACGGACTTCTGAATTACCATTTCATAATTCAAGCGCTCTTCAACTGCCTGTAACAACGAACTCTTCTTCTCATTAAAATACACGGTATAATGAGGGTTGCAGATGGACATGAATCTAGGACATTTAAGGGTCTAACCGCCCTCGCCTAACCTACTGATCTACGTAGGTGAAAGCGATGTTGCAGCATGTGCCATGCACGTTAAGCTCGCCTTCTTTAATTTCACGCAGCAAAAGTATACACCGGAGTACTGAACCAGGAATGCAGGAATCAAAGAGCTAAAGCACTAGCACTAGTCACATGCTATCGATGCATTACTAAAGTTAACCATGTAAAGCAGAAGGCTGGCATAAAGTTTGTACTCCGCGATTTGAGTAAAACTAATTTTGTTCGTTTACATGCAGTACTTATATGGTTAAAGTGGAGGAAAGGCGAGATGACAACAAATGGCACATGCCATTTTCAATTCACTGAAAAAGAGAGACTTTTCCAACCTTATAAGGCCGTACGTTATTGTAGACTTACAGTGGACCGCTTATGACGGCAAACCCTGCAGTGCTTGGGCCAATGCAGCTCCTGGCATAGGGTTGAACAATAGCATGTATTCCAACAGCAATAGTATATAGCCTCCGATTCGCAGAAGCAGCACTAAAATTGGCCAAGCGAAATGTGTAAATTGTCAACAATCGACTTTTGCATTATTAAAACCCATTGAGTCTTTTTGATTTCTTCCAATTCCCGCTCGTGTCGCAGGCAGAGCCTTTCCACCTCGGTGGTCGTCTCGTCAACGTGCATAGCATGCAGCAATTCCAACGAACGAAAAAAGGTGCCAATCAGTTGCTCGTGCAATTCTTTACCAAAATTGGACAGCTCGAGCGAATACTTTTCGTTTAGCTTAAAATCTGCATGGTAAAAGCAGGTAGATACAAAGGCTAACAACCTCTTCTATGTCGGCGTGATGCTTCGCTATGTCATGCTTAAATAATTTCTTCCATCGCTCCGCCTCTTTTAGAATTGACTCTTTGTCTACCAGAGCACCTTGGCGTTTCTCCTAAACAAATGGTCAAAACAATCAGCAGCAACGATTGAGGATTACCGAATCCATGCGGCCACCGTCACCAGTGGAAGGTACATCATCATATTTCATGTCTTCGTGAGCGACAGGAAGAGAATTTGTGCCGCCCTTCTCTTCAACAGCCTTTGAAGAACGCTTACAGTCAATTATGTGCCTTAAATGGCGTTGAACTGAATTACTTCAGTGTTTGCGTTGTCCAACATTTCTTCGGGCATTTGCATTGCGGTGCTTCTTTCCCTGAAACTCAAGCAGCAATCATTTTCTTTCGACGACGCTGCCCTAAGGGGGGCACTGTCCAAAATTATTTTCCCGGAAATGTATCATGATAGCGTCCAATCAATTAGCAATATTTGGATTGGACACTTTCTATCATCAGCATTCGCAAACAATAAGAGACGGGGACAAAAGCTTAATTACCTTCTTATGGCACGAACCGCGTTCACTTTACACTGCCGATCAAACGGTGTTTTAGAAAACTAATTTTGTCAGCGATAACTAGAAAACTAAGCTTTCGGAGTGAGCCGGCTTCGTCTTCAGCACACAAACCAGCCGTATACGACTTAAAACGCTGTCGACCATTAATGAAAAGAAAAAACTAATCGCAAAACTGCCAAACTGCGTATGCAAATGTACAAATTTAAGTGCAAATCAACCGCTGTCGACGCAACGGAGCATTGTACGCGAAAACAATCGACACAGCAACAACGGAACGAAGCAACGCTAGCGAAACAATTGTACAGTACGCAGAATGCAGGTACACTACGCCTTGCGTAAGAAACCGTTTAAACGGCGTCCAAGCGTGCTTAAATCGTTTTGATATTTTTTGAAAATCACTCCATTGCTTACGTTTACGCAAAGCGATTGCACCGGGATAGAATGCATTTTAATAAGTGTCCTTAGGCAGTAAGCACGTTAGCAACGTCCCCGCTTCGTCTCCGTCCGCATGGCGCTCAGTGTTTTGGCAATTTTGCAAGAACAAAAGAAGCAAAAGACGATTTCTAAGGCGTTTTTATTGCGATTCATAGGAATACAGTATTCTTAATGACGCGCAGGTGCAAACCGCTAAAGCCACCGTTTTCTCTCTGAACAGCCGATTAGAATAAGCAGTCGGCTTCAATTTCAATAAAAAGAACAACTCTTTCGCCATTCCTGACGACTGATGACCGTTGAGAAAATTAAAATTGCTCGAGCCTACAACTTTCGGCACTTTTCGCGCCACGCGCTCAACCGATAGCTTGAGAGCGTGCGAGAATTTTTACGACAAAGGCGGAAAGCGAGCGACTAGGATATTTTAAGTTAAACTATGATGTTCCCCCCGCCGTGTCTTAACTTTCGCACTTCTGGTATTATGTTATTCAAAAGCATTGTGGATTCTTGCCAAATGAGCTGTAGCGCTTAACCGACCAGTCGGTGTCTTATAAAAAATTAATGCAATCTTTTAGCTGTATTTAAGTACAAATGCAATACGAAATGGTAGTAGAACGGATTCTTGACCATATAGTAAGGCTCCCGTGCGATCGCCTCAATTTCGTGGTGCTGCTTACTGTAAAATGATAGTCATGTTTGCTGCCTCAAAACTGTTCCGTATAAGAACCTTTCATTGTATATTACGCATAAAGAAAATGTATATGCGATGAAACGCGTTAAAATTTCCCATACTTGTCTAAGTGAAACGTCAAAGTATGGAAAGTGGCACCAGGCGTACAGCGACAAACAAACGATTCCATTACATCGCAGGGTGCGCATGTTAGCCAGTTCTCCAAGCATGCTTCATGTACATAACTGTCTGGTTGCTTAAAATTGGACCAAACAGTGGATTCAATTGATGCAGGAAAGCCAGTAGCCAGAAGGTATAGCAGCACCATGAAGACAGCACGATCATCATTTGAATTAGGCCTTAAATGTGCAAATATGCGTCAAAAAAGCAATTGCTGGCTACGAACAAGACAAGTTGTCATTAGTTCACCTCTGTTGGGGCTTTTTGGAGCGAAGTAGCTGCTTCCTGCGGCAGCAATCCAAAATAGGGTAACTAAAAGGAAGGTAACGCTGTTCATGGCACTGAAGCGGTTAGCACAGCAGTTGGTTCGGTTGGCAAGCGTAAGCAGATGGACCGATCAATCTTGTTCCTGCCGGAACGTATAGCCTATGAATAAAATCGATTTGAACTTGAACGCATCCCGGAAGATTGTTGAACGGACGTAGTATGTGTCGTGCCTATTTTATAAGAACGGAATAATATTAGCTAAGTTAACGAATCCTTAGTGCCAGATGACAGGATTTTTCAAGTTAATCCAACGTACAGTCTAGCATGGCTTTCGTGCCAGAGGAACACGACGTTATGACTTCATTACGCAAAAAATGAAAAAATTGCTAAACTATTACGCTTTCGTTATGGCCGGATTTAATAATGCGTTCGTAATTCCTGTTTTTTCATATATATATGCTGCTTGATACGCGAGCTGCTACTTGTAAGAAGGTTCTCCTTGAAGAGTGCCCTTGAACTGATTAGAAGTTGTGCTACGTTTTGACAGAAATCAAATACGCAAATGAAGAACATAGAACAAAAAATGTTATGCCGCTTTAACATAGAACCTGAGCATCCAATTACTAGGGCAGCATGAAAACGAAGGATGCTTCAACCAATCAGTAAATAAATTTTTTCCCAATCTTCCATTAAGTACATCTTATTTACGCGCCATCGTGCAAAATGGAATCTGGTTTCTACAATCGCGTATTTGGATATTATTTACAAGCCGCCTTTTCATGGATAAAAATTATGCAGCCTAAAGCTTCTACTGGTCAGTTAGGCAACCCTAACAAGAATAACCATAATACAATTGCATAGCAGATGGGTTAACATGCTTTTTACACAATTACGTTGGATGAATCGCAATATCCACAGTTGAACTTACTTATTTCATGTTCTGTAATAGCGCGATGAAATTGCATGGCCGGCCAGGAAGCTTATGAACCTGAGGAGGGTTCAAATGGTATTGAGTCTTTTCGGTTACTTCTTTTGCAGAGAGAATTTTTTAGCAATCGCATGCTTTACGTCCGACGTCTTCCTGTGGTTTACGAACCAAGTGGTCTGCTTCAGGGGTCTGTGTGCCCCCGAGGCGATTGAACCGGCAAAGTTTTTCAACTTACCTTGCAAGGTATGGATTTGCCATGTACATCCAATGCGCAGCTATTTTTCCGCAGATTTGTACTTGTTCAAACATTGTCTCTCGACTGAAAGCTTATTCCGAAGTAGTAAAAGATCTGTCGCAACAGGGACGCTTGATTGCCTCGGCTATGTCCGTGAAAGGAGTAAAGCGCTCCGATATCCCTTTTGAACGTTATATGATGGAAGTATTTGGAAGTAGCAGTTCTATTAGGGATAGGTAAGCCTTCTGACACTTCAATTATGTTTTCTTTGGTTTAGGACTTAACTTGGACTTGTAAAACTCACAACTGGTCAGTCGTTGATGCTTTCATTGATCATCTCTTTAAGATTGAGAATATGCATAGTTTAACCCTGCTATTGAGTATTAACATTGTCTCAAGAAATGCTGTTAGACGGCAAAAGTGTTCTTAAGTTTTTCTTTTTTTTGTAATTTGGTTGATCCTTCATTTTTGTCAGGTACAGGCTTCATTCCGACGCATTGGGCGCAGACTTGGGGAGCATTCTGCAAAGGCTAATAATTGTCCTTGGTCATGTCTGTGATAAAAATTCGATTAGCCACTCAGGTAATATTTTTTTTATCTTCTTTCGCTGATAACGATGCTTTGCTTTCTTCTAGCCGTTACCTTTGACGTAATGGTACTTGTGAAAGATTCAGGCCAGGTATGACTAAATGTCTAATACTTTAAAAATTAGTTCCATCAATTGAATGATAAGGTCTTGTCGGTTATGCGCCCCACAGTCATACTGTAACTTTAGCGACCATCCTGTCCTGCTCGTTCCTAAGCCCACACCTAAACATAGGGATTACATTTTAACTTAGGCTTAGGTAAGGACAGAACAGCATAGCCGGCATGCCAGCCAGTAAAGGCAGAACAGGATGGCCGCCTACTTAACAGAAAGGAACCTGCATTCCTCAGACGGGCGCAAAAGAACGGGAAAACTTTGAGCATAATGCATTTCTTCTGCCGCCCGCAATCGCGTCACTGATTTAACATTTGTTTTAATTATCTTTTTTTTCTCTTTTGAGCATTAGATGTCTCCAGTGATAATACGATGCTTTTCTTCTGCAAATGTAGAATATGTTCTAGCTTTCAATGTATGTTCGTTCCGCGCAAAACCAATGCAAATAATGTTTTTAATGAGTTAACATTTCATTATTTCTATTCTGCGCATTCATGCGTCTTTTTAATGTCGCTTAGCCGCCGTCGGTGCTGCAGAAATGTTCAAGAGTGACAAATTTCCCATTTGTTAGCCCATCTGTGATAGAGCCGTTTGGAACGCTTGCGTTGGATAGATTAAAGGTAAGCGTAAGCGTTTTTCACAGATTAACCTAATGGAAATACACTTTTAACAGATAAACTTCTTCTTGGAGCGGAAGCAGTTCGAATCTGCATGATAAGCTTCAGCTCTGCTTGCTTTTATCAAGCTTTCCGTCCAAAGCGTTCGCCATCGTCCCCGCTCGGTTTTGAGCGTACCTGCAATCTTGCGATCGTCCGATTACAGTATTTAGAATTCGCAGGCGTTAAATACCGTACGCTCTGCTAATTTTGTCAGCGTTTTTTCAAATTATCATTTCAAATCGAGTATACGAGCTCAGCCTGATCGATTTATTTTAATTGGAAAGCTTGCCAAATCCGCGTAATAATTTTTTTTACGTATTGGCAATGCCGGTCAGCAACGTTAGCGTTCTTTTAAACTGGAACATGACCGTTTTGTTGTAGATGTCATCCTTCGTTTTCGCTACAAAGCTTTGCCTAAAGTAGCGACCACTCGAGTAAGCCAAGTGAAGTTTTGTTCAGGCATGATTGATTTGAAATTATGGAAATCAAGAGTTGTTGATAGCGCTTTACACTCCTTCGGAATGCGAACATCTGTGCTTGTAGCAAAACACTGTAAATTGCAGCGTTACTATGCTGCAGGAAGCTTTAGAGTTGCGTTAAATAAAAGACTATCCCTCGTTATATCTTCGTTGAATCTATTTTTCCTTTTCTGGTGTTATTGCCAACCTAATCATCATCCATTAATACCTAATCCTGCAGTCTACTTTAAAATGTAAAAATTTAAAACGCCGCTGCGTTTAGTAGCCTCCAATAAGGCTACTATGATCAGTTTTGCGTCAAGTTGTTATTCACCTAACAGGCCATTATGGACGTATTGAAGGATGGCGAAAGAAGGCCGCCTGCGACGCGCAGAGAGCCGCTGAAGTGCCCCAAAGTGCACGCCGTACCTATTGCGCCAACAACTTGGGAACCAATTCACAGTTCAATCAAACTGGCAATATTTCCAAGTTTGTACGCGTTTCTTGGAAAAGCTGTCATTTCATTCAAGGTATTTTTCCGCGTAGTTGTTCCTCGCTAGCACTGACGAGTCCATTCATGGAAAAAACAGATTTTGTAGTTTTCCCTTTGCTGACGAAAGCTGAATAGTCTTTCTGCTCAACTGGACGCTATTGCTTAGGCATAATGAATTGTTGTATTAATTTTTCAGTTTGTAAGTGCTGCCAAGTTCATTAGGCTAAACAGCGATGACATTCGAGTCCGAAGAGCTTCTATCACTCTGGAACCTCCCGGACGATTAGGTTGTACAAGTAAGTAACTAACTGACCTTTCTTCTATCATTTTGCGGCTGGTCACATCTTTACTTAAAGCCCTATTTGCATATGCTGCCCGCGGAGCTTTGCAAGCTCAGTCAGTAACATAGTTTTCATTGTAACATAGTTGTGTTTTGGCTTAATAAGCACAGTGTGTTTCTGCCAAATTGAGTGCAATTCTCCTTAAAGAGAAGTCGAACTTGCCCACCACGTTTGGTGAGGGTTCGCGCAATATAGTCATCGACCTTCCCGAAAGCGTGCAAGTTGGCACGAGCGGCAAACTGACGCTGTGGTTTACTGGCAAAATTAACGATCGCGGGGAAGGTCTTCATCGCATCCTATACAACTGTCAAGGTCAGGAGAAGATCGCAATTGTATCGAATTTCAATGTAAGCTTTGCTTTTGCTAACTTATTCAGCAAAACTAAAGATGTGCATACAAAAATTAGCGTTTTAAAAGAAGCAATAAAATCTTGTAATGTCTCTATGCTGTCAGCCTCGCGGACTCTAACTGATCTGCTTATTCAGAAAGGTTATGCTCGTTTTGCCTTTCCCTGTTGGGACGAACTGACATTCAGATCGACGTATGAATTTATTGTTGACATTCCGGAGAATTATACGGTCATTTCGAACATGGTAACTATTAACATTCTTTTTAAGTTTTCGTCTACTACTGCCTTTGCCGTCATTCCGTAACGGTTCAAATGGTTATTTCCGTGACGTCTTTGCAGAAAGCTGTTAACGTAGTGCCCATAGGGAATGGTTTTAAATCGGTGCAATTCGCGCATACTCCAAAGCTACCTACCTGCGCCCTTGGCTTGATTGCTATGGAGGCAAACTACGTAGAGGTATGCTAATAAACTATACTCCGCTACTACAAATGATGTTGTTTACGCTATATTACTTTTTTTTTTTCAGAGAGTATCTCCCGGTGGTATGACGTTTCGATTCTATGGCATGCCGTCATCCTACAAGCGGAATACCGCTGCTCTTGACGTGATCTCCTTGTCAGCTGTGTCGTCCGATGGGATGGAAGTTTGTCGTATTGCAGATCATCGTAAAGGTGTACGGCATGCTGGAAGAATACTTCGCCTACAGAATTGGCTTAGAGAAGTTGGACTACGTTTCCGTGCCGGATTTCAATGAATGTATGAAAATTTAAAATATTTCTGACACCATCCGAAAAACAGGTGCCTCCTTGAGCTTATAGGTGCTTCTGAATTTTATGGTTTGATTTTGGCTTGCGAGAACTATTTGGTCGCCGAAAATTCCGAAGACGGTCGAACCGAACGGGAAGTTTACGTATCGATTGCTCACGAGCTGACAAGGCTGTGGTTGGGAGCTGTAGTCTCGCCGGTAGACCTTTTCTTCGCCGCCTTTGTTGCTTCTGGATATTTTCTGTTTCAGCAATCGTGGAACGAGTTCTTCATTCACGACGCCCTTTGCACCTATATAGGCGACAAGCTTGCAAATATTCATTGCCCGTCAAGGGAGTTTGAAGTGTTCACCGCCTTGTGCGATACAAATAAGGGATTGATCATGGATGCGTCGCGGCATACGAAGATTGTTCTGGCAAGGCGTAACCGCTTTTCCTATCAACAACAATTTGCACTTTGCTTTTCCAGGAGACCATCCGAAATCCAATTGACATTGACATTTATCGCACGGTCAATTTGTTCGCCAAACCTTATCATATGCTCGTTCTGTTGGAACGATTTTTAGGTGACGAGGTAACGGCTGCATTTTAATACACCAGCTTTTAAAGAATTATGTATATATATATATATATATAATTCTTTAACAGAATTTGAATGTTAAACCTTTTGCAGAACCTCATTTTACGGGCTTTGCCGGCATAGTACCGCAGCTCCTCAGCATAAATGCTGATTTTTAATTCACAATTTAATTACTCTTTGATTTATCCCGAAATTAAATTTCCATTTGATACTTTAACTTAATATTCGCCGTAAGCCTAAGCCTAAGCCCAAGCCTAAGCTCAAAAATCTAATCCCGAAAGGACTAATCCCGAAAAATCTAAACCTAAAGTGTAAGCCTAAGCATAAGCCTAACCGTAAGCCTATTTCTATTAGTAATTAACTTAATAATCGTTGAGTAATTAACCTAAGTCAAATCAAGCCTAAGCCTAAGGCCAAAAATCTAATCCCGAAAAACCTAAAACGTAAGCCTAAGCCCATTCATACCTTAATTAAATTAATATTCAAATTCTTTTAAAGGATAATTAAATTAATTGCGGTAAAAAGGATTGTTGTAGTATATATATATATATATACACATATGCCCAGCAGTACTTTATTCATTTCGAATTAATGTCTCATGTCGTAGGATGGTTTTAAATTAATCCAACTGCCATCAAATACTCGACGTAATGCCGGCAGTGCGCAAGCCATTGCTCAAATATGCGTATACAATCGCATCTTGGCAATGGAGACTTTTAGGGACTTGTCATCTACGCCCTCGCAAGCCTACAGTGGCGACACCTACGGGGAAAAGTGTGCTGTTTTCTTGCTACAGTGCTGGCCATCGTGTCCTTATATTTTGGCTTAGGCTTAGGTTAGGGCGGAACACGATAGGCAGCAAGGTTCTACGACCAAAGCATCCACTGTTTCTCGCATCCCTGTCGGCTGTCCTGTTCCGCCCTAGCCTAAGCCTAAGCCAAGATATAAGGAAAGTATAGCTGGCAAAGTAGCGAGAAACAACCTACTTTGTCCCGTAGGTGTCGCCACTGTCGCCTTATAGGGATAAAGATGAAAAGACTCGATTTAATACGTCGCCCGTATGCCCTTTGGCACTGTACAAAGTGCCTAGGAAATGTATTGTAACAAACCACCGAGTCTCTTCAAGCCTTTTACTCACAGTACCGCGCCGCGCACACACAAGTGACACTAACGACACACCGAAGACACCGATCAACCAACACTGACAGTCCAGCTCAGACTACTGACTACTCTCTGACTCTCCGACTCTCTCACAGACTCCTTGACGTGGGTCCACCGCTGACCTCGTACCTGCTTATCTCTACCGTTACAGTATGAAACATTAAGTGTTTCATATATATTGCGTAGTCAATCTGCGCAACGCCTACTTTCATGCATTGCCCGTAAAAAGTTGCTTCCAAAGGAGTAGAGCTTAAAAAAAGATTCTTTTGTTATTCGAACCCTACTGATGTCCAAATGTGGTTGGAATAATCAAAGTCTTCCTTTTAAGCCAAAGTTGACGTTCCTTTTAATTTTAGCTATTTCGTAATGCGATACGTTCGTTCATCTACGAATACGCGTACAAGTCCATCAGCTTGAGTCAGATATGGCGATGGATGACGTCATTATCCGGCTATGACGTTGAGTCAATAGTATCGGCATGGTTGTCGAAGCCTGGCTTTCCTCTGCTCTGCGTATCCGACGCCTCGTCGAAGCGTACAATGTGAGCTTGCCTTCTTTAGGCTGAAATTGACTGGAGCAAACCCACCGCGGTGTTACGCCTGAAGCAAACGCGTTTTATCGAAGATGGGACGAATGGTAACTGCACTGGTTGCTTGCATAGCCTTCGTCTGCCTAATCATTTACATTTTTTTCTGCATGAAAACGGCATTCTAAAAAATTGTATTAATAATTCAGCCTTTCCTTGCTTACTGTAGCCTAAACCTCAGACTTGTCTGTGTGAGTCACTGTTCAGTTCATTTTTACGAGTAACTGATAATAATGTTTTCTACTCGGAATAGTACTTTACAAACGAGCGCAGTGGCCAAGACAAACTAATACAAATAATATATCAGTGCGAGTACGGTATACGAATTATTAAGCGTTGCCTGCGAATCACTTTTGCTTTTCCCGCTTTTTACATGGTCCCTTCAGCGGAAATGGAGGCAATATTTTTTGAGTTTAACTGCAAGTGAGGTGTGTAAATGGCTTTAAGTTTGTCAATGCGATTGCGACGTGATGACAACGTTTTCATAGTTTCGTGACCAACGGTTTTCCTTGAAACTCAGCGTGGTTGTCACTTTACGTTGGACGAATTTTTCCGATTCTCTCTTCAAGAAAAGAGCTTTCAAGATGTGCTTGCTTTCTACTTTGACCTTCGAGTAGACGTCTCCAAAGTTAGTGAAACATACAGTAGGGCAGTAAGAGATATTTAGGAGCTTTTCCTATAGCATATTTCATGCACTATGTCCGTAATGCAATCGTGGTGATAAAGTAACCAACGTTATTCGCAATTGTCCGCATTGGGTCCTATATGCGTATTTGTGCGGTAAAAAGGATTGTTGACAACGTCTTTCTCAATTTCAGTTGGAAAAACAGCGAATAGTTGGACGGCGCTTTCTTGTAGTACCTGCAAACATTTCTGACAACACGGGAAGTTTTATTTCGAATTTGACACTTCCGAATTTCTCCGGCCAAACTATGTCGCTTGACCCAATTCTGCCGTTTTTCCGCTTATGCTGCCCGCTGTTGTTATTTCTTTATGTTTCCCATTTTTTAGGACTGAAGGAATTTTGTTGGGCCATCATTGTAATGTATTCGCACAAGAACGCCAAAGCGCCTTTGTTTCACCTGATGACTAAGCAGGAGGATGAAATTGTTTTGTCAAACTTTAATCGCGGCGATTGGCTTAAGGTACGCCGCGCAAAGCCGTTTGTTGCTACTTTGTTTGTTTTGCAGCTCAATTGGGACTTCAAAGGGTTCTACCGCGTTTCTTACGGTATCGAATTGCGGCGAGTTCTTTTCAAATCTCTTCAATGCTTCGGCGACACCAATCGTATGTCCGTCATAGCGGATGCGTACGCATTGGCAAGCGGCTAAGAAGGCTAACAACTGTGCACATCGTGTCTCACACGTTTTTGTTTTCATATTTCAGGTTCGGGCTTGCAGAACCAAAGTGGTTGCTTATCTTGAACTTTTGGAAGCTTTCGCGGAAGAAACATGCCCAGGGATGCTTTCGCTAATGGCTACAAGCGCAGTTGAATTGATGGGCACTTTCCAGTTTGCCCCAATGTACAAGCGTCTGAGACGTTTCTTTCGCAAGCTGCTCTATCCGATGTTCCACACGTACGGTTGGAAACCGAAGGAGCCTCGAAGTAAGAACACGTTAGCATTGATTCTATTGCTCGCATTGATCCTATTGTTTCTTCTTGCAGGTTATTTGGAAAAAATTGCTCGCTTTAGTCTTCTGTCGGCTTTGGTCGAATGTGGCGACGAAATTGTTGTTCAATTTTCTCGGGAAATGTTCGACGCGTTCGTCAAATATCAGGTGCCCATTATAAGCCAATTACGGCCTTTGGTAATAATATTATTTGCAATCGGCTGTCAGCCTTTTTATGCCATTCATTTAGGTCCTATGCGCTGTATGCCGTTACGGTGACGAGGCTGACGCGGACACTATGCTACGAGTTCGTTACTGTGATCTTACTCTCTCAAGTAGATGATTTTGTTTGCAGCTCTACAAGGAGAACGCAGAAGAACCAAACTCCTCTGAATACTTGGCTGCAATTGGTTATACGCCTATCTTAAGTGTTCTGGAAAATTTATTGAAGTTTTATGAAGGAGTAAGTCCCCTTCCAGAAAGTTGGTTAGGAAATCTCCCTGTCGAGTGGAGATCGGTTAGCTCTAAGAACTTTGTTCTTTCTTCTACAATAGCTTTTGGCTGAGCATAAAGCGAAAATGCTGTTGCAATAAGGGTTGGACAAAAAGCTTACTTCAACTTTTTTTTTGGTAGGGCAACTTGACGTCGAAATCCCACATTGCCAGTATTTTTGAGTACATGCCAAGGACTGTGGTGGGCCACAAGTTTGCTTGGTGTTACGTAAAGACTCATTGGAAAGAACTGATTCAAACTCACGGAAATACATTGTATTTTGACAAGCTTGTCAGGGTATATATACGCTTGGTGTTACTTTGCCCAACTTCTAACCCCTTTGAACCTTAGCAAGCTCTAACAAACGTTCATGGGGAAATGATAGACTGGGACTTTGATGTAAGTAACTTCTTCTGCTGATGTCCAATAATGCGAACACTCGTTGTGTTAACATGATTGATTGTTTAGGATGGGTTTTCCTCTCCCGACGACGTGGAGCCGTACCTAAGAGCTCGGCTGCGTAGCATTCAAGTTAGATCCCGTATTAACACTCAAGTATTAGCGCAACATGTTGAAGTGGGTCAGTGGCTGCAAAGTCGCGGGTTCAAAGGTCATTAGACTTTTTTTTGCCTACAAAGGAGTGTTAGATTTGCACCATAATTGGCTCAATAGACAAACATAGCTTTATGTCGAAAAGTTCGAATTTAAGCCTGTCATTGCCATCACTTATCTGTGCTCTTGCTTGTAATGTACACTTTTGCTGAACAGTGCAAATCTTTCATTCCTTTCCGTGAATGTTCGATTTAAATAAAACTTCTCCCCTACTGATCTTTTATGCAAAGGCTACAGTATGCCCATATTTTTCAACATTGAATTAACCAGTGACGTAAGAGATCACGTGAACTAGTTGTTGTTAATGATCACGTAGGCGATCGACAAAGGCTGTTGGGTTGTTTAGATTGCTTGTCATTTAGAATTTTTGAAATTGTCACTTAGTCGCGGATGGCCGTAAATGCTTAAATTTCCGTCTTATCACAATTTCATAAAATTGTCAGTTTTAATTGACGCATTTTGTCGACAGCTGACATTGTCGCTTTCAACGTACACTAACATCAGCCAAAGTTAAGAACTATACTTCACGTAGTCGCGCGGCAGCTATTCCCGAAGCATTGCTTGAATAAATGGATTGGTATGTTGGCCAACAGTAACGCTAATGGGATGACGACCGGCAAAAATATCAAAGTGACGGTCAAATCTGTAGCCGTCCCCGTAGGTTCCCGTGAACAAGGGAAAATCAAGTTTACCGTTCAGATAAAAGTTTTTTGGAGGTTGCATTACCATTGCGCCATCAAAACCGGATCCAGGATTTTTGCAATAAACTGAAGTACAACCGCTGCTGTACGCTGACCTCCCCAACGAGCCTGAAATTTATTATAATTATTGATCCTTGTTAGCTTCTTAGACACTATACGTATATGTATATTTGTCAAGAAAGTTTCTTACGCGATCGACTTACCGAAGTCCTGTTCGAACGCGGGATCGTGTTCGAGGACATTTTGGGCAGCCGGTGATAGCTTGAGCGAATTTTTGCGCAGAACATCGTTTTGCCAGTTGAAATGCGTTAGCGAAGGACCTAAGCGCAGTTGGCCCGTCAAATCCCAAATGGCATTGTGCCGTACGCTTGGTATGTTCAGACTGCCTTTCATGAATTTGATCCTTTCGCTGCCGGTTGCAAAGCCGTTGACAAATTCGGACATGAATGGTTCCGGCTTGATCATGTCATCGGATGGACGATGCATGAACGGATAACTTCCTGCTACGGTGATTTCCGTTGGCCATCGGGATGGCGGTATATATTCTCTATATTCGTAGACTGGTTGAAGTCTTTGGCCGAATGGTAGGCTGAATGCTGCAACAAACGAAATCCTTCTAGACGGCTTACTTGAACCATGCTATCCTTCTCAGCAGCTTCATGCAATGCCCTGAAGCGTGACGTGAGTATTCAAAGTCAATATTAACCGTTTGACATAATAATATGCTACCCGTCCCTCCTCCGCTTTCTGTTACTTCATGGCAAAGCACCTGACAGACAGGTGAAGAGCCTGAAGCGCTATTTGGGTTGTTTTTACAAATAGGCTTACCAATATCGTCGTGAAGCATAGAGACAATAGCTACCCATGACAATGCATTGCGAATCATGCTAGATGCCATATCGCTGCTGTTTTTCTAACGTCTTTGCTTGATTTGATGTTTCGTCCAAAACAGAGATTGTTAACCAGTTTCCTACACCCAGATGTGAAATTTCCAAACTTGTCGTCGTCCGCTGAGCATAAACTGTGAACACGCCCTACTTTAATGCAGTCATGTCGGCGCGTATCTTTTTGTTAGCATGTCCAGGCTTACCACCACCATTTTAAAGGTATATTGTCTTGAATAGAGAATTGTTCTACACATTCAAACGTAGTACTAACGTACTCTATTTGCTGCCTATAAGTAACTGTTCAATTACGATGTCTCGAAGTCAATATCCTCCAGCTGCACGTTTGTGGTGCGCATCTGGCTGTGTAAACCGATTTAGGCAAAGTGTGAATCGCATCTTGGCAGTGGAGACTATTATTATAGTCTTGTCAGCTACGCCCACGCAAACATACAGTGGCGACATCTGCGGGGCAATGTGTGCTGTGTCCTCGCTACTTTGTGGCTTTGCTGTCCTTATCTTTTAGTTTAGGCTTAGGGTAGGGCAGAACACGATATCCGGCCAGGTTCTACGACTAAAGCACCCAATTTTTCCTCGCATCCTTGTCGGCTATAACGTTCCGCCCTAGCCGAAGCCTAAGGCAAGACATGAGGAAAGTATAGCCCGCAAAATAGCGAAAAAAACAGCTCACTTTGTCCCTTAGGTGGCGCCACTGTAGCGTTGCAGGGGTATAGCCGAAAAGACTCGATTTAGCACTTTGCCGGTTTGTCATTAGGCATTGTATAGAATGCCTAAAAAATTTAGTGTTTCGCATATTGCCTAAAGATTTTCGGCATTCTACACAATGCCTGAATTCAAACACTGCCTGTAACATATGTATATGTACGACATAACGTTTGAAACGGGACGTCATCGTCAGTGAACTTGAATAGGTCACATTAAGCTTTGGACGCCAGCAACTGTTGTAATGCAAATTTTGTTAAATTAGGTTCCCCCAACAACTTTGGTGCTTTGGTCGTCATAATGGAACGATATACTTCCGTCAATACGAAAACACTGCGGCAGCGAAGCTGCGTAAAGGTTGTAAAAAGTTCTTTAATAATTCCTTGCCGAAGGAGTTGAATAAAGGTTACAGGGACATTAAAGACGCAATATCTCGGCCCCCTTATGCCGTTACACTTTTCTAATTGATCAACAGCTATCGTCGCGACGACCTGAAATGTCTTTGTTCGTTCGTGTCCGACTTTCAGTAGCCCAAATTCCTGCTTCGCAATCAATAACGCAACTGTATCCAATAGCTCAATGAGCGAAAGACGACCACCAGTTGCTACAAGTGGAGTCCTCAACAGGCAGTCATTCATAAGTACGAAAATGAAACAACGTACAACCAGAATGCCTTACTATCGTTCGTAAGCTATTCATATTTAACCGATTATATAAATTGTAAATGAGATTTCTGGCAAAGCACATGCAGAGGTATTTATAAATTAAAAGGACGAATATTAGCAACTAAACGGATTTGTATGCACGCAATCCCATTGTTTTGCAAAATTAACATTCATATATCCTTTAGTCAATGCATGACTGCTTAGCATCTTCTTGTCGAACTTGATCTATTCTTCAGGTCAACATCACTTTCAGATCGGCATTGGAATCATAGGTCCTTTATATTTCCGTTGCCAGCTAATTAATCTACGCCATTGCGCTGTCGACAGATGATATTAGCGTCAAGCGCGAGCTAAAGCCTAATGAATTGATGAGCAGACTTGAAAATTCAAAAACTACAGTACCCCCATCAATAAGTCACCGCGTCGCGGAGTACGTAATAAAGGACGGCCATTATATGAAGAGGAAATTTTTTAAAAAACGCTTCGCGTTCAAAGCAGACCATTCCGCTTCGAAAAAGCCGCATTGGACGCGTTGCAAAACTCGTCGACGGCATTGTAGCCAAATTTGCTCAAGGAAAAATCGATTCGTCTGGCAACCATAGTTAACCCTTTTTACGTTTAATTTTCTTGCAACGGCGACTTTTGCTCACAATGTATATATCGATTGAAAGGTAGTTTTTAGTGAGAAAAGTTTTGCCCACTTTTCAGAATACGCAAATGGGGGGATGCCTAATTCGGATTGATTAAGCGCTTGCAACAGTCTGTCGCGAGCGTACGGGACTACGCCAAGTCTTTCGCAAGCTTATTCCGTCTGCTAAAAGCATATTAACAACCCAAAGGTGAAATGTCTTAAATTCTTACTTGTTGGAGTTGACAGTTGCTAAGCCGGCAATCGTTAAATAACATTGGCTTTCATACGAAGAGGATATGACGATCTGTCATCTAAAAATTTCCCTAACAACAACGCTCTGCGCTGCTTGTGAAAAAGAGAGGAAAAAACAAGTCAGCCCCAAATGTGGTATTCTGTTTTTGAACTGCTTTACTTATAGTCATAGATAAGAATAGTATGAAAACAAAGCGGACCCCTTTCGCTTTTTAGCTTTAACATCAATATTTGTTTGTATTATATACAGCTGGACACCCAAAGCAGCGACTTCCATAGGCGTTTATGGAAGCAGCGCCGCCTGAGCTACCCAGCGTTTGACGGTGCAAATAAGCGGCAGCCGTTTGGAATAGACTTCCGCGACCCGTACGGATTGTTTACGCTCGCCTTTCACAACGCCAAACTTTAATAGACCAAACAAAATAAATAAACGGAAAACCACAACCAGTTGCTAAAAGATTCATGAGAGCAAACGATGACAAAGAAGGGTGGATGAGCTGAATCTATGCCTACACGTCGACGAAACGCATCAGGACAGCACGTGGCGAAACTGGAAATGGAGTAGTACCGGGAGGCACTATTGCAAATCCAAAATAGAAGAAAGTTCGCACCAATGTGGTAAAGTTTTGCTGATCTTTCTGCACTTCAAGATAGATGTTCGTACAATTCAACTTCTCTTGAATGAACTCTATCATAGCGACAAAGCTATAAAAAAAAAACGGGGCTGAACGGGTAAGCAGGAAAACATTCGGCAAAGGTACCCACCTAGACTTTGCGCCATTGATTGCAATCTTCGGTGGCGCACAAAGGATAATACAAGTCGGATACAACGTTGCCTCCCACTGGTTGACTACGCTATCGGCGACATAGAACAAGAATCTAATGCTAACTTTACCGCAAACTTTTAAATCACTGTTCTGAAAAAGCAAAAGCATATATGGATGAGCACCGAATATGGAAGCAGCACTAACAATTGAATTCAAGATCCCTGTCTCGGATAACAACACAGGGGGCTCTTTTTTAAACCCCACACCGCTGCCCTCTGCGCACTCTGTGGTGATTAGACGTATGGCGGCGTGGGGCACATCAGGAACACCGCTCTGGTTCGGCGCCCAGACGGATACAGTAACAAAAGCGGCTGCAAATAGGCAACAACAAAGTCACGTAGGATAGAAATGTCGGCTAGCATACCCAAACTGTCCCAATGTACGACGCGACTGCACCTCCTTCATTGTACAATCGTTAGATCAAACGCGCGAGCACGAAGAAGCGAACCGACTCAAAACGATGACGTCGACTCACCTAACGGAACGACATAAGAGCTGCTCCTGCGACTGCTTATGACAACCTTAACCTGCATATCATTTTGACATTTATTACTGTATATGCGAGTGTTCTGATCCGCGATGGAGCTGTCTCCCGAGGTGATGGAAACTCTTCGTTCGAACAGTTTTCCAAAGAATGGGCTTTTCTACTATTCTAGAAAGCGTTTCGGATGCTTATCGAAATGGGATCTTACTCGGACGCAATCGAGCTTGGAGAGATGCTCTACGCAATGGGTAAGAGGGCACAATAGTGCATGCGCCGGTGGTCGGCCGATTAGAGCAACTCATTTCCCGTCTATGCAGTGTTGCATTTACGCAACTGATCGTTGCTTAGCGTGAAGGTTAAGTTTGGCCGCTTTCCCAACGCGCTCCTCCAAGTCAGCGTCCGACTTTGTTGAAAAGTATTAAGTTGACGACGCATTTTAACCTTATGACGGGCTGTGAATACTTTTTCTTGTTGCACGTTCGGTTTTTTAATCTTTTGGGGAGCTAAGCGCGCCCGGTCGTCAGCCCTAATTCAACGATAATGAAAAGGTTGCAACAACAGTTGAAAGCAGGAAAAAAAAAAGGACACTGCAAAGAGCCACAAGTCGCTTAGTTTAGCCTTGTTTACTTCGTTAGCGTTTCTTTTTAGTATTTTCATTTTACCATGTTTTGTTCTTTATATTTTTTATTTTATTAATCTTATCTACGTTTACTTGATTTCATTATCACCATTACTGTAGTTTGTCGGATTTTATTTGCAAATCTCAGTTTTGTAGAATATTTTACAACTTTGTATAATGAGCAATGTTGCTTCCGTGTCTGCGTAGTAATGTTTGAGGGCTAATCATTGCCGTGACAGCAGATTAGCAAATATGAAAAGATAAGTCTGTTGGCGTAGGCGTAATCCAAGGAAATGGAAGGTGGCAGGTTTCCGCGTTTTATGTTCAACGTAACGTTCAAGTTGGCTTGTCATTCTCAACTGCCGTTTGTTTAGATGAGTCCGAGGAAACGGCATTCAATTTAGCCTTTTGTTACTACCACACTGACCAAGTGTACAGTGCTCATCTGATCTTGAAAAAGTCTGCGAAGAGCCCAAAAGCGTTGATATTGTTAGCCAGGTGTTATATGTATTTAGAGGAGTAAGTAGTAGTGTTTATAAATTTTTCACGCCTTATGGTGGAGAATGTGCTTTCAGGTTCAGCGATGCTTGCTGTGTACTATCCTACATGACCGACCTGGAGGGCCCATTTATGGGAATAGTCTTCAATCTGTTAGGCATATGTTACAAGTGGGTGCCATGGTGTAGTGTAGGGGCAGTTGATTTTTTACGCGAATGACTTTTGCAGAAAAATTGGCTTAGGCGACAGAGCGATTAACATGCATAGACGCGCCTTAACGGAACTTCCCTATCAGATGTCCGCCTATAGGGTGTTGATTGAAAATAACGAAAATTTCGATCCTTTGGAATTTTTTCCAACATGCGACCTCTGCTTGAAGGGTGGTAATACTTCTGCCATTGACATAACGGTTAGTTTGTTGCGCTTAGAAGTTTATAGCTTCACTCATCTTGTTGTCAGTTGAACGAACCGAAATGCGAAACAAAGACGCCACCTCCAACCCAACGAAGTAAGGGCATTTCGTGAATATTTCTTTGATATGGTACGAATTTGTTGTTTTGGGGTATTACACGCGTTTGTCGGCTCGGTTGGCTGCAAAGTCGTCTGAACCGCCGGCAGCAAAGAAAGTGAAGACCGACCCGAAAGTATCCGGCTCTCGCTTTGGTGCCAACTGGTGCTCCTCTCGCGCTCGTATCGAAGAAGAACTGGACGAGGCGATCAGAAATTCTTCAAGATCTTTTGCCCAGCAGTGGACCGATATGCAAAACGTAATGGCATACATTCGCTTATTACGATCTTTATTTCTTTCTTTTTTTGCAGCGCTTAGAAAAGGTTCGCGTTTGCCGATTGGAGCGATTTCCATGGGCGAGCGCATTTCTAAATTTGTTTTCCTTAGGCGAAGACTCCGACAAAGCGGCGTTTTCCAAAATGGGAATCCAAAAGGCTGAGAACTGTCTTAAAATCGAAGACGACATTTTCAGGCAGTTGTTCGTCCAACCGACCTTCCTACAGCTTCAACATTTTAGATTTCATCGTTGACTACATATATCTGATGCGGGGTGAAGTTGCCGGCTTCCAATCTGATCTAGAAGCGACGTTCGCTTGCTATGGGCAAATATCTCGATTAACTCAAAATTCTGCAGTCGTAATGAGCTCTCGTGCAAAGGCATTATATGAATGTCGCGAAAGAGATATGGTAAGCGTTGAGAGAATCCGAATCCGTATATTCTTTTACTTTTTAAGGCCGAAATGGGCTTTCGTCATTGCTGGAAAAGGCATCCTCATTACCTGACGAACATGGACGTTTACAGTACTGCAATGTGGCAGCTCAAGCATAAAGCCGAATTGATAGTATTTGCCTCTCAGTGTACGTTGAAGTTTCGCTTTCGCCCCGAAGTAAGTTTTCACTTTTAGCCTCAGTGTTGAAGAGGCAGTTTGAACACATATTCTTTCTTGTAGGCTTGGTGCATAGCGGGAAATGCTCAGAGCATCCGCCGAAAGCACAGCGATGCAATCATGTGCTTCACAAGAGCTACGCAGGTAACGAGACAGTGGCATAGGCCTCTTCCAAATTGTTGGTAGGCAGGGAAATTGGGCTACCACAATTGGCTTCGTAAGGGGGAATGCAAGGGGATGTTCCCTTATTCGGTATCCCAACGTCTGACCTGGAAGCTCTAACCTTTCTAAGCGCCCACGTGACGTCAGAAGTTGAAAATTTAGGGAGCGTTTCACTTTGCCGTGAATCACTTTGCCGTGTATCACCTTGCCGTGCAATTACTGGGCCGTACGCGTACTTAGGGTTTCGTTGACTCGCACGGAACTTGGCTCGGGTCTTTCCTGTTTGCTGCCCACGAGTCATACTGTAACTTTTCCTAAGCCTAAGTCTAAGCCAAGCTACTGTGACGAGAGTTCCTGAGGCTTAGGCTTAGGAAAAGTTACAGTATGACTCGTGGGCAGCAAACAGGAAAGACCCGAGCCAAGTTCTGCGCGAGTCGAGGAAACCCTGAGTACGCGTACGGCCTAGTGATTGCACACGGCAAAGTGGAACGCACCCAAAATTTACACTTGCGGCATCGTGCAGCATTTTAAAAGGCTCTCCAGCAGAATGCCTTCTCACTTTTAGAGGGCCCACTTTATAGTTATTAAAAATATTAGATCTTTTTACTTTTCTACCCCGCATCTGACCACCGCGGCTACGTTCATCCCGTTACGTCACAGCGTTAGCCTGCGCCCTAATTATGCAAGAGTTCAAGCTTGCTCTGTTGCATTAATTTCTTTGTTTTTCAGATTAAAAGGAACTACGCGCTTGCCTATTGCCTCCTTGGCTATGAGCACATGATGATCGAAGAGTACAACGACGCGGAAAGCTGTTTTATTACTGCAACAGCGATAAGTTTCTGCGACAGCAATGCCTGGTGATAACCGTCTTTCCTCTCCAAGTAATGTACAGTATGTTTTTGATTTTCAGGTTCGCATATGGACTTCTTAAATTTAAGCTTCGCGACTTCTTCCATGCCTTATTGTATTTCGACAGATCTTATCGAATTAACAAGACAAAACCAGTGACATTATGCTACATGTGTTTGGTGGGTGTTGGCGAAAAGTGCTTCCTCCCGCTTGGTTGCACGTTACGACTTGACTCTTCAGGCTGCGGATATGGCTGGGAAGGCAAAGTTGGCGGCGTGGGCAGCGAAGGAAATTTTGGTTCACGGCAAGGATCAACCTTTTTGTCGATACGCGCGGGCAACTTACTATTACATGAATAAGGAGTTCGAGTTGGCTTTGAAAGAGATGGAGGCGTTCAATGCGTTGACACCCCTGAACGCGGCCGCCTACTTTCTCCTCGGTAGGGTAAGTTGCAAAACTGTATACAACTTTGTGGCGGTGGTTTCAAAACTGCTTGATATTTGTAGATTCATTTGGACATGGGCAATCCGCATCGTGCTTTGATGAACTTTTCTTTGGCAACCACGGTGAATCCGTCATTCAAGAACGTTCGATGGTGCGCTCGCGACAGCGACGCAGTGCAAACTCCTTTGGACTCGATCGGTCTTGAAGGTTTGACATTGTGTGACATATTTAGTAATACAGCGGACATTTTACTCTATTCATAAGAAGACTCCGAAGAAAATGTTGAAACTCATGTTAATAATAATGAGGAGGAGGAGGAGGAAGAAGAAGAGGCAGAAGAAGAGGAGGAGGAAGAAGCTGAAGACGAGGACGAAGAGGAGGAGGAAGAAGAAGAGGAAGAAGAAGTGGAAGAAGAAGAAGAAGAAGAAGAAGTGGAAGAAGAAGAAAACTCGCAGGATGAAGTTAGCGAGATACTCGATGAGCAGTAGCACTATGCCACGGTAGCGTTTGTCAAATGCAAAAGTACAGTGAAATGAGGCGAATTTCAGGTAGGATATGATTACATGCTTCACTACGTGGTCTGTCACCTTATTGTTGAGAGTTGAAACAGTTTTCAAAAGCTATCTTTGCCTACGCTCTTTTTGCACCTTCGCTGTATGTCAGAAAAGTTCTTTGTTCCGTAGCGCAACGATAAACGAATTAGTGAGGCTGTTGTCGTGGTTGCGCTGATCGGTTTGCCTTGTTTGGCACTCTATGGTCTCTCGAGTTCAGGAAACGATTGGACAAATTTCAGATTCCCCCTTTTGCAGGTCGGACGCAACTGGCGTCCAATAATCAGCTTAGCGCGACACAGTTCGTCCTTGTTTAGATCTATTGTTGGGAATTTGTTGCTAAGCAGCGTTCAGTGTAGGCGATCAATTTTTCCGCTTTGCTTACCTACACGATGCGATATCCGTGCGGTTCTCCAATTCTTTTCTTCCAAATGCTTATGGTCACCTTCGATCTTTGCTTCAATGTGACCACCGCCTTACTATTCTGGAACAGCACAACGCAAATGATGCTCTACGTGTGAGACAAGTTCATACTTGTAAAGATGAGCTCGAATCCCCGATCGATTCAACGCGATCACTTTGTGTTGTGCGCAAGCAGTTGCAATATGCCGTTGTTGAAAAGTTGACTTCTTGTAAATCTGTCCTTTCTTTTCGCTATTATGCATTTGCTACTTTTTTTAAAAAAGAATTCGAATCAGTCTTAACTGCAAAACGTGAATGAATTGTCTATCGTGTTTACTTCTTATTTTATTTTCTCGCTAGCCGTAGGCACACCGTGTTGTTAAGGCGTATCCTTCTTTTTTGACTTATTTGGCAGAGTTTTGTCGTCTTGTAGCGTGTTAGTGCCTATGGTAGGCAAGGTGAAACTGTTTGAATTGTTGCTTTGGAAAGTTGATTACGGGCTGCACAAACGGAGGAGCTTTGATTGGGCTTCCGTTTTTTTCTATCCTAACACGTGAACACTCATTTGCATAATTTCCATAGAAGAAGATCAAGCGTTGTTTGAGCGTTTCAGGATTCAAGACACTAGCACCGTTGTAGCCGTTATCGTCTTGATGATAAGTTTTTTCTCCACTCATTTCTTTCAAACTGGACTCTTGTTGACGCTTACGAAAAAATTTCAAATCACTATTTGGACTTGGCTCCTATATCTTACCATTTCGGTAATTTATCATGTCTTCAGTTTGGTAGGTCGTTTAAAGCAGCTTTTACTTGTTGCTTGCATTTTACTTCTGTTCCTCTTTTTAGCAGTATCGAAAAGCTAACGCATTCGGCGTACCTCTCAACGCGTCCTTAGTAGCAGCCTACACTATTCAGCGTCTTTGTAAGTTAGTCGAACGATAGTTGCAATATTTTGTAGGTGCCAATGTTTAGGTGCCGTCATATACTATCATCACTACAAAAGAACTGCTTTGCTAATAACGGATCCCAAATATCAGAGCTTTTTTTACTTGAGAGAGATTGCGCAAAGAACGTGACCTGACAAATTAAGTATGCTGTAACTAGGCATATTTGTTGAAGTTAGGAATAGATGACTTCCAAGTCATTGAGAGAAAGGCTTAAGCATAGCCTGATCCATGCTGTTTGACCTTTTGGTTTCCCCGTTCTTTAAATACCATTGTTCTTCCCGTTACCATTTGTGCCACTGGTAGAGTTGTTGCAATGAAAACATAATGCTCACATTACTTCGCATTTGTCGTGCAGTTCAGTTGAACGTATATGAGCACGGCTTTTCTCTCGTTGCTGGTCAGTGCCGATTGCGTCAATTGATACCAGTTGCTAGGCGTTGTTTGAATTTACTGCGAAATGTGAATAGAGGGGAGACAGATTCACCGTAACAGTAATGCAAGGAAAAGTAAAAAAGCCTTTCATTGTAGTCTCTGTGAACTTTCGGCTTTCATTGAAAAGCAGACTGAAGAATATTTTAATGACAACGTTGAGAGAGTGCGAATGCTTTAGTTGTTGTGTTGCTTTGTCAAAGTAGTTGGCATTGAGCTAATCGATGCCATTCCATCTCTTTTCAAAAACAGCAGACGTATAGACTTCGGTGCGGAAATGAAGAGTGTTGGCAATATTATTTCTCTTTTGCGTTCCATTGAAACCAGTTCTTATGTTTAAAGGTCGATAGACCTTGACGTGGTAATTGTTTGTCGTTACTTTTCAATAAGTGCAACGTACGTACCTTCTACACGTAAATATTAAAAGTTCGCTATGTATCAATGTGTTTTTACAAATTTTCCATTCCTCAATAATAATACCTTTCAGAGGTGCTCAAGTTGCAGCGGCAGATTTGAGAAACTGCACTTGAAGATTTGTAAAATAAAAGTTTATTCTCTTACGAGGTTGCAAGGTGTGATTTTGAATGCACGCGTGCTTCAAGCATCGTCAACATTGCCGCCCCACAGTCCAAGGGCAAATATCCCTCCGGTAAGTAGCACGGAGAGAAGGTTAAAAATCACTAGCAGAACGCGGTCGGCAACAATTGCAAAGAATTCCCATTCCAAAAGTATTCTCCTTTCCTCTTCGTCACTTTTGACGCGTTCCAACAGCTGCCTCAGCTTAAGCTGTATGTCGCGAAGGTGTTCCGAAGTGAACGGATGTTGTAGATCAGTTTCGTGGCTATTTGTATCGTGAAATTTATTTAAGCTGCCATGAACAAGAGGCTGCCTTGAGTCGTCGTAATATTTTGCATTGTCCATCTTTGCCAGTGGCACGTCTCCGTCGTTCTCACGCTTCTGAAAGGAAAATGTTGTTACGTCCGCTATATTTTGAATTTATTCTACGAGAGGTTGAACAAAGCGTCGTGCCTGTGTTAGGCAATTACGCGAACTTAGCAAAGGTGTTTTTTCAAGTATCCCTAAGCCACACTCTAATTTTTATTGTTCTTCAGTTTGCAAAAGCAAAGTTTGACCTTTGTAAAAACTGAGCAGTACAGAAAGGTTTCATGCAAATAGGTTGATTAGTCTAACGGCAAATCACGTAATGTTGCCTCATCATTCTCCGTATCGTATATTGAATGCGTCCTTTCAGGCTTCTTTCTACGGGGTCACATACAAAATCCCGGCGCACAAAATCCCGACGCACAGTATCCCGAAGCATATTTGTAGGTTAAGAAAACAAAGACTGGTTGACTAACATTTTTTGCTGGCATTACACTTTCGCTATTTTGTGAGTCGGGATTTTGTGTTTCGGGATTTTGTGCCGGTCCGCTTTCTACGTATACTGTACATCCCAAGATAGCTATTGTATTAATACAAGTATTGACATCGCTTCTGCTGGCGATAGTAAGTTAGCGAATCGTTGACAGTTCCCTGTTTCGGTAGTTTAGCGAATATGTTTTCGTAATATTCCAAGTACTGTAGTCCAAATTTGTTAAATGTATTCGTGCTGACCGAAGGTCGTATTATCTTGTTCCTTCATGAATTGTCATCGCGTTTTCCGCTTTTCGACACCTTTTGTTGGCACCATAACTCTTACTGTGTATAGCAGCTTAGTCTTAATCTTAATGAGAAGAACTTAACTGCTTCAGTAAGAAATTGGATCTTTCCTATTTCATGCCCACCAGGGATACTGTAACTTTGCCTAAGCCTAAGCCTCAGGAACTATCGTAACAGTAGCTTGGCTGTGGCTTAGGCGAAGGCTTAGGAAAAGCTACAGTATGCCTGGTGAGCATCAAATAGGAAAGATCCAGAAATTCATGCTCTTCATAAAAATTCCACACTTTTCCATGCTTGGAACAGTATACTGCTTAAGGTTTGACAGCGAGATTTACGTATCCCTTTTAAGGAGGTAAATAAAAGTGTACTCATTTTTCAGGCATTTAGGGTAACTTTAAAAATGCAGCTTCTTTTCCCTAACCAGACTTTAAGGCTTGAGCGGTTATTGATTGACACTTCGTGCAACAGTAACATAATGGCTGCCCCAGCATAACTGAACAGGCGCTTTAGCTTTTCTAGGGGGGGGGCAGAGCAAAAATTTGACACGCCCCTTATGCTTACGATCTTGTGGTAACTTGATTTCACCATGCTGTTAATTCGAAGATGCCTACCTCGCATGGTTCAGGTTCCATAAGGTCTTCAGGTATTGTCACCCAAACTTTTGGAGCAATTCGATACAGAGCTATAACTTTCCAATAGTGGGGCAGACGCTTGCTTTCACGCCCTTGCCGTTGCACAATGATAATAGCGGAGCTTAGCACCGTGCCACATGCTATCAGAAAAATAACCGTCAGGTAGAACCACCCTATAAAATAGGACATATTTAAGCTGGCAGCGTTTATTGATTCGCAGGCGCCTCCTTGTTGATATACAATAATTAGTTTGCAACTTTTTTTTATAAGCTAAGGAATTTGTTTATGTCGCAGCTATTAACAGCGTGTTCCGTTTATGCTGTGAGGGCAAGGAAAGTATGAGTTTAAATTGCGAGCTGCAATTCGGATGAAGCTCGTAGCAAAGCAGCAGAAACTGATCTAATGCCTTTAAAGGAAAAAGCGCCCAGACTTTCATCATAGGAGCCAAAGGCGGAAAGGGACTCTTTAAGGTAAAATTTGACTTGTCACTCTGTACGATAAATTACACAACCATCGATGGAGTTAAGTAACTTCAACTTCAAGCCGATGGACAAAAGTTTTACCCTTTTCTGCTTCACTTGTCCGATTGGAAGAGCAGTGTACAAGAAGGTGGAAGCGTTGTGTAAGCATTTTTTAAAACTGCGTATAACCTCTTACCAATTAGGGGAATGAAATCGGAAGTTGTTGGCATTTCCTCGGATACCATAAGCAACAAAATGGACATTGCCAACAGGGTTGTTATTCCAAGGGTCACTTTTTCCGTGCGATCACCGTTGACCGTAGTGGGCGAGAAGAAGCCAAACATTGAAATGAAGTTAATGATAATGGTCGGAATAATGAGATTGACAATTGTGAACAGCGGCTTTCGCCTAATGACCAAATCCGCGTGCACAAGACCGAAAGCGTTGACGCAGCATTTGAAAAATTGCAACTCGCGACGTGTTTTAAACGCGACAACCTTCCATTCCGTATGTTCAATGTAATCTTCCATGAAGACGTCTTCGGCCAATGGTTGATAATCCAAATCAACCGAGTCGTACATCCACGAGCCAAAGGTCATTCTGCATCGATGGGCGTCGAATGGAAAGTACAATATTTTCATATTGCATGTAAATTTGTATATAGCCGGATATCGAAACGTAATGAAAGCTTTGTCAAACACCGCCGCCGACTCAAGGGACAATACGTTGCTTCGATTCATTGTAATGATGACGCTTGTCCAACGTTCGGAATTTTCTCGTACCATTTCAATCCTGAAAAAGTTGGAAAAGCTCTATTTCCCAAAAATGCTTTTCGACGCGTCCATGTGGGCATGACTGTAAATTGAAAATTAGGTTTCATATAAAAGCGGTGGCGGTCAGAATCCCGAAAGGTCTAGATCCCGCACAGGTCAAAATCCCGAAGGGTCGAAATCCCGCATGGGTCAAAACCCTGATAGGTCGAAATCCCGAATAGGTCGAAAATGCACTGTAAAGTGTGGCCTTGTTTCAGGTGTGCATTGATATCTTCTAGTTTTCCTCTAGTTTTGTTAACTGGGTTGATCTCTTTGCCTTCTTATGATTAGTAAAAAGATTGCTCTGCTGAAAAAAATACCACCTGCGTTCATAGGTGAGCCGCAAAAGTTGAAGGAGTCATTTCGGTTAATCCAAAACTGGAAGATGCCAATGCACAACTGAAACAAGGCTTTACAGTGCATTTTCGGCCTATTCGGGATTTCGACCCATGCGGGATTACGACCTATCGAAATTTTGACCCATGCGTGATTTCTACCCTTCGGGATTTCGACTTTCGGGATTTTGACCCTAACCCCTTATAAAAGGGCATATAAGTTTTCATAATGAACAGTTGCGGTGTCTGCCCGTAAGGTTGAAAGCAAAAAAGGAGCTTTCAAGGCTCGCAGGTCCCTTCGTAAGCTTTTGGGGCCCAAAGGCTAACCACAGGACCGATTCGGGCAGCTAGCCGTCTGTCGCACTCAATATGGTCCTTCCCATATCTACATTCATGGCAGCCTGCTTTAAGTGATTTACTTGTTAACTTACGGGACGCAGTGTATTGGAACTTCATTAATTCATAACGAGTGGTGTTGGTATATGGATAGATACTCTATACTCCAGGAAAGAATAGACTCAATTACTTTTATGTTAGCTATTTTGCTACTGTGTAGCACGAAGGAATAATGCTAATTAAGCCTTGCAGTGACTGACTTTGTTTGGGTGTTGCCTAGTTTTATTTAAATATTGGCAATGACATTACATACCCATTGTAGAGGTATGTGTCAGGCAGCCAAACCAAGTCGTGCGGGACGACAATTGACTCAACGCCACCGTAGTCTTTTGGATTCCATCGTAGCATTTCATCGTACCACATTTGCACAGTCCAGACGTAAAGTTGAATAGTTTGTGCTCTTTCATTCTGAAACATTTTACACCTTGCATGAACGACTATTGGATGGCGCAAAAAAGTTTGACCCACCACTTCGTTAATTAAATAAAGATTCATTCTTAGAGTTACATTGATTGTCGTGTTGTGATACAAGGATGGCCGAACTCGCTTGTCGTAGTTTGAATGATCGAACAGATCTCTGGCCAACTTGCTGCTCCAATAAGATTGGGTTTTTTGATCCGCAGGCGCCACGTCTGGCGAAAAGAAAAAACGACCATCCATTATTTCGTAAAGCCGAGAACGGTTACGAGCATTCTAAAGCGGCACTGCCGCGCAACAAGCAAACCAAAAGTTACCACACAAAATATTCTTCAGGACAAAGGCGAGTAGAGCCGAGGATATTCTTTTGTTCATTTATGAGAGCAACGGATTATTGTCGGCTGATGATCAAAGCGGCAGAACTTCTATATTTGGCATTTGGTTCTTCCTCCGTGTCGGTCTGAAAAATGAATAATAAGCTAAGCAGCTGCGTAGCAGAAACTCTGTTTAAGGATCATCAATTGGCAGAAGGTCAAAACGCTCTAACCAAACGGGCATTCGTAGTTCTCTTACCTCTGCTAGTGGCGAAAGAGTGTTTTTTCTGATTGCCCGTTTTAGGTTCCATATCATTATTGGGCAGTTGCTTGTTAGGCTGTAATTAGCGTTTATACTTAACACTTTGCGAACAGAGAGGAGTAATAAAAATATATCAGCATTACGGTGAGCCTTCAGAGGCACCAAAGGAGTCCCATTGCTCTTTTTGCTATCACTGACATCATGTATTGTTACCTTGACCACATTACGGACCAATTAAGGTGAGAAAAATGTCAGCGTTTATCAACAAGTAGCTCATCAATAAAATACTGAAGAATACTGAAACCGTTTGGCAGTTAACGTATTCACCGGGATGATATAGCATGTGCGCGATGACGAATTAAAGGATACCGAATTGGCCAAGTGAGATCGATCGATATTGGAGAATTGTGTGAATCAGGAAATCATTAAAAATTTGATTTGTTGAATAGGATTGTTCAATCGCTGTCGAATGCCAAGTCTCAGTTTCACGTCGTTCCCTATGCGTATGGCGCTGTTGCTGTAGAACCAATCAATGCATTTAGAGGCTGCATAGAAGTGCCTAACTCGCTAAGTGCCTAAATAATTTTTGGAGATGTGTCGATATATGTTCCGAATATTTGTGTTGAGATGTTAAATTGTGACATTTGCGAGTTATTCAACACGCTCATGTTCTCTCCGCTTGTCTACGTTTGCAAGCCGTAGCTGTCAGCGCGTCCGGTGGGATTAGACCTATTACGCTGTTAAGAACTTTTCAAACCGGCTACGCTTTATAAAGCCATGCGATTTTCTAACGAAACCTGTTTCCCTCCGTTTCCTCATTGTCATCAACTTCAGTGCGAACGCAAAGCTATTACGAAGTTAATTTTTGGAACAACCTTAGTCTCTCTACGGAAAAAGGTGCTGCACATGGCTTAATAGAGTGTTGATTACGTACTCTGCGCAGTGCATACTTAACATAGAGTACCTTTGCGTGAAATGGTGAAGAGAACCTTCACCTTTGTCTTCACTTCATGTATCTGCACTTTCTTCTGCTCACGCATCAAAGCTGCACGTAGCATTCCAAATCAACGTCGAGCGGTACCGTTCAGGGTAGGATTATTTGGAATCAAATGGCTACGTTTTTTTTTATTTGTTTAACCCCAACGCATGCGCAAAGGAGTCGAGCGGTAGTTTAGCTTAAGGAATTTACAAGGCTAAATAAAATGGAGTCTGAAAGCTTAATATTAATAAGATCACGATATAGTTGGTCGGAATTTGTTTTCCAGACAGCATTAAACCAAAGCAGTTTTAACTGCTTTGGTTTAATGCTGTCTGGAAACTTTCTTTTGGCTTGCTTGTGCTGTTATGCCAAACGGAAATGCTGGATAGATGCAATATCTAATAAAAAGAGCTGTAACTACAAGGCGCTATCTCTAAGATGTCAGAATGTCGTGCGTAGGCGACTACTTGGCTTTCACATTACGCAGTGCATTGCTTCGAGCTTTTTCTGTGCTCTTGAGTAAAACATTGAGAACAGCCGCGCACGTTCCGTGCCACCGCTGCTAAACATAAAAAAGCAGCAAAACTCAACAGTGTCACCCATATATTAACGACGGAGTAGGCTGTGTTTCGAAAGTTTCCTGTTAGAAGTGAACACCGTATATACAATAGACTTAATCGTGGTTCTGTCCAAGTTCAGCATTTTCGCGGTTTTTCCAGAAATCAGTTTAACTTAAGTCATTTAATACAATAGCAATTCCCAATAAATGTAACGTCATATAGTTAAAGTATATACAACGAAGGTTCTAACAATGCAGTGTAATGAAACCAATTACGGTGAGTTTGTAAACACCAGTCATTAACTGTGGTTATGCGCAGTTAGAAACTAGAAGCAACAGGCAAGCGAAGGATAAATCGAATCACGCGATTACGTTTGCCGGAAGTGCATTAGGTTGAAGCAAATAGAGAACTGCAGCTTAACATAATACGTACCTTTCATAAGATAGACATGAACTCAACCGCCTTCTCCTTCTGAGATGCAAAGCGCAAAGCTGCTTCGCTTCTCTCAGCTTTATAATCCACACGTCGCTGTAATCGACATCCCATTGGATTAATCTGAATGCCATTTACTTTATTTTGTCTACATTAGCCAAAGCGGCGGCGGCGGCCTGTGCTGCCGAATAGAGATTAAATTTGAAAGTAACAAAGAAAAGAATAGCCAAGAACAGAGTGCCTTTGTCGCCAAAGCAATATTTCCTAATGAATTTTTGAGTTGCGAATGAAAAGACACTTCATCGAGTGGGTGTTGCAATATTCGAGCAAAAGGTCGTAGGCTCGTTTTAGTCAATTTTTCATTCTGGTCCGCCGCTCGTCACTTTATTCATTTCAGCAGTAGAAAAGCTTTAAAGTCTATTACCGTTAATTGACCGATCGTTGCTTCTCGATCTTACGACGTGCCGTGCCAAAAACACTGAAGTGATTATAATGTTAATGTATATTCTTTCTTTGTAGTTAGGCTTCAACTATAGACACTAGCATAGAAAATGAACTATTAGGAAAGGTGTTCAAGTATGGAAGACTATTTTGAAGAGCATGTTTTCATTATCTTTCTGTCGGTAAGATCAAAGTGGCTTACAGACTTTGAAATCGCAATTTTCAGACTGCTCATTAAAAGTGACGCCTCATTCTTGGTCTTTCAAAGAATTGAGGCGGGATATTGTCCCGCAAAATTCCGTTTTGATTCGTACGTGTAAGTCGGTTGAGCCTGCTTTATTGGACGCGCAAAAAGTGAAGCATTCCACTTTTTGCAACGTCCATCTTTCGCTGTAGACGAGCCGGCAAGAATATTTGATGTAGCTGCCAAACGTTGTGCAAGTTGCAGCACGCGCGCAGAAACGTTTGAACGCATCAGTAGCAGTTGCCCTCTTACGCGCAATGCATAGTGAAGGGAGGATGAAAATGCCTTTCTCGATTAAATTATTTGCATAACATTAAATCCCTTTTCCAATAGTGGGAGAGCAAAGCAACTGATTGCCTTTGTTTTTCATGCCATCAATTTCATTCCGTTTTTATAGAAATGCTCCAGTAGACCTAATGTTAATACAACTGGAGGCTGTGAAATTATGCACTTTAAGATCTGCTGCTAATAAGTGAGCGTTGTTATGCTGATAATTTACTTCCTTGAAATCACACTCGCATACTCGCAAATATTAATGTACGAACGTTAAGGCATTCAGAGCTTTCATTACTCCACTTTCCATTTCTGTTCATTCTCCTCACGGAGTTGCGTAGGGCGAATGGTCAGTTCTTGCCCATTGGTTAATGCACGCACATTCCTCTCTGCTCAAGAAATGAAGTAAAGCAGTTTTCGGCTAAACAACACACGCAGTAGGCGAAGGTCAAGTTTTCAAGATAAAGGAAGAGCTTTGGAGGACATATGTATTTTGCCTTTGGTGTTGAATGGATAGCAACAAGTTCTGACGAAGTTTTAGACTTCGGCAATGCGCAACAAGCAGTCCTCAAGAGCAAGAAGACGACGCATTTTATTGGAAAATGTATTCCACCATATTTGGACAAAGAACATTTCGAAAAGCCGCATGACATGCCGTCCAATAGAGAGAGCAACTTAACATCGCCTAGGACAAGTGGCGCATTAATAATTCCGTCGGAGCATTAAGTTAGTTCTTTGTTGCTGGAAAAGCCCATTTTCATCAAAGGCGAAATGCCAATGCTCAAGAATTGAACAGTGGACTAAAAATTGCCCTCTATGGACCACGTTTGAAGTTGATAGAATCGAAAAATTGAGTAACAGTAATTGCTCGCCGTATTCACGCTGTCTGGACAATAAAAGTTAGGTAAAGAAGTGTTTAGAAAATGGGGTTATGAGGGCAATGAGAAAGCACAAAAGAAAATGGACAGCTCTTATGCTATAAGTCGCTGACCATGAGCAAAGAGGGTCTTTGAGAGCACTTAGTTAATTTTCCGATGAAGAGTGCATGTAGCTGCGAGAATTACCATAACATGAGTGTCCTACGTAATACTAAAATAACAGTATTGATAATTGATGCGAGTCATCGTTTAGGACAAATTCGTTAAGTGTATGAAGCAGTGGGATGCTATTGGTAACGCGAAAGAATTGCTCGCGAAAAACCGTGAAAGGCGTCAGTATTTCCGCCGACTTTCATTGATTTGCGTTCATCAATGATTGACAAGATAATGGTAATAAATACAAAATGTATGTATGTACGTAATTAAAATTATACTTCAGTTCATCCTCGCTTGCAGGTACAAAGATCCAACCTTCTTCCAACCAGTATGAGCACGTGATTACGTAAGCATACTTTCCTCCCTACTTCATTAAATTCTGGTAGTTCCATTATTGTCAGCAATTGTTTGTGATAACAAAAGAATTTCGCTAGTGAAGCTGCTGTCGTTCATTGGAACTTTCATTCATTAAAAAGCAGCTGCTCATTAAGAAACCTAATAGTTCTAAGGTCTAAGATTTCTCAAGTTAACGCTTGTGAAGTAAGCCATTATAAACGTAGTAATAAATGCCATTTGAACTATGATGCTCGTCTGCATGCGTAGGAATTGCCACAAGTCAATGACAAAAGCAGCATGCCATTACTCTCTACGACGTATTGTAATTATTTTTTCAAATTGTCGATCCTGGGCGCTTGCAGCAGCGCCAATCTACGATGGCAATAATTACATTGACATGCGTTCAAGGCGAGTTTGTAATCGCATCTTAGGACAATGGCCACACCACTCTCTTTAGGGTTAAGCAGCTATGGGTCCCGTTTGCATTTTACCTTTTTCAGGTTAAATATTTCGTCTGATAGAAGCATATGCCTTTAAAAAACGGATTGGTCCTTTTAATCGTAGACCGCGGATAGAATTGAGCTGACGTACTTGTTAATCACAGTACTCCTTGCAGCGAAGGGCTAACAAGAAAAAGCGCAACTTAACTTGAACCATATTTTGAAATAGTCGAACAATCTGTATTTCACAAGTAGCAACTTCAAAGTATTAATACTTACGCTTTTGAATTACTGGTTGGCAGACAGCGTCCACACTCTGCAAAACCCATGTATGATAGCAGGGTTCAGGTGTCGTCCAATGCAACGCAAAAAGTTAGACAAATTGCGCAACTGGCATTTTCGTCAATGTCAACTAGTCATCGTCAGTCTGACATGAGCAGGAATAGCTTATTTTTGAGCTCCAAGAAAATGAGCATAACTTGCCGGTCCCAACGACCTTAGTCAAAAGGGCGAGGACCTATCCGGCTTTCGTTAAGCGCCAGTGGACTTTCGAATAATTAGCTTTATCCTCTTAGCGTTCCATATAAAATGCTGCTACCAAAGGCATTTACCATGCAGCACGTGACTTCATACTTGAGTAGGTTATTTTGACGTTTTTTCAACTGTCGCGCGCGTGCGCCAGCTTCAGGGATTTTCAATAAGACAGACTTTATGCGTTCAAACTGAAGATATCAAATGGGAATCTATTGGCTGCACGCTATGCTACGAAATGTGATCAATTCATCTTCTTTAAATTAGTTTACAAGCACACATGGCATACTGTTAAAATGGTAGCGCAGAAAGCGAGGCTTCACTGAAAGTATGCTCTTAGACAAAACGACCAAATTCAAAGGATAATGGACATCAATAGGGACGCAGAATCCTTGCAGCTTAAGCGTATAGATAAGCTTAGCGTGTTAAAATTAATTTAAACGCGCTTATCGTAGTCGCATAGCGTCTATGTAAGTCTTAGAAGATGCTTCGTGTCTTCGTCCAAAAGAAAAGCTTCTAACTCTTTAGATTATTCCATTCTCCAAATGTCGCTATGTAAAGGGTTGGGCAGCTGTACGCGGTCTGCTTTGAGCGCCAAATCGATTGAACCTTAAGGCAACTTCGACTGAAATGAGTTTCATTTTGGCCCACCATGGCGGGTAGTCTCGAAAAGCATCGAGAAGCCGTTTTCAGCTGAGATACTTTCCAGATGATAAAACCAAATTCCCGAATGCGCTACGACGTTATGCAATGTATCAAATTAATTTTCCATGATATCGCAAGTTGCACAGAGCACTATAATTTCAACGTTGAAAATACTTTCTTTTCCCCTCAGGTTTCTTCGGCGTTTAGGCAGTAGCTTCAGTTCGTTAATCGCTTCTACATAAATGTCAGAACGACACTAATAAATCACGGCTGTCTCCTGAAGAAGTTAAAAAACGCAAAATATTACTAACGTTAGAGCAAGAGTAATGCAACTTAAAAATAATGGATCGCTATTTGATTTCAAATTTCACGCTTCTGCCCCGGACAGCGCGCTGCCAAGTTCGAACGTTTTCCCATTGACAAGAAGCTTTCCGCGCACGGCAGAAATTACACTCAAGTACAAGGATTTGTGTTCCTTGAAAAGTTGGGTAGATTGCAGAATCTGCCTTCGCGCAATCAACCACGTACGGCCATTGTTTCCTAATTATCAACACCGGAGCAATGAATCAATTCTCCGTGAGCTCAAAACTTCATCTGCTCTTTTATTTTCATTGTTATCTACTCGTCTTAGCAATAGGGCTTAAATTGCTGTTGCAAAGCGCGGTTAGCCAATTTTGGGGTCTCTTCCTCTGTCTGCCCGCAAATAATACCGTAGTCTGGTAATAATCAGGTTTGCACTATTCGTAAATATACAGTAGGATAAACAACATCGATTATGCGGTTATGCGTCCTCCCGTTATACTGTGACTTCACCGGCCATCCTGCTCTGCTCTTATCTAAGCCTAAGCTTAAACATAAGGCTTATATTTTGGCTTAGGCTTAGGCCAGGGCAGAACAGGATAGCCGGCACGCTCGCCAGTAAAGGCAGAACAGGACAACCACACGCTTAACAGAAAAGAACCATGAATTTCTCAGACATTACGCGCGAAAAATCAAAAGTCGATGTTGTTTATCCTACTGTATGTTTACTACTATGGAAAACCTGATTATTGCCAGGATTACTGTATTGTTTGCGCGCAGATAGAGGAAGAGACCCCCGCATCTCCTTTGGAACGAAGACTTTTGAGAACAGGTAAACTGTTGCTTTTTCTCAGAAGTAACGTGATGCTATGATTAAACTTTATGCTTTGATAGTCATCGAAGACGCGTTAATTCCTTTTAACATTCTAATTGGACCTTATTGATACTGGCAATCTAACCTAATTGAAAATTGAGTTTCACTTTAGGTCGCTTCGTTGTTCAAATGCAGTGGATCATAAAATTAGTTGAGCATTAGGATTTTGTCACTTAGCCGACCCACGGTCTGAAGAATGCAGGTTCCTTCCTGCTAAGCATGCAGCCATGCTATTCTGCGCTTACTGGTGAGCATGCTGGTCGTCTTGTTCTGCTCTTGCTTAAGCCTATGCCAAGATATAAGCCTTATGTTTAGGCTTAGGCTTAGGTAAGGGCAGAACAGGATGGCCGATAAAATTACAGTATGACGGTGGGGTGGTTAAGAGACAAAATCTAATATTATTATATTTATCTCTCACGTAGCTCAAAAATGGTAGCTTCACATCTTATTAGATACCTTTAAACATTTTTTTAATCTATAACGAGCTTGTTTAAGCATGGCCGGCTTTAAGTTTCTGCGAAACGACACATGTCAATTCACTTATATGTAAGAAACTTGCGACTGCGATTTACGTGTTTGTCACAATCCAAACCGTGTTCACTTCTGGCTTCGCAAATAAGTCAAGTGTTTTCAAAAGTTCAATGACCAGTTGCATATAGCAGAATGTTGTTAACACTTGCACCTGTCTGCTATTCTGTTGCGCATGTTATTCTAGCGAGAACATCGTGCTCCAACTGCAGACAATCAGCTCCCCTTTGGATAGGGTTAAATTATATTGACCAAAACACTTTTGGAGGTGCCGCCGGCCTGTTGCAAAGAACGATAAATACTTTCAATGCGCTGAAGTGGGCTGCTTAGTATTAACGTGAATTATCAGGACAGCTGACTGCCTTTGTCCGATGGAAGAAAGCGTATAGCGGACATGAAATTTTAAACTAATGATGAATTGATGAAAACCTTTCTAGTAAAACGCTTTGGTCGCCGCATGATACCCTTCCTCATCTACCGAAATAACCAATGAATAGAAGTAATCGTCCAAATTGTATAAGCTCTCAACTTTACAACATCTGAATGCGTTAGCAATACGGACAGCGACTTGCTTCCTTTCGTTAAAAAGCGCAAATTCCAGAATGTAGCTTTGAAGATATAACTTTCTGTATCTGATGATACAAACAGATACAGGATGTCACTGATATAGGATATCCGTAAGGGTTTCCCGTTTACTGCGTTATAGAAATAACACAGCGAAAAACAAAGAGCTAATGCACGTGATTAGGCTGCCACTAGCATTTAGCGTGCAGCACCGTCCTTGAAGGCCAGCAAATTTGCTAATACTAGTGTGCCGTTGATAGTAATAGAGCAGTAGGTTTACGTGACCATTTCAAAACCGCGCCATTTCTACAGTAGGGGATTTAGGATCTTCAAGATACAGCCTAACTCTTTTGGGAAAGATCGTTTTTTGTAGTTTACTCGATCTTAGCTTCGTTTTGAAGTGTTCTGCGCCGGTTCCGGTTGCGCAATGGTTCCTCAGGTACTGAAAGGAAGTCAGGGTAGAAGTGATTCAGAGATCTTACATTGGCATACGCAAAGGACTCCTACTGACCATTGTGCAAACATTAGATTAATTATCGTTCCGACCTAGTTGGGAACGTATTGCTTCGCTCTGCGCGTACTCAGGATAAGATTAGGTAGCAAACGCGCTGGCTGGGATAGTGTTCACAAGATAAAAACAAGTTTTTACTTTCCTCACCGGAGAGCATCACTTTTCAAAAACAGTTAAGAGCCGAACGTCGCCGTAGTCGTCCATTCACCATAAGCGTCGGTCACTGCGAACCGGACTCGTAAGGGACTGTGCTGCGAAAGAAGGGAATGAAAACGGTGAGAAAGACGCGCCGGAAAGTGGTCGACGTGGAAGTGTAAATGACAAACGTAACGGCGCTGTTAAGCAGCGACAGCAGGTCCATGAAGGGACCCGATTTCATGTACACTTTCGTTCTGAAATCCTTGAACAAGGCGGTGCCCATGAGCAACAAACCCTGAGGAAGTTCGGCTATAAGAAACGCCGCCAACAGGGCAATCAGCATTGGTGTACTCTTGTCGTAGTCCCTAAGCGAACGGTTGACTGCTCCTGAACTTAACCTTTTACGTCTGAATCGTGCCTGCTTCAACAAGTAGAGGAGCATGCCTATCAGTATGCTCTGCAGTATACAGGGAACCACTTTGAACAAGATGCCGTTGAGCCAGAAGATTATCTTAAGCAAAAACCGGTCGTTCTGAAGAGCTATCTCAGATATAGTGGTCACGTAAAAAAGCCTGGACGAGTCGTTGGCCTCTGTTGAATTGCCTTCGCTCCAACGTTCCTCTATAGTGAATGAAATCATTGTTGGTACGTCAACCAACAGAATGACGGACAGGATGCCTAACGAGCAACGGGCAGCTGTCCTTGGCGCGCAGTGCCATAGACTTCGTCTCAACGCTCGACGAACTGAATAGACACGTATGCTTGCCAAAAGCACCGTCAACCATATGCTCGTAGCATGAAGCACTACTGAGGCATTTGAATGAAAAAGCACAAAGATGGCCCAATAAAACATGCCGGTAGGACTTGTTACATGGAAGTCGGTAATCTCCGCTTGTGTGAGCATCAGATAGGTGGTCATAACGCACAGGTCGCAAATGGAGATAGCCGTCAGAATGACATTGATCGGACAAAGCTTCATGCGTGATCTTGTTAAAATCACAATGTTAACCAAGTTTAGCACAATTCCCAGCGAGCAAACGAAGCTGCTCAAATATGGGTGTATCTTTTGGTATGCGCTTTGGAAATGGTCAACGAAGTCGTAGAACGTGTTGTTCGACATTCGCTCTTCGCTGGATCGAATAAGTCGCAGGTCGCCAGCGCAGATGCCCTCGGGGATTTGCTCTCAGGGGCGGCTCGCATCCGCTGTTGGACCCGGAGAGGTAGTTGCACTTTCTAAACTACGTACAATTGTCAAAAAAGCGACAGCAGCGAAACAACGAACGCATTGCCCATCTCTACCTACCTCAAGGTCAATGAGCGTAGATTAGCAATGCACCTGGGATCTTAAGCGCTGACGACTTGGGCGACCTTTGGACAATTGCCAGCCGGTTGGTTCGCCCAAATGTGACAAAGCCTGCGAGCAGGCAGTGGGCGCTCTGCAAAAAACATCCCAAGCTTCAACAGTAAGTGAAAAGCAGTAGTCAAGACTGCAAATACATTGTCTCTGTTCGGTCGGCAGTTCGACCGTGCTTCGGGGTGACGAATACAAGTGGAGACAACTGTGACTGATAAGTCGGTGCATTAAATTAAAAGTCGGCTCCGCCGTATGCATCAACCGATTAAGCCTAGTCAAAAGCATTATTAGGCTTCCTTAAGGACGAAAAGTAACAGTGCGATGACGAATGGGGTTATCATTTTCCACCTTATCTTTTCCTCTCTTCAATGGCAGCAGCGTAAAAAAGTGTACAGTCGTCATTTGCCGCGTATGCAACAAAATCAAACGAATCATCCTCGCTTGCTCATCGGGACAAACGTTTCCAAGTTAGCTAACCGTTGCGCTCTTTGCCAACGGCCTTATGATTCTACTGAAATATATAGCCCATTAAGAATCAATAACTTGCCGCCGTCGGTTCAAGATTTCTACACGTCCCTCAATTGTTTGAATAGCGTCAGGGTCATGGAATTATGCAACTTGAGCAATTGTACTTCTTCTTCTCCCGGAAGGCTTTGTTAATTTGAAAATAGAGAAATGAAGAAGGCGGATGTCACCTAGCTTGTAGGAAAAGCGCTCTCATGGGGTATCGCACGTCTAAGTTTACCTTTCCCGTACCCGCTTTGACAGACGTCGCGTACTGTCCCTCGTTATTCCTCGCATGCACAACCAAATTTGCTGGGCAGCAAGAGTTCAGGTTTGTTAAGAAAAGCATATGAGAAATTTCACATTAAAAGTGCTTCCATTTATGGTTGAGCATTTTTGACCGCCAAGTCTTGTCGCACAGAGGGAACACTATCTAGCTGTGCTGCGTCACGCAGTAGGGAGCGCCTTAACCTCAGAGCACAGTGCGTATTTTGTAGAAGGCACTTTCACAGAGTGTGAAGGTATTAGGTTCACGTTGGTCCCAGTGACGGTCTCGCTTGGCTATGCATGAACTCACTCATCCGTTGCGGCGTATGAGAGAGCTTTCCAGGAAGCGCCAACTTAGAACAACCAGCAGTTGTCAAATGAAAAGCTACGCCCTTTCTGTGCGGCGAATTTTCGCCAATCAATGCCCAAATAAGGGTCGTTTCGGCAAACAAGAATCTTGCATCTTTGCTGCCTGCCGGCATTGTTTACCAACCAGCAGGGGGTTGAAGGGGCAAATCCGGCGTCACTCGCTTGCGGGATGGATTCCTTAGATTGCCTGAAGGCCTTAATGGGAAATCTTCTTGCTTCCCAATTTCTTCACGCGTATCGCTGGAACGCAGAGCTTACCAAGGTAGGGAGGAGAGCGGTTTGGTCAAAGAATTGTGCCTAATATGCTTTCCCTCATGAATGACTGGTCGATCAAATCACGGCAACTATTCCTGATTGACTTGGCAGACGAGATGCCATGCGAAGTTGTTTTTCTACTGTTGGACACTGTGCAAATACTTAAATGGTCACTTATTGGCCTGAAAGTTAAATATTCCTTCATTGAAAGCTATGCTTGGTGCTCAAATGTATGCAAGAGTGAAAACCCATACGCATTAGCGCCAATGCCTTTGTTTGGATGGCCCACTGTGCATGCATTTGCTTCGTCAATAAAGTATTCATCAGAGGAGCTATATTTAAACATTCCATTATGAAGCCGCTTATTTATAGTTGGCCCCCGATGCCACCAAGCGTATGAAAGCTTCATTGAAGCCAGGATTTTCTGCCCTTTCGGTATAGTCACAGATGGCGCTCGGATCGCCTGAAAAAGCTGCCCCAGAGTGTTTGAATTGGCGGTAAATCGCATCATAAAGGACTAATATGGTTTAAAAGTGGCATAAGCATGAACTCGATGGATGCGTGCTCTGCTTCTTGACGTTTGTTCACACCTCTGAACGCTAGCTCAACCTGTCATCTGTTAGTTCACGACTGCTGAAAGTTAGGCAGCTCCTGACGCAGTTTCCTTTTACATAAATCGTATGGCAATATTTTGGAGCAGGAACGTGAAGCAGGCAAGTTTTCGCTGCATAGAAAAGCGTCGACTAAGTTAGCTCGACACTTCGTAGGCAACGGCACAGCAGTGCCATCCATGGCCGTCAGCAACGTAATCGCCGGAAACCGGTTGCCAGCAGCAGCAGCAGCAGCATTGATCTGCCTTTCCACAATAAGGACCTTTCGGACGTATCAGCGTACGAATAGCGCGGCTAAAGTCAGCTGATTAAAAATTTAACTTGCTCTTGTCAAGGTGAATTGTTACGTGAAATTATTTTGACATTCAGCGTCGTAGCGCTATTATTCTATCACATTGGTGTGGTGGCCCTCATGGTAAAAACAATGCAGTTGAATTGCTATGGTCATCACTTTCTAGGTTCACTTATTCATACCACTCCCAATGGATTAGCATAGATGGAGAAGTCAGACGCTCATCGATGTGACGTAGGATCTCAAATATCTTTTCTTCAGAAGGGCACAAGCCCGTATCCTTCCGTTGGTGAGGGTTCAAGTCCGTGATTACTGAAATGCCGAACTAATTCGCTCAAGAGCAATCGTCGAAAGAAGGGCAAAAAGGTAAGTACGCTTTAAAAGGCAACATGAGCAAACCAGCAAACAGAATAAGAAAATCCGAAGCGGGCAAAACTGTCTTGGTGGGAAATATTCAAGCTCACTTAGCCTCCTGCCTAGTCAACCATGGCACATGTCCACCATATTTTCGCAGTAGTGATTTGACTCAGCGAGACAAAGCCGTTGTGGGTGTGTTGGACGGATGAGCCATTGGAACGGCCCTGAACGCGTGTTCGTCAATCGAATTAGTCAATTACTTTTGTTCAAAGCAAGCAAAGTGGCTCCACAGGGAGCTAACGGGACCAGGCGCTGTGTCGCTGCAGCTAACTCGTTGGCATGCCCTTGAATGGGCAAGGAAAGGGAGTGATTTTGCTAATTAGCGGAGATTTGTTCATTCCGACAGGGCGAAATTGAAAAAGGCGAAATGAGCTGGCACGCTTTGCCTTTTCCAGACTTGTTGCAATTTTTTGTCGGCCGATCGAAAGTGGCACTTAGCATCTTCATTAAAGCACTCGCCGTCCTAGCAGCCCTACTTCGTTTTTGGTAGGCCAACGTGTACGGCGCTTATGAGCTTTCATCCAATGATGCATTGTCGGTTCGATTGTTTTTTTTTCAAGAAATGTCCCTTCCTCCGACTAGGCCTTGAAAATATCTTTTCGGCCAGTTGACAACCGGCCGACGACAGCAACTGGTAACGTTCACGCTACGTATCAATTGCAGAGCTGCGCGCGCACTTATTGAACGCTCCCCCTATGGTCCCAGGTGCCCATCGGAGCTCTATCATCTTATCGGGTATGGAAAGTCGTATTTTAAATCGAATGAACGATCCGCCAATCGAAGCGCCCGAAATGTTGTTGTGTTTGAAGATGCAAAGACTAACGGGATACCATAATGGCTTTCTTTCAAGTAATCCCTTGGTATGGGCAAGATACTCCAATTTCATCAACAGCACGTTCCAATAGTAACAAATTACGGCATTTCAATTGCGCCGGAAATGGACACGCGAAAGATTTACTGCCCAACTTTATGTTCGTCCACTACGCTTTGCTAACGCTGTCGGGACTGAATGGCTTAACGAATTTTTGGAAATAGTTTTTTTTTACTCCTAAGCAGCCAGTAACCTCTGCAATGCGTCGTCTGTCGCTCAAGCTTTTTCATTGCCACTGGACGGCTATACGTGTGGAGAACAAATGGCGATTATGAAATGGGAGCACCTAAGCTGGAGAGAAAGAAAATAAAGCTCTTACGAACCGTTAACTTTCAGACAAGCTCTTTGCTTGGTTGTGTACCCAAATAAGGGTAATCGTTGCGCTGTTAGAAGTGTACTTTTGACGAGTTGGCTGATCATATGGTAATCCTCTTACCGCGGCTATTTATTGCTATAGGAAACAAGTCTGAATGAAATCCTTAGCTGGACATCACCATGCCTTCTTTTGACTCGGATATTTTCGCTGTCAACCACTTTCTATTGAGCTGCATAGCATGTACACAACATTGAAAACTGACTTTAAAAGAAGACTATGTCAGTTATCAAGAAGATATTGGCTTTGCAGCTTTCCAGCATTGCTAAAAGGGGTCGTCGTGTATCCAAACGCCCAAGCAGTAGGCAATGACTCATTCTGCGAGGAAGGACGGATGTTCTCAAGCAGCACGCCAGTATTTTGCATGTGGCATAAAGAAGAGCGTATTCCGAAAACGTTGCCCTATTATTTGGGATCACTTGAAATCCCGCTGCGGACTTTTGTTAATCACTACTCAGTATAGCCTGTTGTAAGCTCTTGCAGAGCTACTACTTGGCATTCCATGCGCAGAAAAAATGGTAGCCAGCATGTGGTCACCTTACCAAAGCTAATGAAGAGGCTGTAAAGCGCTGGCGTAAAATTCTGACTATTTTATGCAAATGAGCGAACGATCAGCCAAAAGATCTACGAACAGTATGCCAGTTAGTTTCCAATTGGACGCCTCAGTGTTGTATATTTATTTTGTTACCTAAACGTTCTTCTGCCTAAGAGGCTCGCATGGATTATCGCGGAACCGACAAAGCGCTTCCATTTTTGGTCATCCACCAAAACGGCTGTCACTTCATTCTTGAGCAAATTACCTCGTCGGTCGTCAAATGAATGCCCAATGTATTGAACTTCAATCAGCCAGCAAAGCTGATTATCACGAGCGGCCGAAAAAATGCAGTTCAACGTTGAACTGGCAAAAATAGATTCATGTATTTAGCACGTGCTCACTTGGAACTGCGTAGCTATAAAAAAACACGTCCATTAAGTTTTATGTTTTACTCCTTTGCGCTTTTCTTTATTGCCTTCTGTAGCGCACTTTCATTCGTTGCGATTTAAAGACTCTGACGGCGTTGTTTCCAATCGCGCATGATCCGCTTGGCTGAACAGCCCATAGTACAAAGAAGCCATTGATGGCTCATATCTGACTATGTTAATAGAACTATAGTATCAAAGTGATATGGGTCCTACCGCTTGACTATTCTAAGCATGATTACGTAGTTTAAATCTTGAGCGGATCTTGCGTTATCCTACGCATTTAGCGCCACACTGGCACAGCTGATGCTTTGATTTTTATGGAGGCAACTCAGAAGGGAATTCGAATAGCAGCTAATCTGCATGCTCATCACTCCACCTACTTGTGGGAGCGTAAAGGCGGCAAAAGAATGCGCATGAAAAAAAACTGACAGCTCATCTAACCCAACACCTCTACTAAAGGTAGAAGCAGCAAGCTCACCTCCTTCAGCCTATTATACGGTCCTACAAAAGCTGCTAACGTTAGCATTTATTCATCGCGTACCGATAATAACTCAGTTTCTTGCCAATGCGAGGGCAGTTTTCAAACTCGCAATAAAGCCAGCTGCTTAATGGAGGGCCAACTACTTCATTGAGAATTCCTTTTTCAGCAGAATGAATGCGTTTCCTTCAATGAGCAACGGAGTGATCATTCAACAGCCTGAAATCATTGCTGCCACCAAGTCTGGACTTCCATTAGTGAAATCTTCCGGGTATTAATGTATCACATTGACTTCGATGTATATAGCAGCGGAATTTGAGGACTTCTGCCATGTGTGAGTCGGAGATGTAGGCTCTGAGTGCCCAAACTCCTTTGCTAGGCTGACGTTTTCATTCTAGCATTGAAAATTGGGTATCCGCACAGAAGGATGGAGCTCTGCGGAGTCACAGGTGTGAAAAATGGTACGCATGAGACTTATACAAAGTTCAACAACTATGAATAGATTGCGCTGAAGATCGCGCGACTGCTTGGTCGCTACTTTGTTCTTACGCTAATTGACGACAAACGGCCGTCAGTCAAAGTGCCCTTATGGCGTAAACACTCAACGGATGGAAGTCACCTACAACTGACATAGAGTGCATTATGCTGTTAAGTACTTGAGAAACGGCCGCCGCCATGTTTCGAATCAAATCAATCACAGCATGCTTTGGCATTCGCCTGTACGAATTGGGTGTAGTCTATCAGAGATAGGGCAGACGGGTGTCCATAGGCAGAGAAAAGAAGTGTTAAGGCATTACATAGTTTTACCGTTGCTTAGCCAACGCTTGCACAACAACGTTAAGCATATTAACCGAAGAGAACCCACTTTGATGGCCTTCGAGATGACTATTCCCAAAGATGGTAAAAGGCAACGTACCAAACACGACAATCGTCAGGAGAATCCTTGGTGGACGGTCCCCGGTTAGCCTTTGTTAGCAGCACGGACTTGGACCAACCATCGAGCCAAAGGGCGCTTCTCCTATATAGATCTATTTTGCAAATGGAAGACGGGATGCGGTCTCCTTTTTAACCGGCTGTCCTGTTCGGCTCGTAAATGGTTGCAACTCCCGCGACTGGCGGTAATCGTCACGATTAAATTTTAACCAAATGTTTGATCGACGATTCGAGCGGCCAGAGAGAAAATCATGCTATTGCAAAGAAAGTCCCTTCCCGACGACGAACCAATAAAACCGTTTGCGTCATCTTCGTGGCTCCAAATGCCACGAGGGCAGTTGTTCAACGAGGGTCGCGTAAATCAAATACCCAACGGGGCTGTTCGCGGTGGCCATTGAGCTCGTGAACATGGCAGTTCATTTGCATTTTTGTACCATCCCACCAGAGGACGTTTTCCCGCTCGAAACAACAACCTCCTTTAAAGGATCTACGGACAATGCTCACCGGAAGTGAACCCAGGCACAACGGGATAGCAGAAATAAATTTTCAACGGAAGAACTTTACGCGCGCTGCGGAAGTTCGAAATAACATACAGCGGCTTGCGTGCAGCGTCACAAGGGCGTCCATTTCAACTATTCACTTATAGTTCTAATGGATTCAGTTGCCGAAAAGCGGTTCAAAAATCTGGCCCAACATTTGCATATCGTTAATTTTCACCAGATAGCGTAGTGGCATCGAGAAGTGCCCGCAATTGCGACATCCTTATCAAAGGGTATGTAGAGCGCAAGATAATTTGCATAAAGTCATCGTCAATGTTGTATTTTTGAAAGTTAGCCGCAATTCCGTGGCATTTTTAAAAACGGCACTGCACGTTGCCCACTCGACTTAACAGCTCGTGAAATGCGAGCCGCTTGCTTTGTCAGAAATCCTATTGATACCAAAAGCTTGTGGCGACTTCCACTTGACGAAGGCTTGGCAAAATGTTTGCACAACCTGTTGAGCAGTCAAGCAAAGCAGGAAGCGCTCTTAGCAATTCGCCCGAAGAGCTTTCGACTGGACAAATCATCTTGAATCGGATTCGATTATGGATGGTACAAAATGTTCCAGTTTTAATAACGGAAGATGTCGCCGCCAAGTCGTGCCTATTCATGGTCAGTGCTTTGAAGATACTTTTTTAAAGGCTGCAAAAAAATGAGCAACCTTCTTCAGTCTCAGAATTCGCTGCTCAATAAAAGCAACCCAATATTTTCCATAAATTAACCTCTTCGTGTCTCGGCAGGGTAAAATCAATTTTTAGTCAGCACACTTACAAACGCGCTATACAGACGGGCTGCACGAAGCAAAGAAGCGCTGTAGGCTAGGAAAATATTAATATTATTATTATTAATACAATCCCGATACTACGTTCCAATCGGGAAGCAAATAAGCGCAGATGAACTTCTGAACAATCAGTTGAAACATGAGTTCACATCCGTAAGCCTTAACTCAAACCTATACATAATATATATGTATATATGTGCAGTGGGAGTAAAACCGCCATGGCTAATAATGACTTGTTTGCTTTTGATTGTTCTCCGGAATTACTTAATGACTTATATGGCAAGAGAAAGGGTGATCCTACAAGTAAAGCCAAATTCTTTTGTAGGCTGCAAAATCCATGCCGCCTAAAAGCTGCGAAGGGAAAATTGCTCTGCATAGTTCTCCGTTGGTTGGATCTGGCAAAAGCTGCAAGTATGAGCGATGTAAGTCCCCATAGGACCTCTGTTGGGTTAAAAGTTATTTGCATTTAGCGAAAGCTCATTTGGAGCTCAAAATTAGCGTATGTAAATTCTTAGCGATCCCTTAATCATGCGCATGAAGACTCTAACGCGTTCTACGAGTCTGCACTTATCAAAAGCTTAGCGGCAGTTTTTCTATGCACTATGAGCCCAGGAAACCTGAAGCACTGTTGCCTCGGCTTCCCTTCGTCCACGTTGATGAAGAGTAGGGAAAAACAAGAAAGAACAATTTCTTACTGTACCCTGGAAGCAGCTTCTTCTCAAACAGCTATTACACCAGTGGGTGTGCAAGCATAGATGCTTACCAATACAGCTGGTAAACAGCATTGAGCAAAAACTTCTTGCGCACAATTTGAGTGTATAATCGGCCAGCGAAATCAATCACTGCACAGATTTCTTGATTGCGCCGAAAGGCTGAACGAAATCTGCCGTGCAATCACAGGCCGTGAATGGATTTTTCCTTTTGATTAACTTTTGTGCCCTCTCAGCGTCGGCTGAAAGTAAAACGGAGCGTTGACTTCTACAGTTTCAATGGCGACCATCCTGGGGCAGTTCGAATTGCCCGCGGGCTAAAAAAGGCACCACTGATAGGCGGATCATTAGCCAACATGATGCCGCGCTACTTTGTCAACGCTCCCTGACATGGCCGATGGGCGCGAATGATTGCTGTACCATTATTACGGGGAAAACTTTTCTTGGCCCAACATCATCGTTTTACCGCAATTCTTCTTTCTCCCTTTACAAGCAATGAAAGGTCATTGGTGACAAACGGAAGCTGACACAACAGACCTTCCAGGCGCGCACCGGTATGCAAAATAGCCACTGCAGATGAGGTTTTGGAATCAGCGCGTCTGGGACAGCGACGGAAGAAGGAGTTGTCAAACGAAGCCCGTAACGCCGTAGTCCATTTGGCCTCTTAACTGTTTAAGGTGACTGTGTCCTATCATGGAATAATAAATCAGCTTAATCCGGAGCGGAATGTAAATTTTCAAAAAAAAGTTCCGTACAAAACAAATAAATTTGCCATCTTAGCTCTTTTACCCTACATGGGCATTGCGACTAAGCGCTTTGTTGGTCCGCCGGAGCAGTTAAAGGAAGCTTCGTTTAGGTGCGTTGGACTTTTTGCGCAAACAAATGGATTACTCTTATTTCCCTTCGTCTAATGGACGACCAACGTTCTAAACTTTTTTTTCGCGTACGCCAAGCAGCCATGGAATGACAAACGTTTCCTTTGAAGGTCCCACTTGCAACGACAATGTTGCACATAAAAGGACAATCGTAAAACAAATTACGAATGTTTTTTTCCAGCTTTCCCGAAAGTGGAAGCAGCAATGGTAGAGGGGAATAAATCTAACTTTCTCAAGGGTTTCTTTCCGCCATGACAGATGGGCACTTCAGTGGTTTCCTGTTAGTGACATTGTGAACACTGCTCTCTCCTTAGGCAGAGAGGCGTGGAGCAAAGCTTGATAAGAATGATGAAGGAGAGCGGTATGCCGGCGAATCAATTCAGCTTACGCTGCAGGTGGCACTGCGAAGGCTGTTTGACCTTAGGGTACCTTATACGGTCCAAATAAGGCTGCCCAATAACTGATATGACACAACTCCGTAGAGGACAATAAGAAACGACGACGACGGCTGACGGAAAACGTAAAATAGCCCATTGTCGATATTCAAACAATCGTTTTTTCAAAACATCCTACTTCTCAATGCCAGAATTTTACAAAACAATACGCTATCCGCGTTGTCATTGCTCTCAGCTAGCTGCAACTAAGCGAAATGGGCCAACCCTTTCTTGGCATCGCTGCGTGTGAAAAATTCGTCTACGTGAAGCTACTGCCGTCTAGTAGAGTTGTGAAATACGCTGCCTACTGTTTACGCGTGAAGCACACGTTGCGAGGAGCCATAGGTAGTAATAACTTTAAGGCGCCTTGTTTTGTAGGAGTTTAGTCTACATCACATATCAATTCTGTAACTTAAGGCTGAATAAATCTTAAGTACAACAAACCTATGCCTACTTGACTTGGCAGTAGCAAATTCCGATAGGTGACGCGCGTGCATGCGTGTTCTACTCTTCGTTTCCGGGAGTTCACTAGTCAAGACTTAAAAGCAATGCAGGCGATTACTCCTCATGTGAAGGACATCGCATTGAACATCATTCCATACGTTTAGTACTCAATAGCCTCCTTTACGATGCAGACTTTCACAGTGCTTCAATTCAGGATATCCTGTTGGCAGTTCAGCAGCTCTTGTTGACTTCTATGCAGCTCATGTCTTTGTTAGTCGCAGCGACACCCTTACAGCTTTCGTTGAATGCATTTAAAATGTCGAGCAATCTCTTAAGCATATGTTGGCATCATCACGTTCTCAGCAGAGCAGCGTAAGGTAGTTTGCTTTGCTATTGCAGGCGAACCTGTTGAACATTACGCAACAATTTTTCGTGCTAGCTTGTTCGCAGCGCGCAATGGGACATATGACGATTCTCATATGAAGATGACGTCATCAAAATAAAAGCAAAGAAATTATTGTCCGGCGGTGTGGTTGTACAGCCATTTTTCTGAAGCAATTTGCGCCTGTTGGAAGTCTCCAAATGGCTCAACTTTCGTCCTACTGATTGCAGTTTGAATGGAAAGGACAGACCCGACGCCTACGACGTTTTAAGCTGAATGATCGCTGCCGCAATTTATTGCGTATACGAACGTAATGAAGAATTGCAAAACTGGACGGATCAATTATTCGCAGGTGAATGGTATACGAATGCCAAAAAACCAGTTGGGCCCGGAAAATTTCGTCAGCGACCAAGAAGCTTTGCCCTCCGTTTGGAACAAAGCGCGCCTCAATAAAATTGAACATAGCGCGGTTAAGCCTAACATTGCTCCAACATGCGATTCTATTAATTTCTTTCTAGCAAGGCTGTCACTGTCTAGCAATAAATTTCCCCAAAACAAAGCGGTTTCACATTTAGCAAACAGATTGGAGCTACGACATTTGAAAGTTCAAAAACAACACTTTCCGTTGTACTCCTTTTCGCTCATCCCCATAACTTGTCTCACTTCTTTGAAGATAAGTTCGGTAAAATGAGTTTATGACCGCATTTTCACAAAACACACAATTGCTCTATCATATTAGTAATTTCGTTAGACCGACGAAAATTAAAGATGGGAAAGTCAACAGTGAACAGAAAGCTTAGCCGGTCGCGTACAATGAAGCTTTCTTCAATGCGCTGAGCCGCAGGAAGTCTTTGCATGAGCTCAGGTTTGCCCGTAAGCCAGTGGAAAGGTGAGTCGGTTGCGCATATTCTGAAAGTCAGCAGGTAACGTAACCGCTAAAATAGGGAATTATACTTTGCTAGTCGAACACATGGCCAGGCGTACCCCACTGCGTTAAGGAGCTTTTCAAAAGTTTTTTCAGAGCTATCGGGAGTCAGATTATTCCATCTACAGCGGATTATATGCTTTTACGTGTACGCATATAGCCGGCTGAAGTTGGGCGCTAGCTGCGCCCCGAAAGCTCTGGAAAAGGCTTTTAATAAACTCTTTAACACAATGGAGTATATCCGCCGTATTCTTCAATTGTTTAATAAAGTTTAGCCGCCTTTGCACGTACTAAAAAGGGATACTTGAATGAACTACCAATTTTGTAAAGCAAGCTTGAAAGCGGTCCGACTAAAGCAATCGCGATTGTAGCTTTTATTGAAAAGGTCAAATCTATATTTTCTTGCAAGTTTGGCAGTCACTGCGGCCCGACTATTACTTCATATTTTCTCATCGCGGGTTTACACGCTTCTTTAACCTAAATAAATCAATAGATGGAATATGGGAACGTTTGCAGCGCGGTGTGTCGCGCGCGCGACCAAAGTTCAAACATCGCTACAATGCTTGACTGTGAGCAACAATTGTCATTTTCAACTTCTAATGGCCACACATTCTTGTTTATGCACTACGCCTTTACAACTTTTTCGTCTTGTTAGCATCAATTGTCGCTTTGACACTTTCCGGCAAGGTGGCATCGAACCTAATTTTCTCTTTTGTTAAAATGACGCGTTATCGCTTATCAAAGTGCCCTTCTTAATTTCATGCTTAAACACGCACAAGTCTTCTGCTGGTAATAGCATCGCAAGGAGTCGATGTGTTTTGAACGCTTCCATTACATCTCCGACCAAACTGAACTAGCTTAGTAAGTTGGCCGTGAAGGCCCCGTTAAGATGAAATGGCATCGCTCCGAGGTTATTGCAATATCAAAATTTATTTAAATTCTTACGTGAATGGGGATTAGCGTCAGTTTTATTCTGTTCATTGATTATTGGAATAAATAGAGAAGAGGAAGCTACTAATGCTAAACGCGTAGCTCAGAATTAAATAAAAGTGACAAAGGGAGACAGGCTGAGCGTAGAATTTATCTTTATTGCTTCTATTCAACCACCGCTTGATCCCCTTGAAACTCTGCAGCTGGTGCGGAGGATGATGTTTAATGACAGTAGTTCCAAAGAAACGGTGAAACCTAAAACATAAGACCGCAGCTTGAAAATTAAGCTTGCTGCGTAGCCCTTTTGTCTACTGAATGGAAAAAAGTTTTGATGAAAGAATGACTATACAGGCAGGAAGTACGGATCTCGTCTCTTAGCCCTCTTCCCAGCGTGTGAAAAATGCGCAGGTTCCTTTATCGCAATCACGCGCCCATCCCGTTATGCGCTTGCTGACGAGCATGCCAGCCATCTTGTAGTGTTATTACCTAAGCCTAAGCCAACATATAAGCCTTATGTTTGGGGTTCGGCTTAGGTAAGGGGAGAACAGGATGGCCGGAAAATCTACAGTATGACGGTCCGGCTAAGAGACGAAATTGAGAAGTACTTAGAAAACTCTAAAATTTCACTTGCAGCATAGCTCAAAGAGAACTAGCCTAATTTTGCAGTAGCTTCACAAGATGCCATAGAGTTCCAGGAAGCTATTAAACAGCTGTGTTCTTACTCTTCAGCTTCCGTCGCAGAATCTTTCCAATTTTTGATTTATGCAACACAGCGTACACTACGTCGCTTACCACAGGAGCCAACAGTTTTTCAACAGTGGCATCAACTTTCCCATATCACGCAGTCAACAATAAAATGCTATGAGATGCACGCGGGGTCCATCGTCGTCTTCTAGAATGGACGTCGACCGAAATACATTTCCAAACTTTGGTTACGAACTCACGTTTACACTTGTAATCAATCGCCGACATATAGCATATTGCATATTTGAAAATCTTGCAAAAATCTTGAAAATCTAAAACTGCAACATAACTGATCCTAACTATTCTGGATAAAAGGTGTGTAGCTAGCCGTAATGACTCGCATACACGTCAAGTAAGCACTGGCAGAATAAAGGAAGCTTAATAGGCGAATAGGAGCAGCAGATGATTGAAACCATATTTGACGAGAACCGGTCGCTTCCAATAAGCTGCGATGTACTACGGATTAAGCGACAGTAGCATTTTGATGGCCAAAAGATTCGACCGAGCTCCTTTTCTCAGTTTTAAACCTCATACTAATGGTGTAACAATTGTAAACAATTGAATATAACACTTTCTGTAATGATTGTACACGCTTTAATAGGTAATGTGTCACGCTCGATACGTCTGTTGCGCGTAAAATAATCAAACCGGGTTGCGAAACAACTAACGAATTATTCAAGTTCCGCTGGAACCTGCGCATCACAATGTCAGTTTCCAAGTTTCGTACTGTAGCTGCTTCACAATCGGCACTCGCTACTTATTTTGCAGTAACGATAAGCATCATGAGGATACATAAAATGTTATCAAATTTGAAACGTTAGCCAAACGTTTTTAGGTTAGTTCCGCCCTTCTTTGGCGTCACATTGCGACGGTGGAGTCACTTTTCTTCGTCTTAGTAAAATAGAAAGATTGGACTGAAAAAATTTCCCATTATTAAGCAATGCGCTTTCTTTGGCCTACAAAACGCTGCTCATGAGTTAAGCAACAAACAAAACTGCTGAGTTCCGGAGGCTGTAACGCATATCGGCTACTAAATCGTAGGCATATTGCAGTTGCAAAAAATGCACGAATCAAACTTGCTACTGTTTATGCGATCAAAGCTTGCGTTAAACTTCCTTGAATCTTTGTTTCTCAGCCACGTCGTCGACCTATTTGTACCTGAAGTCAGTTTGGTTACTGTATGTGCAACTTTCCTCGCACAGAGCATTAAGGTTGTATTGAAGGACACGAAGCATGGTAAGCTCGTCAACTGTCCTTTCGACATTGCGCATTCTTTATCTTGCTTTTTTGCGTAGCCTCTTCGATTGGACGTAAAGAGGAAACTGCTTGCTCGCTCGGATCGGGTCAAGTCGGTCGATCTTCATCCAACCGAACCGTGGATGCTCTGCAGCTTGTACAATGGCAATGTTCACACTTGGAACTACGAAACTCAGGTAATCTTTTTCAAAAGGTTTTACCTTTTCAATAATCTTAACGTATGCGCATCCCCATTTGAGCGCATAACCGACTACGTTAAAGTGTTGGAACTATAAAAGTTAAATATGATCAGATTTTGAACTATACTGTCTTCACCAATTCGCACATTATAATTATGTTTAGACGTTGGTGAAATCGTTGGAAGTGTGCGCACAACCGGTTCGCGTGGCCAAGTTTGTAGTCCGTAAAAGTTGGGTGCTCACCGGATCCGTACGCCCCTGCAAGATGCCGTAAGCTTCAGTGCTAAGTGTAAAATGTTTAGGACGATATGCAGATTCGGGCTTTTAATTACAATACGTTGGATCGCGTGACTCAGTTTGAGGCGCATTCCGATTACGTTAGATCAATTGCAGTTCATCCTACGTTGCCTTACTTCTTATCCAGTAGCGGTAAGCGTCTTTTTGTTCCGGTAAATTTTTTTATTATTTACATATGTAAATTTCTTAGATGATATGACGATAAAGCTGTGGGATTGGGACAACAATTTTCAGTGCAAACAAGTGTTCGAGGGTCATGCACACTACGTAATGCAAGTTGTATTCAACCCGAAGGACAGCAATACGTTTGCTTCAGCATCTTTGGACAGAACGGTCAAGGTTGGTATTGCTAAGTCGATCTCTCTATGGTCTTACGACGCAACTTCCGTTTCAGGTTTGGCAGTTGGGTTCTTCTCAACCGAACTTCACCTTAGAAGGGCACGAGAAAGGCGTCAACTGTGTCGACTACTATCACGGTGGCGATAAGCCATATCTGATTTCCGGGGCTGACGATAAGCTCGTGAAGATTTGGGATTACCAGGCACTTTATAAGGCTAACCTTAGCGCGTCAATTTTGCTTTGCTTGTTGCAGAACAAAACTTGCGTAGCCACTCTGGAGGGACACGTTCAAAATGTTTCTGCCGTATGCTTTCATCCAGATTTTCCAATTATAATAACCGGATCTGAGGATAGTATGCATTCTTTTTGCTTCCTAACACTTGCTAGATTGATGTTACGCATTTGTAGATACTGTACGTATTTGGCATGGCAATACTTACCGCCTTGAAACTACTTTGAATTACGGGCTCGATCGAGTGTGGGTCCTTTACGCCTTGAAAGGCCATAATACGGTAGCCATTGGCTACGACGAAGGAAGCATAATTATAAAGGTGAGGTGGTTATTTCGAAAAATCGTCAAGGATTTCTTGCTTGATTAGCTTGGTCGTGAGGATCCGGCAGTTACCATGGATTCCAGCGGGAAGATACTTTGGTGTAGAAATATGGAGATACAGCAGGCCAACGTGAAGGCAATACCAGGAGAAACTGAAATTGCCAATGGAGAACGCCTACCGCTCGCTGTGAAGGATATGTGTTCCTGCGACATATATCCTCAGTCAATACAATACAATTCGAACGGAAGGTAGGGCTCAGATTTCCGCTCTGTTCGCCACCAACTGGGCAGACATCCAAGGGCAATTCTGTCTGCTCATTTGGCAATTTGAATGTTTCCTTACCTGCGCATCATTAATCTATTCGCGCTGTCTGTCGCGTGAGAAATAACTTCGTTACCTATATCCTTGTATTTTTAAGTTAGGCTCCCCAAAGCACCGAAGCGAAATAAAATTTTAGCTTTCCTTAATTTCGAATCGAAATTCAGCAATCGTTTTAGGCTTACTGTAAGCAACAAAGCGAAAAAGATCTGAGATTGCGATTTTCAGGTACAGTTCCTACTGTAGGCGTGGCGCTAAGATTCCTCCTCTTACTGCCTGTGCATTCCTTCATGGTAAAAGTCGGCGCGGTTTAATAGACAAGTTATTTTAACTTTTCTTTCCGTGGCATTGTAGGCAAAGGCGCAAGTAAAATTTTGTTCCCGTACGGTCATGTGAATACTGTAGAATTGGGCTACTTTCAAATTTTTAATTATTCCGCCTGAATATAGCGCTTTTGTAGTAGGTGGGGGCGCGTTAACTTTGCGTACTTGGACACGCGGTAAATCCGTTTGACGTAAGATAAATATTACACAGCTTTCCGGTCAAATTGAACAGGCATTTCAGAGTACCGTAGGAACAGTGATCTTCAAGTACATTTTAAGTATTCATGGAATATGACCCGCTATTATTTCGTAGTGACCAGCATTTAATGCGATATACGAAACTTGTTCGTAGGTTGATTGATGGTCGCGTATTTTGGCAAATTGAGAACTGCTTCATACTTAGGCCCTTACAGCGAAGCGCGTGTTCTATTTCGTATGCATATTTGAGCCGGCTAATGGAACCAACGAAGAGGAAATGCGTTGGAATAATCTAATGTTTAGATTTGTCGTCGTTTGCGGTGACGGAGAGTACATCATTTACACGGCGCTTGCAATTCGCAACAAGAGCTTTGGTTCCGCGTTGGAATTCGTTTGGGCTAAGGAGCCAAACATGTACGCTATTCGAGAAAGTGGCAGCAGCATTAAAATATTCCAAAACTTCAAAGATCCATTAGCGGTGCAAGTGGACAGCCAAATAGAAGGTTAGCTTGCTCATCCATTGACAGCCGTTGTAGTTTGTTGTTTCTTTCTCTTTTAGGAATATTCGGCGGTACGTTGCTGGGTGTCCGAGCAGGTGGTCAGCTGTCCTTTTTCGACTGGACAACTCGCAGTCTTGTACGTCGGATTGACATCTCGCCCAAAGCCGTAAGAATGTTGCTCAGATGGTGTGCCGCTAATCGAATTGGGCCCATCATCATTACTTCTTCAAGGTATTTTGGTCCGAAATGGACACCGTATGCATCACAACGGAAGATACGTGTTACATACTGAAATACAACTCGGACGTAACTGTTTCCGCTTTGGAAAGCGGACAGCCAATTCCAGAAGATGGTTTGGAGAATGCCTTTAACGTTTGTCCCATATTGGCGCGCGCACTTTGCTTACGCTAAATTGCGTTGCTTCAGGTCGAGTACGTTTTCACGGATACAGTGGCAACTGGGACGTGGGTTGGCGATTGTTTCGTCTACACAACGTCTGCCAACCGTTTGAACTATTTCGTCGGAGGCGATACGGTAACTGTAGCCCATCTTGACAGGTAGGTACCATTTACAGTAAAACGTAATAACAAGTTCAGTTTTGTTTCGTTGCATAGGCCTTTGTATATCCTGGGATACTTGCCCAGCGAAAATCGTCTCTACCTGAGCGACAAAGAGCTCAATATCGTTAGTTACCAATTGATGTTAGCCGTTTTGAATTATCAAACGGCCGTGATGCGTCACGACCTTGATATGGCTAACAAAATTCTGCCTACCATTCCGAAGGATAATTTGAACCGAGTAGCGCGATTTTTGGAACGACAAGTATGGCATAGATTAAGCATATAGTAACTGTTGCATTTCGAGGATGTTCATTTCAGGGTTACACGACGCAAGCTTTGGCCGTATCTCAAGATGCGGATCATCGTTTTGAGTTGGCTTTGAAGATAGGTCAGTTGGACGTTGCTCGCCAGATTGCCTTGGAAAGCGAGGTTTGTCGCTGTCCTGCATAGTTCCCTTATAAAGTGCGCATCATCATCACTTGTTTGATCAGGCCGAAGAGAAGTGGCGCCACCTGAACGCAGCGGCAACGGCTAAGGGCGACTTTGCTCTAGCGTCCGAATGTCTCTTGAAGGCCAAAGATTACGGTGGCCTATTGCTGCACGCTTCCGCTTTTGGTTCGTTGGAATTGCTAAATTCCGTTATTGACAAGGCAACAAAAGCAAGACAATTCAACATTTCCTTTTTGGCTCGCTTTTTAGCCGGCGAGTAGGCGCTACCTTGCAACTTCAAGTTACCATTGCACATCAAGCATGTATGATTTGCTTTAGCTTGAAGAAATGCTTGGAAATTTTGGTCGAGTCCGATCGACTACCCGAAGCCGCCTTCTTTGCGTGTACCTACGTGCCAAGCGAGATGTCCCGGTACTATGTCATTTTTGCAGCAGCGATTGTGTTTGGAAATTTTTTTTCTTAAAAGAATCGTCGCCTTGTGGAAAGACAAAATTGCAACGTCTCATCCGAAAGTAGCCGATAGCTTGGCGGATCCAAAGCAGTACGACAACCTATTTCCGGATTTTGAAAAGGCCTCCGAATTGGAACTACTACGCGACACCTATTTGCGCGAACCGCTGAAGGCGGAAGACTACCGCTTGCTTAAGGTGAAAGCTAACAACCTGCACATCGTTTATCCATTAGGCTGTCCTACAGTATCTTTTTTATTTTTTCTCACAGTCAGCTTTGTTGCAGCCGGATTACACGGTGTCAGATCTGATTGAAGCGAAGGAAAAAGGGCGAACGGAACAAGTTGAAGAGCCTTACTTTGAAGACCATGAAAGAAGACTTTCTAGAAGCGATTCCGTGGATGATCCACATATGGCAGAGGATAAGGATAAGCATCCAACAAGTGATCAACAGGAGGAGCATGTGCATTCCGCTGAGGAGGTAACAAAGCAGTGGTTTCTCTTGTGGTTGACGTTGTCGAATGGGTTTGCTTCTGCAAGGGACCGGATATTGCGCGAAGCTCTCAACGTCAGCCGGACCTTGTACCGGCTGTAGGTGGCCCGGATGTTCTTATGCACGCACCGTCTCGGAGCCCAGATCGACCAGGTGAACCATTGTTTCGACATGCCGCCGCTTCATCCTTGGAGGAAGAAAGTGCCGAACGAAAGGCCGAGGAACGTTCCGCTACTATGCTGGACGACGATTTCAATCTCGACTTGGACAACTTGGACGTCAGCAACGTCGAACTCTTCGATGACGTAAGCGACAACTAGTGACGCAGATAAGTGAAATTGTTTTTTCATTATTTTAGGACGCCGAATTTGGCAATTTCTAAAAGCAACCACGCAATGATGAGTAAGTAATGTTCGTTGTGTACAACAAGCGCCATTGCCTTTGCGAGAAATCTGTCGTCAGTCGGCTTAAAGTTTGATTGACTCCTCAAATTCTCGAAAAGTAGAGACATTCGTGCTTGCGGCTTTGTTTATCGTCACAAGCGCACACTTCCTGCGCTTAATAGGCTATTTTGGTCTAACGCTTTAATTGTTTGCGTTGCAGCTTTCAAAGCCCGCTTATTCGGGCGATATCCATTTGGTTGGCAGCAGAAACGACGCTTTGGTCATTTCGTCTACGAGCATTTTGCCTACAGTTGTTTTGTTGCTGTAATGGTGGAAGTTTTGACAATAAACTCTAAAGAGACCAAAGAAGTTTAAGCTGAGAGCGTTAAGGTGAGACTTTGCTTGCTGCCGTCGCGGTTGTTCAGCCAACAGCGATGGCAGCGGATCTCTCGTCGCCCCATTAACATATTGCTAAATGGCTGCTGCATAGGCGAGCATGCATTTTTATTGTTAATGATAATAGACTCACAATGGAGGCGAGCGTGGAGGCCGTAAGCAGTTTGGACATCATTCGTTTCTAAACAGCAGTGACGTCAGCAAAAAGTGCTGCCATAGTTAGGCCATTGAATTTGCATATACAGTAGGAACTCGATTATCGGAAGTAATTGTTGCAAGGGGTGGTTCGGATAATGAAAAATTCCGATAATCGAGGTTTTCTTTGTTTATTGATTTTTCATACACTGCGAGCATTCAAAGTTGTACTTCTCGAAGAGCAGCTCATGCGCGCGTCAGCTCAGTTCATTAAAACCGTATGAATACAACAAAAGGTCAAATTTTTTGCGGAAAGAACAAGCGATGTTCAAGTAACAATTATTTTGGGATACTGTAGTACTGCTCGCACGACCAACTGCCTTTGTAATACGAAAATACAGACCACTACTAAGGTAAAGGTAGATTGCTCGGAGAGCGATTTGCAGGACGGTAGAAACAACGGGAGGCCGAAGGCGGCCTATTCGGAAAACTAAACTAGCCCTTTTAAGAAGCCACTGGCTTTCAACTTGAACATCGTTCATCATACTGTAAGTCTATTGTTCTCCTCGCCAAATTCCGATAATCGAGTTTCTACTGTATTAGTGGGGAGC
>KN538376.1:22489-46966 GCA_000797535.1 Trichuris suis | reverse complement strand
CTACCGTGCGGCAACGTGATCTGCGTCAAAGTAAACTGCACCCTTATTTCCAGTTTACGAATCGGCTGCGTTGCTGCTTTCACAATTAACGCTAACCATCTCCAAAGCGTTCAAAATCGAGTTTATGTTGACATCTTCTTCACGTTTCAGAAAGGAATAATACGATAGAAAACAACGTCCAAATTTGGCAAGTTTAAGCCAACGACGAAACGTTGCCTTTATTCATTCTGCAATTATTGAACGGTAAATAATGCTATCATACTACCTGAGCATAGTTTACATGGCGACTTAATCTCATGATGATGCGCAGGATAGTCAACTTGCAGTTGCTGCATTGGCGACCCAGGCAGGATATTAAAGATATTTGATGATGGCGGTTGGTCTTTCTGAGGTTGTTGGTTGTCTGATGCGCTTAGTCATTCTTTTCATCGCGGCTGAGGACTGACCGACCGCCGACCACGCGGAACCATGCAGGATGAACCGTGCGGTATGTTTTCACTAAATTTCCCTTAATTTTGCAGTGAATGTGAAGTATGATTGAAAAATGAGCTTGTTACTGCGGGGTGAAGGTTCCTGTTTATTCACCTACGGCAAAGCATCCGCTCAGTACAACGCTTTAGTTCACTATGAAAGAGATAAGCGAAGCTTTAAGAGCGACCTGCTGCTCTCTTCCTCCGTTCGATTTGCTCTTTTATGTGGCCTGTTGATGGTTAGGCACGCGCAGCGCCGGCCCGAGTCTTCCACGGTGCAAAAGTCCAAAAGTGAACCCACCTCTTCCCTCTTTCTGGCTGCTTCGGTGGTGGATTGGATGGATCAGTAATGCGGGTGCAGCAGTGACTCAAAAACGTCACTGCTAACCATATTTGGCTTACGCCGCCCTCTTGTGTCGGTTGCTGTTCCTGTTGTGGCGAATGTGCGTAGCCTGTTTCATGTCACTGAGGCTGAGGTTGCGTTCATGGTATAGTCTTGTCAATTTGAGGCTTTTGTGAGGGGGAACAGTTCAGTGCATGTTCCACTATCGCTGATGGCAGTACCATCCCTTCTACGGCTGTCGTGGGTTCTTCTTTGGAGTGTATCTCTGCCTGTCAGCGCCTTTCCTCAGTTTCGCTTCAGAGCATTTCTGTATGTTGTCAAGTTTCTCAGGCGGTGTTTGAACCTGTACGGTAGTGTGTAGCCTCTTTCTCAGAAATAGGTAACCCCACAGCTTCATGTGATGCTGTAGAATGCCCTTACCTTTTGATATTGTGTGGGCTTGACTTTATCCGACCGCAGAATCGAACGTAAGTTTACTTGACTTTTGGACACCACCTTAACACCTTGGTTTCTCGCGATTCTGCGGATTGCCATAGTTGAAACATGAATGCGAAGTATTGAGCACATGTAGCCTTAACAGGGAAGCACGTAAAGGGTGACAGTGCAGGTTGTTACGGTACAGCGAATTATTAATGACCGCCTCGTTCTTTAGGGGCCCATCACGACGATATTTTCAAATGGGACTGCGCTATACGGGGTCCCTCGGATTCGCCGTGGGAGGGTGGATTGTACAAAATCCGGGTTGAATTCCCGGAAAATTACCCAGCGGCCCCTACGATATGTAAGTTGATGGAATATTACTATGATGGTTTGCTAATGTATCTCTTGTTGGCCAGGTACAGTTGATCCACCACTGTTCCACCCGAACGTGTTTCCGAACGGGGAAGTCTGCCTGTCGATCTTGCACCCCGAAGGGTGGAATCCTTCGTTCGGGGTAAGACAGGTAAACGCTTGTTTCAAGAGAACTTGGTGATGAGCATAGCGTTCATTCTTTATTGCAGATTCTTGAAGGTTCCCAACGTGGTCGATCCCGCGTCGCAGAAGGCTTCGCAAACTTTCAAGTGAGTTAACGTTATCATTATCTTTGCGGTATAATTGAACTCCGTTTAGAAAGAATAAGAAATCATGCGAATCTGCGGCGCGGAAAATGGCTAATGATAATCGCATACTCCCGGACTAATTGATCATCGTTCTTGGCGACTGTATGTCATGATAATGCGCAGGATAGTCGTGAACGTACCGCTGCTGGGTTGGCGATCGATCAAGTGAAGATACTAAAGATATTTGGCATTGGTGGTCGCTCTTTCCGAAGTCGCTAATTGCCGGCTGGAATAGCGGCTGAGGACTGACCGATCGCCAGGTGGACAAAAGCGTGCGGGATGAATTGTACGTATCTTTTCGTTAAGCTTCCCTTAATTTTGTAGTGAATTCCAACTTATGATTGTTTGTTCTTTAGTGGAGTGGTTTACTGTACACTATCTGCTTATCAGTAATTTTGCATTGAACATCCTTTTTGTTTCATTTGCAGGCCGTGACGTTGCGCATCGTGGTCTGAAAGATATTATGAGAACGTGGCTGGGGTTGGCGCGTAGTCCTCATGGGCAGTGAGCTGACGTTATTGCTCAAGCACAATGCATAAAAAGAAAATGAATTTCCCTGGAACGTTTCCGTGAAGCTTTATTGTTCATGGCCCTTAAAGGAGGGATCAATAAGCCTTACGAAGAAAATATGGGTGCAGAATTTCATTTCATGACATTTCGTTGTTGAAGATATGATCAGAAGTTACTGGCTTAGTGGGGTTGGGTGACTGTTATTCCTGTACGAGCAAAATGCCATGGCGGGTTCCGTGAGCGTTCTGGTCTTCGCCTACGAACTTGCTTTTTCAAGGCATAAAGTTCAATGCAGCCGCGAAGTTCCAAGGTCATATCGACGCGGTGACACGCGACTGCGCGGCCGTGTATCACTGTCACATCGTAGCTTGTAATGGATCTAATTTATGCTAATGATACAATGATTCATAACAGAGTAAAATGGCGTCTTACGCACCCCATTTTAAGTGATTATTGTATTAAAGATTGTCTGTGAGTTCGCGTATTGCCACATCTTGAAGCTTCTTCTCCTATTATGAAACAACTGACGTTAAACTGCGTATCTAAAATCACGGTGAACCCGTGTAATGCAGCAGCGAAAACGATAGTAAGACAATGCTTTTAGTGTATGTTGGACGACCAGTCGTCTGCGAAGGAAAAGAAGAAACGAACGCCCGTAGTAAAGTAATAACATGAATCTCAGAATGTTCTTTGTGCTGCTGAGAAAAGGATCGCTCAGGCGTAAACGAGTCCGTCATCAACATTTCTGATCTGCTTCAAAATTCCATCCGTATTTTCAACCGTAAGCAGCGCAGGCGGAAAGTTCATGGTTAATACAAACTTTAAAGTCGCGCTCTATCCCGCGTGGTCCTGCGCGGTTTCGTAGTAAGCAGGCAAAGCCCGAAGGCGCAAATCTGTGCGCCTTCGGCATTGGCACACGCAAGGCAATAGCTCACACCGTAAATAGCTTTCTCGGTTGTCAGATATTGCAATTCGTGATGCAAACATGCTTTCGCAGTTTCACCATACTTCTTGGCTGTGAATATTTGCCTTTTGTAAGGAGATGCACCCTTGTCCTGGCTTGGGGTGTCGCCTAGGATCATTTTTTTATTGCAGACAATGGCAGCCAAAAGGAAACCTTCCTTTTCTGGACAAATCGTCATCCGCCGAGGCGCCTCCTTGACAAATTAAGCAACCGGTGTGATGGCAACCGCTGGCCGGCGGGGCGCACTCCAAGTGAACATAGAGGTAATCTTATAGCATTGTGTGTAACTCAGTTCTGGCGCTTCGATATTATAACTAACGCTATGCGATATAGCGGGAGAACAGTCCGAAGTATATTATGTAACACGTTTACTTGCGTACGTAGAGAAAGCTAAGTGAACACCAAAACACGTAAGCGGAATTAAGCAACGAACGGACTGCACAAAGCACATCGGCACTATGTCCGTCTTCTCCAACAAACATGACGTAATGTCTGCCTTGCCCTTCTCATGCTCGCTTTATAGGAGATGCAGCTCGAGGGAACATGAATGCCGTGCCTCTGCCTTCACTGCAGCGTATCTTGTTTCGTGGCTTTATGGTTGCGTCGAAAGCATCCTCACTTGATGGCAGAGCCCACAGTCATGTCCAGTAACGGATATATCGTAACGACCATGTTACATTCTGCTTTTCTTGAAGACCAATGACCGTTAATAAAAGGACGGGTTTCAATATGGTTAGATCTGTCGGTTCCTCGCCTTCTTCTTCAGCAGAAACTTTCAGGATGCGCTGTTCACTACTATCGTACAACTAACAAGCATGGAGAATAGTGGGCCATTGTTTGGCGGTACTTTTGTTTATCGTAGAATTGTGCTTCTTCCCAGGGACGTTGCGGTGGCCAGCACTTGAGAACACGGAGGATTCCGACATCAAAGCCCTGCTGTCAATAGAGATGGCGTAGCTTTCTGCTTTGCTGGTATGTACGCGACGCGTATGCGCAAAGCTTGTCCAGTCAGCCTTTCAAGTGCCCTGGCAATGGCTATGCATTGGCTGTGACCGAGCCCAGTTCATCGGAATGGCACGTCAACATTCTTCAGTCAAACACATAAGGAAGGCAGGCATATCTTTTTCATTTGATAAACTGAACTCACTGGGAGCATCGGTCATTATATGCGAGTGTGAAGTCCTCCGACGTCCTGGCAAATAGTCGCGCTCATTGCGAGCTGGTTCCATAGAACAGCCGTGATCAACTAGACGAAATTGGCATTCATGTAATACTATGAGCAGATTTTGTCCACGGTGCCATTTCGGCCTCATCAACGCCGCCGTTTCACGCGGCGTCTAGAGAAAGAGTGACGTGGCAGCAGCGCAAGTTCCGTCGCCTTCTGCTTGGTACCTGCGAATACTTTTCATATTACCGTTCTTAATTATTGCGCGCTGAACGTTGGTGCTTAACTTTACTTCCAGCAAAGTTCAAGTAGAACAATTTCCTAATTTTATGAAAATTTGCTTTGCGAAATTTCGTTTTCAGGAAAAAGGCGTACACTTATGNCAGTTTTTGCAATCGGAAGGAAACGCGGGGGCGGGCTTTGGCTTTACAAAAACGTGCCAAAAGCGGTATAGTTCAACGGCTGCTTTGCAGCATTTCTTGCCCAGCGTCGGTGCGCCAAGCTGCTCTGTAGTTTTGCTCTGTTTTTGTCCAACTGTTTTCCTTTACTTCAGCAATAGCCGGCGAAGAGCCTCGCGGTTCGACGTTGGGGCGGACGTCGATGAAGATGAAAGGTTAGTGACCACGTTGCGCTGATGAATACGGATGATGAAAACACTTTAAAAGATCTGCATTATGCTGGCTTCCCGCATGAGATGTTATGCGACCTGTACAAAAAGCGGTTTGTTCCAACCTACATAGCAACAAAAGCAATAATAATAATAGTAAGAAGAAGAAAATGAAACGAGCGCTGCGCCACAGAAAGACTGTCGTGTGCTTGTTTTTCCTCTCCTTTTCAAGGGCACAGATCAAGTGATCAAAGCAGTGACCCTTGCAGGGTGCAGAATCGTTGGGAGTAAAAGCGAGTGGTCTCCTCCAGTCCTCGACCGTAGTCAAAGTCAGTGGTCGTTTGGTTTTTATATGGAGGATGCGTGTTGACATAGTTTGTACATTCGCCAACAAGCTTTGGGGACACTCGGGCGGCAATGCATCCAGGTTTCATTGTCCGCTTCTTTGCTACACAGACTGTTCCTTCATGAATTGGTGTGGTGAAAATTGGGGCAGTCACCTCAAAGTACCGCGACACATTTTGATCGAATCGAATTTGCAAAAATTCCAAATGCCCGGATGCAGTTCGCTTGCTCTCGATCAACTTTGCGAAGCTCGGCGGCGGCCATACACTCGACGCATTTGAGCGAGCGCGAATAAGTTTTTGTCTTTTGAACTTTGGCCAACTTTGTCAATTCACGCGTCAATACTATTGTAGTATTGAAAGCGGTGCGTCTATTTTGCACTGCATGGACAAATTTCAAAAGACAACCTTCCTTAAATGGTCATTCTAGCATGAGTCGCCTTTGGGCCCTTAGACGAGGAGCCTACTACTGTCAGCTGTTAATATGGGATGATTGTAGTTCGGGCAACGAAAACTTCTAGTTACGTTGGGCCAAATTTCGGCTACTCATAGCTGTCTAGTGTTTGCTTGCCTTCTTCGCAGCAAAGGTGCTGGAAGATAGGTGAACGCTCGACGTTAAAGTTTGGTGGAATTTCGCCTTGACGACCGCTCCTTCTTTGAGCATAAAACCGAGGAAAGTATAATAATAGCGCACTTTACGCAGGCGGCCTTTGAAAGGACGCCTGCGGCGGGCCTCCCCCTATGAGCACCGTTTATTCAAATGCGTTAGGTATGCAACGGTAACTGAAAAGTCTCTGAACAATGTTTCCTATCAGAAATCATTAAGCACCGGGGGCAAGCGCGGGGTTGAACGCAATAGCGATATTTTTTGGCAATGCATCATCAGCCCACTGCCGCTTTTGCCGATCTGCGCTACAATGCTTCCGAGCGTACGTGCCGTTCGCTCCGGTCCCATTCCAAACCAGATTGGAAGGGAGCATCCAACCTGCTTCGTCAAGCTGACAAATATTTCAAAGCACAGCACGTTCATAGTTAGCATGCATTCTTTTTGACTGTGTTTACTGGTTAGTGCCGCCAGGTTCCTGTTGTGTTATAATATTTTTAAAGGATCTGCTTAGCAAGATCAGATATTTGAACGAACCATACTGCTCCCCTGAGTCGCTGACAGCGAAGCAGGAGGCTTTTAAGGATTTTACCATATATATATGTATATATAAACTTGTCCGTGCTGTTAAAGGAAGACCCTGTTCGTTCGGCCAAACTGGTGAAACAAAGGCGAAAGGTTACAACGAGCACCCGAGCGAAATCTGGGACATCCATTTAATGATTGTTCGCTTAGTTTGGCGCTCATCCGGCGGACAAGACGGAATGCCGTAGGGTTAAACGTCGTCAGAAAGTCGCTGCAAGCGAAGAATGTTTAAATTGTTTGTCCTACAAAACTGCGTACAAAACTTCCTTGCAAACGTGCCCGTTCGGCTTTTTAATGCAGACTTCTCTGAAAAGCACCAAACAAGAAGCGGCTGTCTGAACAAGCGTAGCCATTTCAGATCTTTCTTCTCCCGCTCTCCGTCCCTTCTATTAATGTTATCTTCGTTGGGGCTAAAGAAAGAAATTTGCATATTTCCTTTAAACTGAAGCTTGAAGCGCTGTCGTTTACGATATCTTCGTTACATGTAACAGTGTATAGTCGCAATGGGGAATCCGTAGATCCGTTTTTGATCCTATTATTTTTCAAATTACAAAATATCTCTTATTTTTCAAATAAGAAATCGTCAGAACAACTATGTGGGCCCATTACAAAACATTTACCTTCTACTACCGTTCAGTGCTCTGAATTAGCTCGGATTGCAATTCAGTAGTTCATCTTTTAATCTTATTCCTCTTTGGCAGCTGCCAATGGCGTTTCGATTGCAGTAGCAGTTTTCAAAGAATAAACTTTTACGCGTCCCTTCTTTTCACCCGGAATTATCTTGAATAGTTGGCGTAGGCTCTCGAGTTCATTAAATGCATCGACTAGCGCCAACCACAATCAACTGGGCGACATGTCGCAGCGCACACAGTTGACCAGTTCTTTCAGCAGTTTTTAATTCCTTAATTCCAACAGACGATCCCCTCACAGTGGGAAAGGTAATCTTGGTATCCACATTTCATGCTCCCTCGAATTTTCGGTTTACAAATATTCCATTATTCAAACTGCACGCAATTTGCAAAGTTTTGCATTGTCTTTGTGTATCGTTTGCCCTATTCTCATGTTGAAAATCCAATTTCGCACCGCTGCGTGCGCGTTGACGAGTCGTTACGTCATTATATGGAAGCGTCATCTTTTAGGGTCAAGTTCCTTGGCGATGGGGCATTCCAGTATAGACGGCATTGAAACGGCACTAACGTTCTTATGCAAATGAACCTCAAAATTCCCATTGGTCACCTTCCGCTGGCGTCCTGCGCAAAAAATAGTTTTTTCTTTACAACGTAAACGTTGCATATCGTACTCATACTACACGCCACTCCCGCATTCTGCATAACCCATTTTTCCCAGCAGTGCTGAGGTCACCTGATTGCCAGTTGTCTTATAGGAAAGTGCTCAACGCTGACATGGTTCCAAGCGCGCTATATGTATATATATATATATATATATATATATATAAATATATATATATATATATATATATATATATATATATATATATATATATATATATATATATATATATATATATATATATATATATATATATATGTATAATATACGCTGTGCTTTGCCTAGGGATTGTATAGAACGACGAATAATATTTAGGAAAAGTGTGAGTCCTACCAATAGTTACGAGAAAGGCGCGTGCGCAGCCTCTTCCGCGAACCGTCGCCGCTCAGACGAATTCCTGCTTCCCGCTCAGCAGAGTTTTTCTTGGCAAGATTCGTTCACTCATTCTTTTGACATCGTCTTGTCACGTAACCGGACAAGCTTCACCTTCGCCTCTACAATATTCAACGCTTTTTAGCAAACGCAACATGTCAACTGAAACCAATAGAACGCTATGGGAAATACTTGGAGAGGAAGCTGTGTCAGTGGCCGCATGTAAGAAGTGACACGGGCACTTTTGCAGTGAATTTTTAAGGCCTTGTCACGTCCGCCTACGCAAATCTACCGTGGCGACACCTATGGGGCAAAGTGCGTTGTTTTCTCGCTTCCCCGTGCTTGTATTTTGGCTTAGGCTTAGGCTATGGCGCAACAGGAAAGTCCGCAAGGCTCTAAGATGAAAGCACCAAATTTTCTCGCATCCTTGCCGAGTATCCTGTTGTGATCTAGCCTAAGCCTAAGCTGAAATATGAGGACAGGACAGCCGGCAAAGTAACAAAAAAACAGCAATCTGCCTCCTAGGTGTTGCCACTGTAGCCTCGAAGGGGCATAAGTGAAAAGACTCGATTTAATACTTTGCCGGTTTGTCATTAGGCATTTTATAGAATGCCTAGGAAATATGTGAAATATTAACTGTTCCATGCATTGCCTAAAGATTGTGGGCATTCTACAGGCTGCCTGTAAGATATATGTGGACAAATTATCGATGGTAGCCTTAGCTGCGTAGTCATCTGCTGAAAAAGTTCTGTTGGGGCTGCGTCTCGCCGAGTCTTTCTTTATTTCGGAAACACGGAATTTGAACGCAGCCGCCGCAAGTTGTCAAAATGAAACCGGACACTTCCCGGTTCAACTCTTTCACTGGAAAACGCGCAGAGGCGTAGTGGTTGATTTATGCTCTCTCGCGGTAGGCTACTGATGATATGGCCTATATTCCCGGCAACAATACACCCGACAAAGGTAGCTGAGCGTTATAAGGATGTCCGTCAGCTGGCTTGTGCATTGCCGGCGGGTTGAGCAGTGCGAAAAAGTGGAAAATTAACGTGACGTAATTTATGAGCTGACAGCCGTCTGGCTATTTGGCAAGTATTCTCGCGGACGCCCACACCAAGCTCCCTACGCAAGTGCACGCGTGCGCTCGCATTCGCCATCTGAGCAATGGCCAGTCAACGTTGTTTTCAGTCCGAAAACCGGACACCGCCATTCCGTCAGCTCCTTCAGGCTGTCACTTGGCTCGAAAGCAATCGAACTGGAAAGTGTAGAGTTGTCGTCGTCGTCGTCGAACGACAAACCGGCGCACGTCCTTAATAATCAATTAAAGTTTATTTCCTTCCTAATCTGGAGACTTGTTCACCCATTGTTTACAAGATCAAAGTAGCCCAACGGTACGCGCCAGGTACCAGTCGCCGGTAAGCTGACATTCTGATTGGTCCATGGCAGCGCGCGCAAGTTCTATAGGTCAGGCGCGCGTCTTCTCGTCACGTACCTGTTTGGACCATTGAGTCGGTCATCATCGTCTCCTAGAAGGTGCATCCCGACCGGCAAGATATGGCAGCCAACTTGACTGAAAATGGCAAGCTACCCTCCCAGGGGGAACAGTCGCCCAAAGGTCGTCATGGCATGTTTCATCCGCTCAAGACGTTGTTCAGGGTAAGTCCACTTTTCCTATTGTATGTCTTCTGCCGACGAGTATGCCAACAATTTGCATACACCTGGGACTAATTTAAATTTTCATCTTGACGACAAGGCAAAAGGTTTATTTATTATTCATCTGCTTTTACGCACAGTTGTGAGGAGCAGCGCGATGCCAAGCCTGCCAAAAAGTTTCAACCGGGTGGGCGGTCTCCCAGCTGACTCATGGTTAGATTTTGTGGACTTATACGACGGATTTAAGATGTTAAGCTTTGCAACAGGGTTAATCTTAATTGGCAGCCGATTTGACGCCTCCCTATATTAGAGCACAGCTTTCACAGGCAGCCTGTACTCACTGTAGCAAAGCGCTTCTGGCAGGCGCACTTATTTCGTCCGCTGGACATCCTGTGACAAAGGTGTGGTGCCTTGGATGGTCAGTTGATGAAATTCAGAGAGGTACATGCAAAGGAGGACGGCAGCTGCTGGGATTTCGCCAGTCCCAATCGTCACGTCTAAATGGGTCAATGGCTGCCAGAAGAGAATGGTCGACGCACTTCTCTGCTTCGGTTGTCGCTGCGAAACGATGGCCCAAATAGGGGCTTGGCAAAATTGGAACTACGACTGCCTCGTCGTCGTCGCGCTGTTAGTTCCGTTCGCTGCGCACTATCTCTCTTTTCTTTCTTTCTGTCTCTCAGCTGACCCGAAAGTGACCTCTCGCCAACTAAGCATTCCCAATCTTACAATTTTACTATTCATGTCGACAGTGCATACGATCCCAAGCTCTTTTCATGCACTGAATAATCGACTCCACCGTCAATAGATAACCTGCTTTGCTATACTGTCCACGCAACAGCCGGCGGCGAGTTAGTTGGAATTGATGACCATAAGCAGGCATTTCGAAGGCTATTCTGTTGCGCACTAGTTTTGTTTATTATTTTTCGTACGAACCACTTTGGCCCGCTGTCCCATTGGCAGCTGAGGGCGTCGAAAGCTATCATCGGTCGGTGGTCAGCAAAAAAAAAGTTCTTGAGTAGGTTGGGCCACCCACGAAGGGAAGCAACTTTCAAAAGAAGCCCATTCTCACTGATTGAACTTTGAAGTAGGCTGTGAAGTAAGCTTTCTTGTCGCTTGGATGGAAGCTGCAGACAAAATAAGAAAAGCGACAGCCACTGAAGCAGCAACGAATTTATTAATATTATTATATTGGAGGGCAATATTGGGTTACGCGCCTTTGCTTGAAGCGTCACTTCAAATGGTCTCTGCAAAAGGCTGAAAGGGGGGAACCATTACGTGGCCAGCCGACTGGCGCAGCTTTGGCGAGCCATTAGCTTCGCGTGGCGGGCTTTTTGCCGGACCATTGGTTGTCAAGGCGGTGCTCGGATACCAGAAGAATGGCGGCGGTCAGGCAGTTTGCGCCCCGCTTTTTGCCCCTCCGTTGGTTCATTTGCAACGGAATGTTCAGACGTCCGGCGCAGACCCGCGAATGATCTATTGTTTGCAGCTGCCGCCATGACTGGACGCCACGGAAGTGGCTTTTGCCGTCTCTTCGACCCTATCGCCGTCCGTCATGGCGCCAACGGTCGATAATCATCTCGATCTACTGTCAATCTTTGTGAAATTCCCTCGCCCTTCTCGCTCTGCTGAGTACTAATTACAAATTTTCCATGTTCATAAAGCTGTCAGTTGCCAACAACATCGCTGAACTAGATTATTCGATGAAAATGAGGATAGGTCGCGGTTAGTGGGTGCTGATAATGCACCCTGAAATCAGTTCCCTTAGTATAGGCGCCGATTAGTTTTAGCGACAAGATACAGAAGGATGCGAAGGAGAAACGAAGAATGGCTTAAACTGGCTGTTATGAAACTGCTGTAGTAGTAATCGTAGCAGTAGTCGCACCTACTTAATGAAAAGCTATTCATATGCGTTTTCTTAATGGGTCATCGCAGACGCTCTTAGGTGACGCTCGATTATGAATGTCAAAGGCGGTTCATCTCGACTACTTTCAATGATTGGCAACACTCACAGTGGCATTTCGCTCTTTTTTACGATATTCAAAGTACCATTGATCAGCTGTTCGGAACACGGCTTGATACTTCTGCATTTCTTCAATTAATCATACGTTCATCATGCTTCACTGGCTAACGATGCAGCCACGTTTTCTCCAGCGTGGATGTCCGTCTGTCTTCTTCGCTTGTGCCTCCAACAAACCATAGGCGACACATACTATGTAAAATTGGCATTTACTTAGCGTGCGCGCGCATACTGCAAGCATACGCGAAATTGAGGCTCCCAAAATACCTTCTGTGCAGGAAGTGGAGATGACGCTTTCCATTTGCATAAAAGCGGAAAGCCGGAACGCAGTTGGCTTAGCGGGAAGTCTTCGAAAAACCATAGGTTGTCCATATGAACCTTCCTTTTGACTCTCGTCTCTGTATGGCAAGGTCTGTCACAAAGAGGTGTGAACTTCGTTGCGCCCTATTACATTTTTTATTGTTATGCAAATTACCAACATGGAACGATGTTTAGCCGGAATCGTTTTAAGTCGTCCATCTTATATCATGGCGCGATGGAGATGGGCACTAGCCTTATCTCCTATGTTCACAATCCCCCTTATTTAAGGCTTTAGTTGAACGCAAGCAGTTCTCGCTAAACTGCGGGCGTAAAGCGCTTATGGCACGTTTATGGTCATATAAATAACAATCAAATGCACATCCAATACCAAAACGTTGTTGTAGAGGACTTTACAGTACAGAGCAATTAAATAAGGATGTTCAGGATGTTGAAAATTATGACCTTAAACGCGTAACGCAAAAAAAAAAATTCTTTTACTTTAACCGATGAGTTGTTTTCGTAAATTACACTTTTTGAATGTTCAACCCGATCACCAACCCAACGAACAGCTGCAGCAGCTTGATGCTGCTTGTCTCGACGGAGAGAATGTAGGTGACCAACCTAAAGCGGAAAATAGCTCAGCGACAGGCAGATACACGGCAGACGTCTGTTGATTGTGAAAAGTATACAACAGCAGCTATAACGGCTTGACAACAATAGTTGTTATGCTGAACGTAGCGAGAAAGCTAAGAAGAAAGTTCAAACGAGTTTGGTACGATAAAAACGGTTGATGGACGAAAGTGCATTACGATAGCACTGAGATGCTGCCAACAAAAACTCATCCAAAGGGAGGGTTGAAGAAGGAAAAAACTTCAGATTATAATGAATTTCAAATTTGTATTCAAATTACGTTGCTGTACGCATTCTAAAGCTTATTCATAATTACGTAAACACTTCTTATTCGGTTAGGCTTTTTTATCATTATTTCATTGTTTGCGTTTTCTTCTTTCTTGTTATTTATTAATAATCCATTTTCCGAGTGTGTCTCGTATAAGGCGAGGTTTCTTTTCTCAATTTTTGGATAACGATGGTCGTAGTGACGCCGCAACTGCTCCAACTTCTTTAGCTTTGGTTTAGTTGCCCAAGATTTGCTGTCTCGTGCATGTTTTTCCTTCTTTTCCCATAATTCACTTACCAACCGCGCGCGCTCGCCATCGTCTTGTTTCACTCTAAACTTCTCTTTGCCTTGTGCATCTTTTCTGGTATCTAACGCTCTGAGAGCTTCAGACAAAGTTTGTTTTCGTGGTAGTTCTGCCTTTGCCGTATACTCAAAAACATAATTCTTGATATGGCAAATTCGCTGAGTTGCGTTTAGGCTCATCACCGCAAAACGTAATCGTTTGCTTGAAGGCTTCGCATAAGTGATACGAATCAAATGTCGCTATGATAGTCTCATTTCGTACATTGGATCAGACTGCCTCTGTTTTGGAGGCGGAGAAATTATTTGAACATCATCAGTGAGCCCATCCAAGTTGGGGCATTACCAAAAACATGCGAAGTCTTATTTTTCAAAGTTTTTGCTCCGACAATATTTTTCCTGCTCAGCAGAAGCACTTTCCAAGCCAATTTTTAAAATTCTCAGCCTACGCCTCCGAATGGGATGACCAAACGTGCTCCTTTGCGTCACGTACAGAGAGTCGTTCAAGCCCGCCCTGTTGAACAACAAGAAGTCGAATGATCTGATGAAAACGATGAATCCGAACGCGAAAGCGTTTTCGGTCGAAGCAAACAGCGAGAAAAGCTGTAACACGCGCTTGTTCGCGCCCGGTTGTTACTCTTTCACGTACGCTATCGAAAAAAAAATCTTTATGCAAATTTAGCGCGTTTAACATATTCGCCCGAAGGGTGGAAGCCGATAAAGCGAAGCTTGCCCGAAGCGATGCGGAAATGTAGGCAAGCAAGGGCCACCGATCTCCACTTTGATATTTTTCATTTGCTTCGCCGAGTGCGCGCATCCAATTTTGCCACATTTTTACGTCGCCACTTTTCGACGTCACCCTGTTGTTGTAGTATACGATCGGATGGCAATCTGCCTGATTCAGAAACGTGGGTTGCTTCTAATCGACCTATCTATCAACTGCATACTGAGTCACCGCATCAAATCAGCAGCGTCAACCGAAGCTTACCCAAACGTCTGTGCTTTCCACCATTCGCGTTTAGGAATATCTGTACGGACCAACTAATGCTCGTCAGTCGGCTTTTACCACTTTGTATAAAGAGATATTCGTAGTGCATTTCATGCTGGTGTCAGCAAAATTGTAGTATACTGTCGACCCTTATTTGCGAAGAAGAATGCTATACGTCTGCAAGGATAGACCCCTACCGGTAAGAAAACAGCCTCAACCTGGGTTCGCGTTGCCTAAAAGTATTCACTTTTTGATTAACGCGTAATTTGCATAAACCTTCGCTTAATCAACTGCGCGGTGATGAAAGGGCAAAAGATTTGCCAACCGATTCATTCGATTGGAGCAGTCTTAAACGCTGCTTATCACCTATCAAAGAAAGGCCGTTTGCTAAAATTGAATTTTCATCGCTGCTACGTTGTTCTTCGTAGGCGGTTTTTGCAATGCCAACAACGTTCGAACGTTGTCACCGCTTTCAAAGAACCGCTTCTTCTTCTTCTTCTTCTTCTTTTTGCTAATTAGCATTACGGAATTAAGCCGGATTAATAGGAGTGAGGTTTTGTATCTATTTCAAAACACAAACGATGAAATTGAGCACGTGTAGCCATGCCTATATAAGGTAACAAAACTTTTAGAACACCTTCGTAATACTCCTTTCTGTTTGGCGCCATTTATATATCACGTAGCGTACAGTTGGCGCTACTTTGCTTTCTACTCCAAATTAGCCCAGTTGCAACCTTCTCATAATAAAGGAGTGAACTAGTTGGAATCCCATTTGAATAATACTTTATTTGGAAGCTGCTTAGTGCGCCTACATTTAATAGACGCTTCAGAAATGCTGTTACACAACAGTTTAGAAAACTAACTTAAGATTGTTTGTAGTAACAAAACAATGAATATTAAAAAAATGAATAGGGCACTCTTAGCAATGCAGTGGTTCATTGTTGTTCACAAGTTTGCTTTATGATCACTGTAGAAATGGGGTGGAAGTTTTGTCTACTTTCGAAGTTGATGGAAAAGAATTAATTTTTGAAAGGAACGTAAAAAGTGGCAATGACAATCCAGAGAGCCCGCGTGCTCACCGTTTCTCATTTTCAACTTTTGCCGCGCTTCGTTTCGGCACCGTAACGGCGCTGCTTCATTTCTGCAATTGCGTCATTAGCGTCTGCCCAATGTTTCCGGCAGTAAGGAGGCTTCCTCTATTTTCTTTGCCATCCCATAAGCAGATAGGATATTGGCCTTTGAAGTGAAGAAGCCGCGCGTCTCCTCAAAGCGTCATTTCGCGTTTCCTACAGTGCCTACTTTAAGGTTTTACTAATGGCGGAGTGAACGTAAGAATTCCAGAATCTCTCTCTCTCTCTCTCTCTCTCTCTCTACGCCACTTTGGCTTTCGTAGTTTCAGGTTTAATAATACCCATTAATTAACATTCGCCTGAAGGGTGTTTTCTGACGGTCATAGTAGATTCGTAGATTTAACTTTACAGCTGGTGAGATTTATCAAAATGTGTTTGTGTATTTATGGGCGGATTCAAACGTAAACGAATTTACATAAGGCGATAGCGCCTACTCAGGAATGCAGCAACTGTTAATTTAACTTTGTACGACATTACGAGGCGATAGGCATAAATGAAAATTACGTTCGATCTTTCAGACGTTTCCTGATGAGCTCTTAAACGTTGGATGTTATCCTCGGAATAATAAGTCATTAATAATTGTAGACAATAGCTGATATTTTAGGACTACTCATTCAGATGTGGTACGCGCACGCACACTACCTCTGAATGAGTGCGTTCGAACTCATTTTGGTCATTGAACATGTTTTATTAATAAGTGAACGATCATTTTAAGCTGTGCATGCAATCGTAATATACAGCTGACAAATGGTAGCACACAATGGAGACATAGTGATCTTTCTCAGTCCCACATCCGGCTGATGCTGGTCACAAAAAGAACATGCGTGTCCTTTCCTACTAACTACCATTAACAATAATGTATCAATTGTTATCTACTCACGTTTAGACTTGCGTAGAAACAGTGCGCTCGTCTGCAAGGGGAAGAAACGAAAAGAAAGGCTATCGGACAGCTTATATGCCGGCCGACTGAGCACTCACCTTTCTCGTATGCCGGATTTCTAGTATTGTCAATCGGACAAACCGCCGGCAGCGTAGGCAACGCAAATTCATTTCCCTAGATGCACGTCCATTGATAAAGTCCTTTTAAGTTGATTATAAAGAAATTAGCAGTGTTATATTTGCATGAGCTCCGTTTGGCCTAAAAGTGCACGTGGCCTTTTCCGGAGCGACGATACGCGTCCACGCCTTAGCCTACAGCTCTTTCATTGATGAATAAGCGTTAATTGGTCCACAAACCGGTGCCTGTTGCATTTGCGAAAGTCTGAAAAGGATAGTACTGTTTCAAAACGATCGCGCATGTTAAGGCTTGCCAAAATTTCTTATGTCATCTGGTCAGTAACTCTGTAAGTGGCGTTTTAAAGCATTCCAGAGCCACCTCTTGCTCGCCTGCTTTAAACGAGGCTAAAATCATCCGACCTTTAGTCTAGGAAGAAATCAGACTGACACACGGTAGGATGTATTCAAAGATGTACGGCGTGCTAATTACACAAGTAAGGTAACCTTTGCTTCGGGAGGTTTGTGTCGCTTAGTAATTGAACGTGCAGTTTCGTCTTAGCGGTTTTGCACTTGAGCTAAAAACCATAAGACGAACTGCGATTGGCAGAGCGCAATAACCTTGAGTGTACATGAAAACAATAGAGCTTAGCTCTTACAGTCTGCCTTTGTAAGCGCGCTACTGCCGTTGGTACCGGGCGAGGTAGGGCGGTCTCAGCTGACGCGGACCAGACTGGGTGGTAGGTGAGCAATAAGCGATGGAAACAGGTTAAATCTGAGGGCTAGCGTGCCCAATGCATCGAGCGAACCAATGGACCGGCACGAGCAAGGAGTTACGCCTTATGCTGCCGACGCCTGCAATCCTATCCATTGACCGCGTAAGAACAAGCCATTGAATCGTTGTTATCCTTCACATCCAGTGCTCTACCGTCCATTGTAACTAAGGGTTCTTTCGTCCTAGTTGTCATCATCATCATCATCATCATCGTTGTCGTTCCTTTCCTTGTCGCCGCCATTCATGGGCAATAGTTGTCGTTTCAGCGATGCGTAGGAAAATCCGGTCCATCAGCCAGGGAGATTCAGATCGACGTAACAAATTGGAACGAAGAATTTCGCAGTCAGCCGAGTTGGGTGGACGCCAGCCTTGCGCTGAAACTTGTGAAAGCGGTTTGAGCACTGTTTCGACTTGACATATTGGCCGCTAATGTTGTTGCACTGTTGCAGGGAAACGCGAAGGGAAACAGGCCAGCGCTATGGCTGCGCGGCATAATGCAAAAGGCCATGTTCTGCCTTGGACGAAAGATTCAGGCTCACTATCTTGGAACGTTGGCTGTTGGACTTTTGCTATTGCTCTTCTGCTGCGTTGGCTTGAAGGACATTGCAATGGAAACGGACATGGAAAAACTGTGGGTAGAAAGTAAGTGCGCATTTATTATGCCGGCAGAGTGAGTCGTTGGTAGTGTCCAACGGCCTTGACACGAAAAATCGTATGTAACACCATTGCCGTTCCTGCTCTCTCACCGTAAACGTGTCGTAGTGCGGAAAATTTTCGACAAAGTAGCGTACCGAAATAATAATGCAACCTTTTGTTCACCTCCTCTATTCACTTTGCTTGCACAAGTCAGCCAGCCGAGAAGATCCTCCTGCTTTCACTGTTGACGTTGTAGATTGTTTAAACATACAGTAAAAGAGTTTTCAAGGTCTTACGCTTCGTAGGCAATTTCGTTGAACAATTTGAAATGCTTCTTGAATCCTTGCTACTACTAAACTCTAAATAATCTTTTACTAATACAACACCGTCGTGCAAATGCTTTTTTACATTTGACCCTAGTTCTTAGGTGTAAAAGAAGGCTTTTTTGAACGGAGAATATGTTCAAGTACACCGTTTCAGTAGCGAATTTATTTGCTTTTCGTCTCAAAAATCTCATATTTTACTGCGTAAAATTAATACGAATAGCTTAGTGAGGGGGCAGATTTCTCGCTTTATTGCATTTTGGATGTGTTAACTTTTGGTTGTGGATAACTCAATCAAGTAAAGAACTGATTTTAATAATTTTGAATATATTTGCAGAAGGTGGACGTCTAGAAGCTGAACGGAGGTTTTTGTCTGAAGGTGGTGAATCATCTCGAACTACCAGATCATCGTCAGATGGGCAAACTTTATCAGATGATGATCCCGTGAAATCGTCAGCATCGACAAATAAGAGAAAAGCAGTCAGCAGCGGAGATGCTTTTCTTCTGATTATACAGACCGCACGAAGTAGACGGGATGGCATTTTGACAAGAGAGGAACTCTTGCTTCATGTGCAAGTGGTTACCGAAATAGCTAAACTGGTAGTACCGCTTTACGGATATAACTGGACGTTATCGGATATATGCTTTAAACCGCCTTCTCCCACAATGGAAGGTTTTCTTGCCGACACAGTTAAATTGCTCCTTGATAAGATCGTTCCTTGTACGATAATTACGCCTCTGGATTGTTTCTGGGAAGGAAGCAAGCCATTGGGCCCATTTCCACCGCTTGATCTGGGTCCAATGCTAGCAGCTTTCATTCCTAGCTTGAACAAGAACATTTCCTGGCAGAACCTGAACCCTAAGTTGGTAATCGAGCAGCTTAAAAGCTTGGGAGTTGCCGACCTGTCCGATTTCGAAAACTTCATTAATAGGGCTGGCATCGGTGTCGCCTTTCAGAATCGTCCCTGTTTGGATCCGCTTGATCCTGATTGCCCGATAACAGCGCCTAATCACTTCAACTTTTGCGACATTGTGGAAAAGTTCGTCAGTTCACGCGAACCTGAGACTCGTCTGCTAGGAGATGACCTCGACGTCATGGCAAACGTTACTGCACCTCCGACCACTGTAGCCGCTCCTCAGGCCGTGGACAGTGATTACTACAGTGATCTATCCATGTTTCATTCGCTAGGAGGTGTTCAAGCAGGCCCATCGGAGGTCATATCGCCTTTATGCGAAAAGCACAAAGAGGCTGTGCGTACCATATTGCGAAGGGACGAAAACCTAAGGCGCAAATGGCTACCTAGCGACTCATTCGTTGATCTTGCAAAAGAAATGACCGGTGGATGCGTTGGGTTTGCTTCCAATTACATGGTATGGCCTGAAGATCTCATTATCGGTGGCGTGAAGAAGAAGAACAACGTTATAGTGAGGCAAGTCAATCTTTCTTATGTAAGCACATTTGACTCGTGATTGCGATTACGTCTTCTAGACGGGTTAGGGTCAAAATCCCGTACGGGTCGAAATCCCGCATGGGTCAAAATCCCGATAGGTCGAAATCCCGAATAGGCCGAAAATGCAAAGCGTGGCCTTGTTTAGGTTGCGCATTGGCATCTTCAAGTTTTGGATTAGTCGAAGTGACTCCTTCAGCATTTGCGGCTCACCTATGAACGCGCTGGTTTCTTTTTCAGCAGTGCAATCTTTTTGCTAACCATAAGAAGGCAAAGAGATCAACCCAGTTAACAGAACTAGAGGAAAACTAGAAGATGCCAACGCACAACTGAAACAAGGCCACACTTTACAGTGCATTTTCGACCTATTCGGGATTTCGACCCTTCGGTATTATGACCTATGCTTTGGATTTCGAGCCTTCGGGATTTTGACCCCCCGTGCGGGATTTAGACCTTTGGGGATTTCGACTTTCGGGATTTTGACCGCCACCGCTTCTAGACGTCGTTTTCAGGTTCAGTACATATTATCATAAATTCTTTTCGTTACGACTTAGCTGTATAAGTAGTATTGACTTCCGATTAGCTTAATATCCATTGAAAGTTTTGCTTAAAGGGAAAGGTGTTGGCTTTGTTAAGCAACAGTAAGCTGCTATTTCCCGTCAGCGTCAGTTGCGTATCCGCGGTAGTGACTTACTTTCGTGTTCAACTTTTGTACTTCGGCAATATTGTGTAAGCTGTTATTTTTAAATTTAGAGCCGAAGCGTTGCAGAGTGTTTTCATGATGGCAGGTGCAACGGAGGTGTACGAACGGTTTGAAAATAGTGGCAGGGCCACTTCCAAGGGTATTGGATGGTCAGTTGATAAAGCTAACGCGGTTCTGAACGCCTGGCAAAAAGCGTACTCGCAATTCTTGTACGATCACGTGAACAACACAGGGCCTTCTCGGCAGCTTCACCCAATGTCGGGTGCGTCAATCAATGAAATGCTAGAGATGTTCAGCCAGTTGAATCCCACTGTAATGATAGTCGGTTATTGTATAATGGTACGTATGTGTGTAGCTATTGCTTTTCTTATAACTTGTGAATTTAAGGTATTTTACGCATCGTTTTCTATGTTTACATGTGACGATCATGGCGTCAACTCTGGCGTGGCATTGGCAGTATTAGGCTGCATATTAGTTACTTTGTCCAGTTTGGCCGGCCTCGGTTGTTCTACCTTGTTGGGCATCAAATTCAATCCAACGACGACCCAAGTGATCCCGTTCCTTTCTTTGGGTTTGGGCGTCGACGACATGTTCCTGCTATTGCACAATTACCGCGACATTGTGGAAAACCATTCGTTCAATGAGATAGGGATGCTTCTAAAAGAAACGGGTCTGTCAGCTCTGCTCACCTCTCTAAATAATATTCTGGCCTTTGTTGTTGGGGCCGTAGTCCCTGTGCCAGCGCTGCGCGACTTTTGCCTGCAAGTCGCTCTTGTTCTGATCTTCAATGCCATAACCATTCTGACCATATATCCGGCAATCATGTCCATAGATTTGTTGCGTCGCAAGAGGCGATTGGTCGACGTGTTTTGCTGCTTCAAAGCGCCACCTAGGGTTGTACCCGACCCCAAGGGGACCTGCATTTCCCCTGCTTCGCCTTCCCGCGAGAAAACTGTCAACGTTTCCTCCGGTAGCGTAAGCGACAAGACCGCCGTCCTTGGCGTCAATACGGGTGATTCAAAATTGAATGGCCACTACAGGTGCCAGTTGATGTCATTTTCAGCCAAGTGTTTTTTGAAAAACTGCTTCTTGCCATTCCTGGATTTAACTAGTGTGAAAGTACGTTGGCCTCTTGTTTTGTCTACTTACCCCACCAATCACGCCGTTTGCCTATTGTAGGTCCTAATTGCAGCGTTTGGTGTCGCCCTGATCGCCGTTGGAGTATACGGCGTAATGAACTTGGAACTGGGTCTCGAGCTGACGGATCTGCTCCCAAAGGGCACGCCGGCCTACGAATTTGTTGCCGCTCGCGAGGCGTACTTCTCCTTCTTTCCTTTCAGTGCCATACTGAAGGGACCACTGGACATTCCGAACAAGCAGCCTTTGATCCACGAATATCGTAATCGTCTCGCTGCAATGGAGTACACGGTCAAGCATATGGGCGAGATAACGGAAAGGTACTGGTTATCCATGATGAGCGATTGGTTGCGCACTTTGCAAACCAAGTTCGATGACGAATGGCTCAGGGGTTACATCAATGAGACGGGCGTAATCAGTTCTATGGTTTCCCATGATGCCAAGTTGGCCTACAAGTTATTATGCAACAAAGGCGAAGAACTCGATTGCAGCAGAGTGAAGAATAGTCGCTTGTCTCCATAGTGCAGTATTGAATCAATTGATTTGCAGGTTGGCAATGTGAAGTTGGTTGACGCCAATGGTTTCATCAATCCGGACGGTTTCTACAACTACCTGACCGCGTGGTTTAACATTGACCAAATGGCTTACTACCTATCCCAGGCGAGCTTTCATCCGACTCCTCCAATCTGGCACAATACGGGACATATCCGTACTGTGGAGGACAATAAAGGTGCTTTTGATCCTGTTATTTTTGCCCTGCATACAATGCCGTGTTCTTACGTTTCAGTGCCGCCCGCGTCTCCTCTCATTATTAGCCGCATTCCATTTTTTGTGGTCAACCTGGTGGATACGCCGGCCATTGTGGACTTCATCCGGGTAAATATCTGTTGCCACTGTGTCGGCCAGGCTGAATTGGCATTGCGTTATTTTTGCGTGCGCAGAAAGTGAGGGCCATATGCGACGAGTTTACGGACAGAGGGCTGCCCAACTTTCCTGAAGGACTACCAATCAGCTACTGGCAGCACTACGTCCACTTGAATCACTATCTAATGGTGTCGCTGTCCATCATTTGTGGTGCCGTGTTCGTCACCATCTCGCTTATTTTGTTCAACCCATGGGCGGCAATTTTGGTGGTAAGTTGCACACGCTTTCGAATTATGTGTAGGGTTCCGCAGTTCTTTGATCCTTTTGCGTGAGGACGCATTAGTCAAATAAATTTGAGTGAGTATAAACCCCTCTGACTAACTTACACGAACAAAGAACTACTTGTGCGTCGTAGTGGATGATGAAAGAAGAAATAGTAGAAAGCTGGAGACGCTATGCGTAGAGGGCTTCGTCTAGTTTCGTAGCTTATCCACTCGGCGTATTGTAGGTGACATGCGTCGCTACGATGGCTTTCGAACTGGCTGGCCTAATGGGTCTGTACGGTTTGAAATTGAACCCAGTGTCCGTGGTTACGCTAATAACGGCTGTTGGCATTGGAGTCGAATTTACTGTCCATATGTTGCTTAGCTTTTTGACATCTATGGGCAATCGTTCGGAAAGGATGCGAAAGGCGGTATGGCATATGTTTACTCCGGTGCTCCATGGTGGCTTGAGCACGCTTCTCGGTCTGCTGATGCTGGCTTTTTCCGAATTTGAATTCATAGTTCAGTAAGCGCGGCCCTTTGACGCTAACTAGCTTCATAGTTGTTTTGCCGTTTTTCAGGTACTTTTTCCTCGTGATGAGCACCCTCATTTTGTTGGGTATTTTTAACGGTTTGGTCGTCTTCCCCGTGCTGCTGTCGTGGATTGGACCTCCGCCCGAGGTTAGCTAAAGTTGTGTTTTGAAATTTTTCTTCCACGCTAATTTTGCAGGTACAATCGTTGGACAATAGCAATTGTCTGCCCCCTCCGTCGCCTTCCTTTGTGTCCAAACAGCTGAGTAGTCTTTGCAAGTCGTTGGGCGGAAATGGCGGTTCAGATATTGGACTGAATCGCTCCAGTCGGCGTGGCGTACCTCGCGCGTCCGACATGTCTCTGAGCACTATAACTGAAGAAACGCCACCACCGCCACCCATGGGCGACAGCCCAGCCGTTAAAGGGGAAGTGCGTTCCGTAAGTTCCAACATTCTAGGCCTTATGCAAATTGATAATAGGTTAGCTTAAATGCTTAAATCTTCGTTACACCCTGTGGATGGGCTCTTCCGTAATAAGTAACGAAGTAAGTCAGTCTTGGAGATAGTCCGTAGGCGTTGTCCCGATGCTTCCTAATGACCAGCGAAGATTTCTCCAGTGTAGCTAGCTGTTTTTATGAGTTTGATTTGGCCGTTTAAAACTGCATCGTTTGCAGTATTCCCGAGCGATGTGAGCATCGGTTTGTCCTTTTTAAAGGACTCAGTGATGACGGCCGTACGTGGACGAAAGAATTCAGGATCGTCTGACAATGGAGGGGCGATGCTTTGCTCAAACGATGGCTCCATCAATGGTAGCGTATCGCCGAATAACACTGACAGTCCCAATGTGCGGCCATCAGCGCAGTAACTTGTTTTTCCGGTGTTGCCATTAGTTCACGGCTGCGGCCTTAACCCACTGCTTTGTAACTTTGGGTTTTTGCCATTTCATCGTCTGCGATATGCTGTTGTTGCCTAGTTGCTTATTGAATATTTATTCTTTTACTTTTTGCGTTTCATCAAGAAAAGGTAGTGGCTGTGTGCTTGCACATCACTCCTCGACATTGATGACCGTCGTTATGGGTGCGCCAACTAAGTAACCTCTTTTGCCTTTTCACAAAGCTATATATTGATGAGGATAATAATAATAATAATGATAATAATAATAATAATAAT
>KN538376.1:7726-22389 GCA_000797535.1 Trichuris suis | reverse complement strand
TAATAATAATAATAATAATAATAGTGTACATTTAAGATTATTTTATTTTGGAAATTCTTAAATTAGTATTAATATTTCATGGTAACTTGCCTGCCATTGGCAGCAATGAAAACTTTGTAAACTAATTCCTAAGACACTTTCGCTATATTGCATATTCGTCAGTCGTTTAGGTGGTTGCTGAAAGGTCGCTTAATCGAAGCTGAACTTTTCCCGTTGATTCGCCAAGCTTGTAGGCTGTGATTTTAGTCTTGAAGAGTGGAGAAGAAAATTTTAAGTCGTGCCAAGGAAGCGCGTTTAATAAATTAGCGCGCTAACCTTTTTTGGGACTGTATATTCAAACGTCTTATTGATGCAGCGACTCGGTAGAACCGTTTAGGGGTATATCCTACTTTTAAAAAGTCTATTTGGTAATATAAGGATATGTTAGTAATAACTTAAAGACAGATTGATATTTCAAACGCTATAGTTGATATGCAGTAATGGCTGGTTGTCCCATTGTTAGTTTTGATTTTATACTTCTGAAGAAATGTTTGGCGCGTCGGCTTCTATTTCATTTGAAAGCCGAAGGCTATGCGTACGTTAACGGAAAGCGTTTAAGATGTTTTAGTTTCCTTCGGTAACTCTTTTCTAGCGCATTGACGTTGTGCCGAAGCAGAGCACCTTAATTGGAATTGAACTTTTTCCTTTAAGCACTACAGGTTAGTATTGTGTTTCATTTTACTGGTTAATTAAGCGGAATTTTGTCTGCACAGTTTGACTCTCATTGTTGGCATGGCGTTGCTGACGAGGTTTGTGACTTTTCGTCGCATACTCGTCTCGATGTCGAATGAACAATATTGTATGTGTATATGTTCATGGTTCTTTCGTTCTCCTTATATAGTGAGAGCATTGGTATTCAAGGAAGAAAAACTAGCGAAACAGTATCTTGCTGAAAGCTAAACGGGTCTATGAACATAGCACCTTTCTTTCAATGAGTTAAGGGGAAAATGAGAGATACAAGCAGCAGCTGCAGACATAGTTGTACAATGCGGTAATCACCTTGTGTAAAGCGCTGTCAGTCGCAGTAATGCTGAATGGATTGTCGTACCGATATCCGAAGGCTTTTGGCGGACAGTAACGAGCCCCAACATGTACATGGTGTTTACCTGCTCTTATATGCTTGTAGGAAAGTCTAGTTTGCAAATAAGGTACAGTGTGTGATAAGCAGTAACAATTGGTAGGAGCGATGGAAACTGCTCTGTTCAAAGAATAAACAGAAAAATTATAATAGCATTCTGTAATAAAAGTTAGGGGATTATGGACAACCTTTTCTCAGGGTGATGATGCAATGTCAACGTGATAAGCTGAACTGAAGTGAGTGGTGTAGGCGTATGCAAATTTTTCGCGCAAACTTATACGTTGAGGGTTGAATGTGCAAGTTTTGAAAATTCCTAAACATTACAGAAGCATGACCGTAAGCTATGACAAAAGCGACTTACGCAGTTGCTTCAGTAGATCTTCGGCTGCATATTGTACCATATATTCCATATGTTAGTGCATTCTGCTTTTTTCGTCACGTCGGTTTTCCTTTTCAATTGAATGATTTGCACTGAGCATACTTAGCAGCAAAGAACCTTTCATGTAGTTAGTTGCGCAAGCATTTAGACCACGAGCTTCAGATGAATGTTTGATTGATTTTCCCGAAGCACTTGCGTGAAAGTTGGAAGTTGGATCCACTAGAAATCTGACCATGTTGCATGTGCTGTTTTATTGTGTGTGTGTGTGTGTGTGCAACGTTTATCCTAACATGTTTTATGCCGTATGAATTCATTATGAGATTTCGGATTTTCTTTGTCGCTTTCAGGTAATCGTACAGCTGCCCTTGAACAGTCATATCTTCGCTCAGGTGTGCAACTCGTCTTGGTATTAATTATTTTTTTTTAAAAATAGAAAACCATGTATCATGCACTTAGTATATAAATCGTACCTGCTTGATCATTATCCGCTCTCCGAGGTTTGTCTGTCAGATTTGTAATTTATTCTGAATTTTACGTTGTGGCACCTCTTTTGTTCCTTCACACGTGCTCCTTAATATTTCTGCAGCGTTTCAGCATTTGCTTATACTTCATGGTATTTTGTTGAAGTATGTAAACGGGACATTGCTTTTAGGACATTCAGGCAGCTTCGAGGCCATTTTTCCTTTGGCAATAGTACGATCATTACTTTAGGGTTGGCATTATACTTCCATGTCGACGTGTTGAGTGCGAATTCAGCCTTTAAGTCTTTCGCTAATTTATTTAATATTCATTTCAAAGCTGCCGATTAGGAAAAGATTAGTTTAGTGTCAAATCGACATTTTCTTTCCAATTTGCAGCGTAATCTTGTCTGCGGAGTCAATTCATTATCTCAGCTTGAGCAAGCGTTGTCTTGTCACGTGATCTGCCAAAAAGTTTTACTTTTGGCGGAGCGGAATTGTAGCTTGGAACGATTAGCCACCGTCATGAACGAACTTCCTGTCAACTCTTATTTTTAAACATTTTTTCCATATTATTAAAGCGTTCAAGGACGGGTAGTTTTTTCACTTATTTTTCCCTTTGATCAGCCGCATTAGTCCGGTATTCACTGATTTAAGGGAACCGCTGTCGTTTCCCCATTATACAGCCGCAGAAATATTATCAGTGCATCATAAGAAGAGGCTCAATGCGTTGGGAAGCTTTCTTGTCCAGTTGGAGTATTTCAGGAAATGCAAGTAATTGGCATCCACCATTGAGTGCGTACTTGTAGTCAATGCGGCATACAGGTTTAAAGTTTGCTTTGCATTTGGTGCGCAAACCCTGTCGCCCAGCAAGCAGGTATATACGAAGGAAGAGATCTTCGACATCACAACATGATATAGCATTCCGGCTTAACCAGATTTGCTTAACCTTTCGACGAAGTAACTTATTTTTTCACCTTCACGCTGGATTATTGTAAAAAGCTACTGGAGTTCCATTTTTGGTTAACTTCCCTAATCCACAGACCCTTAGCGTTGCCATAGTTACTCCTTTCTTATTGCTAGCGGTGTTGGTTGGCTTTGCAAGGAGTCTTGAAATCGAAATTTCATCTTTTGTTCAGAAAGTAGTTTTTTATATGGCCAACCTTTACTTATCTTCCCTAGAACTTGCTCGTGTGACATAATCGATTACTCTTCCGCTCATATTTTAATGAAGTTTTGCCGGCGGGCTGCTTTTAATGGCGCCCTTGACGAAGTGAGAGCCGTTTGCATCTCGCGATTTGGCAGCACAGCGTTGGCCAATCGTTTGCCTAAACTGAGAGCGCACATATAGACGCAAGCGGGCCACAAACAAAACGACTGCCATTTTCAACTGGACAAGCGAAGCCGTAGTTGGCTGTTCATTGTCTGCACGGTGCTATGCCTTTTGTGGAACGTCGTGCTGTCGCTTGGTCTCCTTTGCCTTTTGCCGTAGCGAAAGGGGCGTAATGACCCCCCGCCACTCGCGTCACGCACATCCCGTCCAAAGTCACGATGGTTTCGTTTCTCAGCGGGACCCGTAGCAACGAGATAACAACAATGACTTCCTTTTCTTAGTTTCCGACTGGCAATCAGCGGCGACCACACGCACGCACAGGTACTCTTCTCGTTGGTTCTTTGGAGTACCTATTTGGGGTGCTTCGTCAACGCCGGCCAGCCACTGACGGCCAAAGCAGGCAAACCAATTGCAGGTTGTATTTGCCGCATTATGAAGGTCAACTTAGTTGTCCTCGTCGTTGGATGCATTTCGACCTTTAAGTGGTCATTTGTAAGTAAGTGGCGCTTTTCTGCCATTGCTCACGTACTGGTCAGTCGCTTCCGTATTTCCCACTTGAAAAGTGTTTCGCAAAAGCGAGCGCAGCCGCATTTGGCCTCTTTCGAGCAAAGACAATTCCTTTCGCCGCGTTTACCCGATTTGTCCGACAGCCGGCTGCACGCTGTTAGTCGGTCGTATGCGTTTTTGTTGGCTCGTCTTCTCGTCGCAGCAGGTGACCCCGCTTCACGGCGATTTTGTCATAGTCCAACGTCTTGGGATATGCTGAATCAACGAAATGGAGGATATTAAAAAGCAGAATGGATTCCGATAGTTTGTCTAAGAGGCAAAGGTTAGCACGCTATTGGACAAACTCGACATTTTATTTTGATCAGCAGCAGCAGCAGCAGCAGAGGCAGAAGGAAAGTCAGAGACGCTTTCCGCTTAGTTCCCCTTCCGCTGTTCAGTCTTCTCAGGTGTCGCCCGTTTATGCGGTGCCGAATGGTGCGGAGAAACCATGGCTCAAAAAGAAGACCTCCCAAGCAGCGATATCGCCTTCCCCGGCTGTACTTTTGACGCCGCCTCATGATCAGCGTACAACGATGCCTCCCGAGCTTTACGATGATGTATGCCTAGCGCCAAGGAGAAGTAGTGCCCCACTTCCGGCCGCCACTGGGTCCTATCCAGATAGTACGCTCAATCAGGATGTTCATCGCTTAGCTCAGCTGATCGCTTTGAATCGTCAAAGGAAGATGCTAGAACAATTCTACCTGCGCATCAAGCTGGTAGCCTACGTTCATTTGTTGGTTGCCTTCCTGCTGCTATCCTCCGATGTCGCATTGATAGTGATTCTGTGGCCAAAATCCGCTCCTCAGCAACAGCTGAAGCTGATTCTTCGATGCCTGTACGCCATGTACGTGCTCAACATAGGCATTGTCAGTATCCTTGCTGCCGTACAAAGAGAGAGAGCCCTCTACGTGCTCCCTTTGCTATGCATAATTTTGATTGCCAACTTCCTGTTGGCCCCCTTTCAACTGCCGATCGTTCAAAGTGAGTCATTTTTCTCGCTCTTCTTTCAGAGGCGCTCCAAAAAGCCTTTTCTCTCTCTCTCTCTCTCTCTCTCTCTCTCTCTCTCTCTCCGAATTTCTGAGTTCCCAACTCTTCTCGCGTGCGCGTAAGTAGCAATTGACCCGCCCGCCAAAAATGCTCGGAATAGAGAGCGCCTAAAGAAAAAGGTTCCATTTGGTTTTCGGCGAAGAGGCTTTTTAGTCCGTTGATTTTTATTGCCAGCTGATTATTACCACAAAGAAGCGCAGACGCCTTAGCCGCATATGGACATTATTTCCTCCCGCGCGGCTGTGAGCGGAGAGCTCGTAGGAACAACTTGTATTCCTTCTATGTTTCTGTGTTAATCATGAGTGCCTTATTTTAAATTAAGTGATCGACTTTGCAAGCCACATTGCAATGGGCTCTTGGTCGTCGACCAGCGGTCAGAGGAGCCTTGTTGAATAAGCGCGTCTTCCGCTGCTGTTCAGGTGTGCGGTCAGTTGTTGCGAGAAAATGAGGGCGATCAAACTTTTTAAGGTAATCTACTGAAGTCGATAGAAAAAGTAGTAACACGTTTTTTTATTGTTGTAGAAGCTTTCCTAAAATCTTTTACCTTTGTTAGCATCAGCCAAGTCTTTCGACGAAACTGGTTGCTTCGATCGTCCATTGTCAGCTCGTAATAGGTCAAGTGATGATTAAAGTTTTGAATTGCTTAGACTATTAGGTCCTTCTCTCTCTCTTTCATAATAAACTTGAAAAGAATGGCTCCAGGCGATTTCGCGTCTTTTTGCAGTTTTTCTCGTCACGTGGCTGCTTATACCAGCTTCGACGCACTCAATACTTTTTCAGTGGCGCAAAAAGAATGCATAGTACGCTACGGCAGCATTCCTTTCTCAAAAGTTAGGATCACACTTGCGTCTACTGAAAAAGGAACGTAGTTTGGGCGGCACACGCTATCTCTCCCCTTCGCTGAGTCGCAGGACTTCCGCTTTACATATATAGCAATGGTACGGCTAACGAAATCCCGCGAAAAGCATAGGAATTCTTGACTGATCTTACTCTGCATTGTTTCGCTGTGACGATGTACGTAGCTTTTCATTTTGCCTTTGAACTGGCTTTTTTAATGAAAGAATGCGCGTATCAGTGCCCAACTGCCCTTAGGAGAGTAAGTTGTTTATATTGTTTACCTTTGTGAGCTCAAAGCTGAAGTTGCTGCAAGAACGCTACGCCCATCTCTGTGTCGTAAGGAAAGCATTGATAGCTTGGTGCAACCATTTAACAGGGCGCATCTTTGTCCATTGGCTGGTTGAACGTGCCTGGTGTCGAAGGTCACGTGAAAAGTAGCCCGTCCGAGACAGGGATAAACACTCATAAACCTCGATTAAACCTTAATGGCAACAATGAAGTGCCGCACATCCACGGTTGCGTGTTCATAGCGACATGTTTGAACTTTTGCATTGTTCATTAAGGGTTCACTTCCAAGGCTGACCGTTTTTGCTCAATATCGCTGCGCTATTACCTCACCATTTTTCGACTAACCGGTTCAACCTTGGAAAATTATTCCCGCTGGTTTTTCCCCACTCTGTCGTGCCATGCACACCCCATCATTCAGTGCACGCTTGCGTTGTTGAATTTTGATTTTGCAATTGCGAGACTGCAGACCGTCCCTATCCCGGGTGGCCTACTTCCACCAGCTTTCAGCATTCGAAGTCTTTGCCTAAAATGGCTTAATATAGGCGCTCGTATCGTCCCCTCTTACTTCATATCATCTCTGGAGTGCTTATAGTGCTTAGTGAAATGTAATTGATACATGAATGCTTAGTTATTATGGTATTTTGTCTGGGGACTGTCCATATTCAACGCAGACGCTGCCAAGATAACGTATGTCGCCAGTGCCGCTGTAGTGAAATTCGTAGTGGTGAACATTTAAGCTTCTGACAAGACGTCAGAAGTGTAGCAGCAATCTGCGCTATGCTGATTCCGTTGATACGGAGGGTCTATTGTGTAGTTGATTTTCTCCAAGATTAAACAAGCATAGCTACAGGTAAGTTATTTACCATGTAAGCGAGCTGAGCGTATTGGTGAAAAGGAATACGTTAATAATTATTCACTGGCATGGCGTCAACATTTTACTATTTAGGTTTAATTGAAATAATCGACATTGTGCAGTACGAGACTTCCGGCCGCGTGACGTTGGCGCCGTACGCTTCCGTGTTTATTCACTCGTTCCTACAAGATTCGAATTTGAATGGCCGCAAAGTGATGATAGAACATTCCGTTTCCTACGTCACTTTCATTTGCCTACAAGTAGTATACTGTTTCGTCGGTCTGTTCCACCTGTTGGTTACCATAGCTACAATGGTATTCGTCTTTCGAATAATTGGAAGTTCAAAAACACTTAAGATGTTAGAGTAGTGAACATTCAAACTTTCCTCCTTTATCCATGAGTCAATGCTCTTCTTCCGGCGCTTTGCGTTGAAGCACTACGAATCGCCGAATAGGTCATTTCGTCTCGGATCCTGAAAGCTGCTGCGACCGATGCTTCGTGTAGGACATCAACGAAATAAAGTGTTTTCACTTTCGAGCAACACTACATGGTAAACGTAGTCTTGCAGTTCATAAAATGCTCAATATCCAGCGCTGCGCCCGCGAAAAAGCGTTTAAATGGAAAATCGTTTTTCAACAAGTTCACTGCTTGCTTTAACCCAAACTAGTAGACCAAAAGAGACTTTCAAGAACCAAGAGAAACCCACTGGGATAAATAATACGGAATTACATGCGCAGCTAACCTTTATTAAATCTTTGTTGCTTAATAATTTTGAAAAGTCATAAATAAGACAAACAGAAACGCACTTCTAAAACAATACAAAAGCAAATAATATAAGCAACGACAATAATAAGGGAGTATATGGTTTTTGTCGTCCTTGCAATTAAGTTTCGCTCCTTCCAGCAGAAATGTCTCGACAGCCAGGCCGGAAATGCGTGTAACTGAGCAAACCTCAAAATTTAGGAATCAGCGTAAATGACAAGTTTTCCATAATGTTGGCCGCCTATCTGCTCAATGAACGCCTGAGGTATATTGTCGAATCCGTGGAACGCATGCTCGCGATACTTCAAGTCGCCCTGAAGACGCAGTTCTTGTTAATCTGCGAAATAAACGAACGAGTACGAAATATCTACTAAGGATCTTTGTGTTAGGGGATTAAGCGGGTTTAGGTCACAAGCCCGAAAGTCGAAATGTCCGGAACCTTCGCAAAGATCTCTGAACGAACCGGAACCCTGAAGTCAAATTTCAAGTATGGTTCGGAAGTTCACGTGACCTTCGACCATTCGGTATTTCGACTTTCCTCTTACGACCACCAACGGATTAGGCAACTACTGCTACTGCAAACAAGCCAAAAACAAGCTGGTTCAGGGCGCCAACCGGCGTTTTTGGTATTTGCAGCAATATGAAACTTCATCCGTGTAAAAGGCAGTTGAACTTTGAATAAGCAAAAGCTAAGCTAAGCTTTTGCTTATCAATAAAAACGCTTTCAACCAAACTTAAAGGAACATTCAAAAGTTGAACTTAAGGAAACGTCCGCTTCGAATGATAAATATTGACCAATTTTTGCATAAACCTAACTTTTAGGGAGGAAAGACACATTAGCGTGGAGCGTACTCCATTAAAGCATAGTTTCTCAACCTTTTCCGCACCAGCGCCCCCTATACGCCGGTAGCGCCGTCTGGTTGCAGTTGCGTGGACGTTGGCATGCCCCAATAGTGGTTACATAAATTTGCTTGGAGAAACCTAAGCACTGATTCGATCACGAGTACGTTTTATTTGAGGGTCCATTGGCCTTTTGGCGCTGACTACAGCCCAGCGCAACCCACAGCTTCGAACGCCCCCTCACCGCCCTTTGAGAATGACTGTATTAAAGCGTCGATCGTCGTCTTACGTCTCATCCATGAACAATTAAGGATTGCTTATGTTGAGAGTACCTTTTCCACCCATTCGCTCAAGCGGTCAATTGTAGAAGGCCACTTGTGCAGCAGGCTGAATACGCTGATGCTTTTGGTTATGATTTTGCGCTTCTTCGCCTTGACGTAATCGAAACCTGAAAATAGACATCTGAGGCATACGCGTGAACCTTTGCAGGCGCAACACAATGCTCATTTAAACCAAAGAGTTCAGAAAGGACATGCATTGACAAATACTAATATTAATAGAGAATAGGCAAAGTGACGTCGTACGAACGACAGATCCTTCTCGGCTATTTTCACTGATGGAGCCACAAACGCAAACGCGACTGCCAGGGTTCATATGATCCATAATTGCGTTACTTTGCTCGCCGCCAACCTGTAGAAAGCGTCAGTAAACAACAAGCTTCAGCAAAACTCATAAACTATACATTATCGAAGTAACAGTCCACTTGCTTGAAGCTCAAATCGGCCAACACGTCACTGACGCTTTTAGTTTTGTAGTTGAAAACGTACTCCAAATTCAGTTCGCTTTTCAGCCAGGATACTTTTTCGTCCGATCCAGTAAAGGCGATAACTGTGCAACCCTATAAAGGATGCAAATAAAGCGAGCGCGCATTTAAACCGCACATCTTACGATTATTTTCGCTATCTGGCAAGCGACATGACCAACTGCACCGGCTGCAGCTGTTACAACCACAACGTCGTCCTTTTTCGCTTCGCAATAGTCCATTATGCCCAAGTAGGCAGTGATCCTGTTAGCAGAAACCAATTACGCAAAAGAAACTATGGATACAAATAGAAGGAAGAGAAAGAGATGGAACATTAATAGTAATGTACTGCAACTATTACAGAATGACTATGGTCGTACCCTGGCATTCCTAGGATTCCAATTGCAGCTGAAGGTGGCAAAGAAGGCACTTCGGGTGCCATGTAGACGTCACACTGAAACAGAGAATTATGCAACAGGAGTTTTCACTGGGCATTACGATGCGACGCAATGGCCCAACGACAAGGACAACGAAGTTACGTAGTCATCCAGTCCGTTAGTAACGCATTCTGTACACCAACCAAAATGACCAACTACGCGAGAACCGATAGGAAAAGTTAAGTTCCGACTTTCGATGATTCTTCAAAGAAACAGCATTTACACATATACGTTGTTTTCAGGCAAGCCTACTCTGCCAACTGGAAAGACATGACCGGAGGATGCTCGGGAGATGGAGCGGAGAAGTATCTGGAATAATAAGGAAGTGAGTAGAACAAAAATGGAATGCGATTGTCTATTGGCCAACTTTATGTAGGGATCGACGCTCCAGACCAAAGCCCGACAACGGAACTCTGAAATGAGAAAAGCAACATAGAGAATCAGCCGGGAAGAAGTTCACCACTGCTCCATTCATAATCTCGTTGAGAAGAACATTCAGCAGGTGAAGCATGAAGATTATGCATGTTTGCATCACCCCACAAGCGAAAATTGAAAAGCAATACGAATATGAATTCAAAGAAGAGGGCGGGAAACTGGTGGAGCAAAAAAAGGTTAGCAAACGCGACATACCGTCCGGACCCAAATGTGGCAAAGTTTCTTCTTCGCATTTGAAGTCAGACAAGCGCGGCGTGCCGTTGAACATCTTGACCATCACCCACTTTTTCGCAACCGGCATTTTGGCAGCTCTTTGAATAGCTTTGCACTCTGCAAGGACAACCGAAAAATGACCGAACGAGCATTACTTCAAAGTTGGCGAAGGGTGTCTCATGTAAATTTTTCTAAGCGCATAACGTGTCCATCAAGAGGCAATGCTTATAGCTTAGTAGGCAAGTCTGTTGGCCTGTTACGCGTGGCGACCAAAATGGTAACACTAATCTGGCGCCTACAACCAACACACACATAACATGAAAAGCCATGCAGCAACAATTATTAATTGTTATGCGCAGAGTAGCTTCAGCAAGCCAAACAAAGCGCTCCATGCTGACATTTGCTTACGAAAAATCGCTTAGCCCCCAACTGGACAACCGCAATTTGCAAAGCGTAAACACACCAAAATTTGTGCTACAGTAAGTAAGATTTGCAGGTTTCATTTTTCTTCGCATAATTACCAATAAGCCGGGGAAACGGGGCCTGCAAAAGCCTTGCAGTAATCACGCTTTGAAACTGCAGCCTTATTCGTGGCGATTTTCTTTTTCACACTTTATTCAGCAAGCTGATTTCGTTAAATCCCTCTTTGTACCGTTTCTAAGCAGCGCATGAAGTAGAACTACTGCTGATTTGGTTAAGCTGTGATAAAGTGCTTAATGTGGGCGTGAGGTAACAATGGTACAGGCAGCCTTCTAGAGCCCTTCTTGTATCAATAAGCTTTTTGTATTCGTTCTTACTACCAACTGCCTGATAAGGCGCGACTCGAGCTTTTATTTTCTAGCTACAGGCGGCTGTGAATAGAATGAGGGCATTTACGGAATTCTTCCGCTCACGGTTTGCATATTCTTATTTCTCTGGCGGCTGACTGCAACCTGTGCGCCATAACTAGCCCTACGTATGTCCTGTGTTCCCCTACTTGAACCAATTCCACCTTCATTAGCCTGCTATGGCGATTCATTATGATTCCGCTATGTGCCTTGATTAAAGGCAGAACCTAATTGCCGCCTTGCCCTTTTCTCAGCCATCCTGTTCTCATAACTGATCTTGAATTCACGGCTTCGGCCCGGGCCAAGGCCGTGAATTGAAGATCAATTATGAAACTACCAAAGCCTGTTACAAGACATCCCGTCTTCCGAAGGCATCCTGTTCTCTCCTTACGTAACCATAAGCCGAAACTTAAACGCTATGTTTACGCTTAGGCTTAGGTGAAAGCGGAGTATGACTGCAGCTTTTTTCAGCCATCCTGATCTGTCTTTCTTGGCCTAAGCCAAAGACAAAGCATAGGTCTTATGTTTAGCCTTAGACTTAGGTGAAGGGAAAACATGACTACCGACATGTTGTTTCGTCAGCCGGCAGCGTTCCTGCGCTTTGGAGCGAACTTACTGACGCGTCGTCGTCTGGAACGTGTCCCAAGAATGCGCACATGCACATCGCACTTTACGAAAACAAACGGAAGCGTCATCTGCACTGTCGAACTGCGCGCCAAGTATCATCGAACATGAGCATCACAAAAGGTCGACGGTAGAGTGCGGGTATAAACGGCCAAAGGCTCTTACATTTTGCTGAAACCAAAATAAAACATTCATCTTTGCTTCATCCATGCTTCTTTTGCTCTTCTGCGATACCGATAGCGCTTCTGCTGTTGCGGAATTAAAACAAGCACGTGGTAAGCATTTTGCAGCTTATCTCTTATTCTCAACCAATTGCTATTAACATATTCTTATCAGATTGTGGACTTCTATTCATTGCAGCAGTATTTGCATGTTAATATTTAGTGAGACACTTACTGAAGCCATTATAATATTAGTAATTGAATGCGTCAGCGTTAGGCGTTTGTTCGAGCCTAAATCGTCACAACCACAATACTACAATGCACTTACGTCTTTTAACTTTACGTATATGCACATACCAATGCTCAAAGCTTTCTCCAAATTATATTAGGTTTGTGCATACGTTCTGCGGGACAAAATTTCAGTCGAAGAAGCTTGGGTATTGCGGTCTTGCGTGACAACCACTTTTTCCATTGGCAACGGCTGGTCACCGTACGAAAGAATGAAATTTGTATACAATTTAACAACTATGTCTCTCAAGTCATAGATAGCCTTGTTGCAACCTGATTTTACGGGTATTTTCAGTTGTAAAGAAAACTACAGAACTTATGAGCGTCTTAAACCCTCCCGCCTCATTGCCGTACTGAAGAGCTTTCTTTCTCATACGCTTTTGGCATTAGGCGGAGTAGGCCACGCAGAGTGGAGAACTTGTCAATGGCAAAATCGAATCTACTCTTTTCTACGAAATGTCTAAACGCCACAAAAATGTACAGACAAGTAAACGTTGAAATGAATGCCAAAGAGCATGAGGCACTGTCAAAATTATTTAAACCATCAACCTTTGTTGTATTTCCCCATCCGCGTGGGTGAGCTGAAAGCACTCTCGTGAAAATAGGGTAAATCAAATTGGTGACAATTTTTACTATCTTTGTATTCATCCCATTCTCTCTTGCTTGCCAATCTGCTCTCATCGTCGCTATCCGAATTCGAGTTGCTCTTAGGCTCTTCAGCGAACGTCACAGTTTTTTTGTCAGCTCCAGGCTTGAATGACTCCACGACGCTACGCTCAGCGAATCTGTGAATAGAGATTTTTAACTAATTGCAAAGTAGAACGAAAACGAGCAGACGCAAATGATAAACCATTGAAGGCTGTCAACTTACTCAGTCTCTGCACGTTTTTCCTTTAAGCCTCGTCGTTTCAACCAGTCGTCAATAGATTGCGAGGGGACGCTCGGATATCCAGCACCAAAAACATTCTTTCTCATTCCATCCCGAGAGATTACCAACATATTCAAGCCACCCTGAACAACGAATCTTCATTTTGTAGAAAAGCTAATACAACAAAGATGAGCTTACTGATCGATGACCTGCTGGGGTATCATCAGCTACGCGCTCTTTGACATTCAGCGTTTCCCTCTCTTTCAGAATTTGGTACTCTTCTTAAACCAAAAGTGAGCTTGTTTAATAAAACCTAAAGAGACCTGTGTTAGTGGAAACATACGCTTTTGGACTGGTTTTACGCATTCCTTTCCGACTTTGGTCACACAGCATTTTCCGGACCCGTCGCAGTCTTTATCGCTTCTGCAGAAGTGCGCTTTTCTGGCGATCGTTGGTTCCGCTGGGCATTTTCCCGGTTTGTTCACTTCCTGTCCTATAGTATAATTGAATGGGGGACTCTTCTGCGGTTGGTGTTTATTGGCAGGCTCCAAAGATGGGTTATAAAACTGAACGAATGGAGCAACAAATGAGAAAATGGTTTATGAAATTATTTGGATTGGAACAACAAGTGGCAAAAAAACGAACTATGAAATCGATTGAATGGAACAAAATGGCAAACAATATATTATAAAATTGAATAAATAGAACAACAAATGAATGAGTGGAACAACAAATGATGAACAAGTTGAAAATGAATTATGGATGGAGAGGTTATCACACATGGAACAAGACATAAGAAGAATTATCCTATAATGGAAACTCCAAACATGGGACATAATTAGGGAAGAAGCGTTGAAAAGTGCGAAAAAATGGAACACAGAACAAGTATAGAGATTTTATTTGGATTGTAAAGTGGGCGGTTGCACAGAAAAACAAGGATCTAAAAATTCTTATAACTAAACTTTAAATCTACCCTTTACAGGGTTAAAAATTTCCATGTGGCGACGCGGTTGATTCTTGATTTTCACCGCTGATGACGGGTGAAGAGCACACTCGGGACTGCGAAATAAAGCATTATTTCATATCTGTTCTCTCAGAAAACGGGTTGTTGCCGTAAGAAGATCAACTATGCAGTTTTTGAGGACTTGCTGCAGATTCGGCATTTTGTGCTGGAGAATTTAAGTTGTTTGCGGATTTCGTTACAGGTTTTGGACAACTTTCTGGATGGTCGGCAAGCTCTGCAGAAGATTTTAATTTCTAACCTGCTTGTGACGATGTATTCGCAAAATGCCTGTAATCAACTTTAAAATAGTGTACTGGTTTTCCAGTTGACGTGGGCGCAGCAAGTCCTCAAAAAATTGTAGGAAAAGTGGCATAGAAGTGTCGCAGATGCGATCATCCGCCCATTTTACCCCAAGTGGAGGTCCAACTCTACTTGCTAGTGGGATAAATTCATGTATTATACATCTGCTAGACAGGGTGACCAAAGCAATGAGAATGCAATGACAATTTGGGGGCCTTATAACTTTTATTTTACGGCAACTGCGC
>KN538375.1:4284636-4298502 GCA_000797535.1 Trichuris suis | reverse complement strand
TAGTAGTAGTAGTAGTAGCAACCACTGATGGACTTGGCTGCTCCAATTGCATTAACGGAGCGTCCGGTAAGAATTGACTGAACTCTTGCAACAAGTCTTTGTCATTAGCAAACAGTTTCGCCACTTTGCTAAACACCTGCGCATCGGCCATCGACGATCGACCGCTACTATCCGCCGGTCTATCCAGCTGCTCCTTTTGGTACGCTTGCAGAATATCCAAAAACTGTTGATACACTTCCGGATTCTTTTGAAAGCGAATCTTAAAATTACAAAGTCACTTAGCCCCTTCATCTGTAACAGCTTAATTCCTTGAAAAACGCCGACTAATACCATACGGGTCGTTGTCTGCGCAGCCGTAGGTGTTCCCTTTCTGATCTATCTGCGCAACATATACATGCATATCGCCCGCCTAAAGAAACTTCCGAACACTGCTCAACAATGGCACACAGTTACGTTGACATGAACATGGCGGAAAGATACGTTTCTACTCCAACGCCTACAGCTGCAAAGTTGTACGCGCACCTCACCGCTCTACAGCATTTTCCATCTTCCATTTCTTCATTTACAGCACAACCTCGATTCTCCCAACCAACTGTGACCGGGGATAGAGTTCGCATAAACGAATAACTGTTCAAATTGCTTGTTTCCTTTTGTTTTCACACCGTTCATCATAAAACTTTACTTATCACCAATTTGAATTAAATTCCCTCAAATGTACAACAGTTCACGACCATTATTCAACGTTACACCACCACAATTTGTTTCCGTTTTAAAAAGTCCTTAATATAGACGCCTGCCTAAAAGCTGCCGTCCGTTCCTAGGTCGCCCATACTCCTTAACCACAACTGCTTTCTTAAGTCCCACTCGTCCAAGTCTACAAACCATTCAACAGCAACCCGAAAACACTAAAATGCCTTGTCAAGACAAGGACACACGCACTGCTGGCTTCATTCGCTTTATGAAACTCCTCTTCATCTATTACATCTTGCTGACCTCACTACTGTGAGAAAATTGAAACCGCACATCCTCACCGTCACAGGTTAACCGCGCGTTTCAACATCAGGCGTTCATCCGATACCTTCCGAAGTCTCAAGTACTGCCTCCGTTTCCTAACCTACACAGTCAGCATCCTTAGTGAGAGGAAAATGCCGGAAAACAGCTTGTACGGCCGCTCACAAAAAAAATAAACACACACCGACACATGCAGCTGCTTTCACTTTCTCACAATTTAAAACTTTCACTTTCGGGCCGATTCAGATAACTTCCACGGCAACATTGTTGCAGCAAGCAGTCAAAACGTTTATTTTCCCATCCTGTCTGCTCCACTGCCGATACAATAATCATCATGCCATTACCAGCACGTTTAAGCCACTCGTTCGTCCATACAAGCGGCGGACGGGAGAACAGCTGCGCTGTCTGTGCGTGTGACAAAGAGCCTAGCAGAGAGGAGGCAAATGATTGCAGCTAGAAACGATGCCGTCATTCGAAACGGCAAACACCACTACTGCCCGTACTGTCCTGCACGCCCGACGCGCGTTACTTAGGATGTTTTCGCCTTTCTCCCATCCACTCACCGCGCCTACGCCTGACCTTGACGTGCAAAACACCACATATCATAGCACACTGCACTAATTCAGTTCCACGCTCAAACCAGTCAGGCCCTTCTTACGAAATGAACTCGTCTCACTCGCTATTCTTCGCATGAAAAAATGCCCGAACTAGCGCCAAAACTAACCTGCGAGTGAACGAATGCAGATGCAACGGCCGAAGCTCATCAAATCTATGCTAGCGATCATGAACCTCCGAACTACTGCTACTTCAATTCGTCAGTTCGATCTTAAAGACGTGCTAACGGCATGCTAGTACACTTCATGCCGTTATGTATACCTTTATTTTACGCAAGTATCCCGTTATTTTCGAATAAAAAATCTTTTCATTTTTCGGGTAACGAAAAAACCTTTTATTGTTTTCCCAAGCTTACGGGTACGGCTGCAACGAGTCTTCAGCGGATAAGCAGACACAGCGACCCTCCAAGGGAAACAATGGACCGTAGCTTTGAAAAGTGTGCTCGAACGCTCGCTCGGTTAGACAGCGTAAGGATCGTTTACGTAAGCACGGTCTCAAGGCTTTCATCCCCAACGAGTCAACGTAACCCCCTCGTTAACTTTACCCTACAAGCGACTGCAACGCGCTGGTGCGCCTACCTACCTTGATTTTATTGACGTAGGCGATTGCAGAGCTTGATTCGGGCGGCACAAACGTGTCCTCTCCTCCTACTTGTTCGTTTACGGATGGCCTGTACACGATTGATGGTTCAAGATTACGAAGCCTTGCCGTTTGCCGCTCTTCCAACAATTCATCCTGTAAACAACTTTCCACCGATCACTTTGTTCCATCACAATAGCAACAATCACAACCTCGCTGAACGCATGCATTTTGCCGCTGGGCGAATAGACGACGATTCGCTCCGCTCTGTCGTTTGACACGTCCAGACGATAGCCGTGAGGCATAAACGTGTTAAAGCCATTAATCAAATGGCTGAAGCCGAGGAAAAGTGCTCCGATTCGCTTTACAACTCCCAGCAAATCCAACCTTAAAACCAAGTAGCACCTAAAACGCGAACGACAGACCGCTTGCTTGCTAGCAGTACCTTTGATCCTTAAAGCTCTTCATTGCTTCCAAAAATTCGTTGTAAATCTGCTGCTTGGAAGCAAACTGCATTTTCACCTGTTCCAAGTAGCCCATTGCGTCTGGAGTTGGTAACGGACACGCTACGGAACCACCAGAACGAGCGATAAACGCTGACGGCGTCAATTGCGGCCCCCTTGGAATCAAGCCTGTCGGATTTATCCTGAAAAGTTTTCACGCCTCTACGTCAATTCAACACAAGAAACCAGCCCCCTCCGACTCCAATTCCGTTCTCTCCTCACTGCCACTATACCGATTCTTCCTCATCGCTCGATGACGACCAAACCACTTCGAAAACTTACCTTTCCTTGTTCATTATCATTGCCAAATTAACCTACCTTTCAACATCATCGTCAGCACCACTTTTAAAAACTACACAAAAAATTAATCCCTAACATCACGCTTAGCTGCTCCACAACATCATCTGTCAAATAATAATCTTATCAGAGCTCTTACCCCGATGCAACTTGCTGAAAATATCCAAGCCGGTTGGCGCTCGAACTACCACTACTCTTCAGCGGTCCAATGACAGCCGGTGTGTGCGTCACCGGCACCTGGGGCATGTAATGGCTATTCGGACCCAACAAATGGACTGGCGCTATGGATGACGTCAGTGCTGCACACTGAGATGCAAATGCACCTCTCAAAGGTTGGTTTGTCCCAACAAGAACTGGCACACTTTCGGCTGGAACAGCACGAGACACGTCCAAAGGAGATCTGTTCTGTATTGAACACGTTGCAGGCTGTTTGACGGCTGGAATGAACGAAGTTCCACTATTTGCTCGTAGGGAACCTTGGTCCATTTCGTATCGACACACGTACGATGCTTCAGTCGCAACAAGCTAACCAACCGAATGAAGGCGCAACATCAGGAAATGACTCGATAATGGTTTAACGAACTTCCGCGCAAATGATCCAATGTCCAAGTCACCCAAGCAACACCTGCGAAAAGGACGTTAAACCAGCACAATTACAGTAAACCAACTGCTAACGCATTAATTATGTACACCTGCGAATCTGTTTGGCAGACTGTAGCTACGCTTTGCACGCAATCTGCGTAAGTTGCGCTTGCTCACTCCTTCAACTATACAGAAATAAGAATGTCTACGAGCTCTCTAATCAAAACAGCTTTTAAACATCTTCACCGGGTTTATGCAGCTGCTTGCCATCAAAGCGCCGAATTCAACGAGGCATTCCTTCCTACACGAATAGGTTAATTTCATTTTCTTTCGACTCGTGGTCAGTCGACAATGAGTCGCCACTGTGGACTGACCACAAGTCGAAAGTTGGTCGACTGTTTGTTGTTTATTTCTACCCACTTTTGGCTACTCACCATGGCCCACCGTCAGCGCCAGACATAATTGACATTTCAGCTGACCAGCGATCCCGGAGGCTCCATAAAAAATAGAAGGCAAACTTTTACTTTTACACCTTTTTACACGTACACCAGGTTGTCTTCTGTGCGTACCAGCGATTCTCAATGGGCCGCTGCGAGGCTGACGGCTCCGATGGACCGTGAATATTCGACCACGCTCGGTTCAGGGTTAGCAGATACACCAAAAGGCCAAATGGACCCTGAGATAAAACGTGCTGCTCGTCGAATTGGCGCTTCCTGCTTTCCAGCAGCCAATCCTGCAGAACGGACGTTGGAACGACCGGCACGCGCAACCAACGTGTTGATAAACTATGCTCTATAAATTATGTACATAAATGCCTTATTTCCAATTGGCTAAAACTATGCAAGCTTAATTGCGCTTGGATACTTAAGTGGTCAGTTAGTCTTGTGCCAAACAGAGCCCGTGCATCAGGTCGCGTTATTTCGGCTTGCGTTCACTTTCACCTTCTCTAGAGAACGTTGGCCTGTCCGATAAATTGTCAACGCTTAATACGTTAATTACGGAACAAAATGAAGCCTTAAAGGTATCAGAAGAAGAGAGGGAACTATTGTTGGCTGAAAATCAAGGCTACGCCAAACTGCTTGAGCAAAAAGACCTGCTCGTCAAGGATTTACAGGTAATTTCATTTCATAGCTACCGCTACAACCGTTGACACGTGCACATCATTTTACAGCAACAATTGTCAAGCTTAACTGACAACTACGCCGTCCAATTAAGTGAAGCGGATAAACTAAAGGAGGGCATGGAGCTATTGGCGGAAGAGAAGAATCGCCTGGTCAATGCATGTATGCTCAAAACAATTTCACTTAGCGAATCCGAGCAGTCCGTCGACATGCTCAGCAAAGAACAAAAGCAGCTAAAGCAGAAGCTCGCTGAAAGCGATTTCAAACTGGAGACCATTTGCGACCGCAATGAGAAACTGCTCAGCGAAGCGGAAGTGAAAGATGCAAAAATCTTATCACTGTCCGCAAAACTGGAACGTTGCCGAACCGAGAAAGACAACTGCGAAAGACGTTTCAACGAGTGCGCGACGCGCAACAAAACGACAGAAGCGAAAATGCTGAAACTGCAGAACAGGATCGACTTGTTAACCGCCGAAAAGCACAACCTCGCTGAAGAAGGTCAAAAGCTCAGGTACGATACAGATGGCACGCCCGTAAGCACTCAGCACTCCTCCTTCGTTAATATGCAACAACATGGTAAGAAGCAGCTGTCGTCTATTTCTGCACTACTCCAACAATCTGACGCTGCAACTGTTCTTCTTTGCAAATATGTTCACAGTCGCAGAGGGGACGAGCAAGCTGCTGCTTGACAAGTCAATTTTATGCAAACCTTTTTAAATCCTTGCCATTAAACTATCTTTGTTTCCGTTTTCCCAGCCTTTAAACTATCCTCATTTGCAGGTATCAACTGGAGTGGAGCAAACAACAGCAGTGCGAAAACGAGCTCGACGTGATTTTGAAGATCAATGCACCGAGGTGGAATCGCACTTGGAAGAAGCAAACGTGGAAATAAAAGATCTCCGCCAGATCGTTGCGTCAAGCTACGAAAGTGACCAAGACTTGAAGCACCGCCTCGATACGATGACGACGAAAAAGGAACAATAGATGACCAGGTGCGCAGAAATGAAACGCAACTTCGCTGCCATACAACAGGAGAAGAACTACTTGGAGTCCAAATTGAGAAAGGAAGAAGACGAATATGCTTCCATTCTTTCAGAACTGCAACAGGTAGATGGCTGTGAGCACTCACCGCTTTGCTTTTTTTTTATTAGTAGTATTCAATCACTAGCAAGTGTCCGTTTGCTTGTAAGAAAAAGATTGCTCATTCGTTCTTTCATGGGACGACGACGTTGCAGGCCAACAGTAGGGAACAACAACTGCTACAAGCGATAGAAACAATGAATCGCGGGACCAACTGGCGTTGGACCAAGCCATTTCGAGCAGCGAGTCCGAGAAGTTGGTGCTTGTCAAAGAAATTCAAGATTTGAAAAATCTTCTGAAAAGCACTTCTTCCGGACTTTTTTTTATGAAGATCTTCCTATATGGCAATTACTTTTAGTCCGCAGCTGAAAAACGTTGTTCGGATCCTTTTTGTCATTTGAGTTTGCATTCACATGTTGCGTACGTTTCCCACTGCTCCTAATATTTCAGGCCTTGTTCTTATTCCAATCGCAATACCTGAGCCATTAGCACTTACACAACTCTGTCTAATTTTTTTCGTTGTTTCTAATCGCCTGTAAGATAGATTACTTTACGTTCATACCTTTGACGACATTACGTGTCTTCTCACTCCGTTCATAACATTTCAGTACGTCAAATTTCTGTTCAACTGTCACAACCTTTCTTTTTCGCTCACTGCTAGACGATTTCGAATCAGGACGCACACAAATCTTCAGACTCTTAAAGGCTATCCTTAGGCGGCCAAATTTGACAAAATACTTACAAGAAACGCTCGCAACCACATGATGTGAATGCCTTCCGAATTCTGCGCGCGTGCACTGAATCCGCAAGCAAAACTCGACCGACTAAGACAGACACGATCACCACCACTACGATTCTTCTTACATTGGAAAGCGTCTAATTTTACGTTCCTGCAATGTTTGCAACCGTCTTTTCCTGGGAGGGACGCGTTACGATCTTGTATAATCCATATGCTTGCACAGAGTGGTCACAGTCACACAGGTTTTGTTCTGCAATTCAATCGCTCTTCCTTGCTCACCAGCAAGCCACCAATACCTGTCTCACATGTTACGCTCATGATTCTCAACAGGACGCTGGGTCAGCAGCGTCCTGAAAGGACAGAGTTCGGGGTCCCTACGATGCGTGCAAGTCGAAAAAATTCAAATGGCAACGCCCTCTTGTACACAAGCTCCTGCCGAAGAGAATTATTCTTCCTTGCATGAATACCGACCGGTAGCCTACACAAATCACAGACAGTGCACGGCTGAGTCCGCTCACCGCTTCCGATATGACTCGGAAACATTTTTGTCACTACTACTCCTAAGCGTGACTGAAGAACGCGCATAAAATAAAAACACTGCCGTATTTTCTCTCGTCGGATAAAAAGGACAGGGTAGCTTAGCCTACAGCCTGCGCTTCCAGCAGGCATAATCGCGTATGAACGAGCATCGAATCGCGTTACGTGAAAAGTGCTACACTTTCAACATCGCGGATGACCAAAAACGATCCGTCCAGGAACACTCTCCAGTTCTGTACGCAACAATCGGCGACCTTAACGGACGCAGTTGTCAACTGCCATCGCCTTGCCGTCCGCGAAGCCCTGACCGATGCATTCCCTTTCACTGTCTCCAGGCATTTTCTAATGTCCCCCCTGCAGGAAGTACTACCTCGTTCAGAACGACGGATGATCAACCTCATGACAATCGCTACAATTTTTGTACAAGATGATCAAGACGAAAAACATGATGCATACAGATGGTACCTAGCTTTACTTTACATTGCTCCATTGTCGACTGTGTTCACGAACGTTTGAAATCCTTTGTCAGAGTTATTGCGCTTTCTTTACGTAACCACGTCCACTAGTTTGTTCTTATCTCAATGAAAGGTGTTCAGTGGCTATCCCGTTTAATCTCGTCTCGTTCGGCCGCTTTCAAACTGCCCAGTAAGACCCTTGAACCCGTCATTTTGGAAAACAGGATGTCCTGCTTTTTTTTCTTAGGTCGCTGGAAAAGTCGCTGGTTGCGCCCGTATTTGCTCGACTTGTGGGAGCGCCGTCAACTATTAGGCCCCGACGGACCAAGGCAACGGTCTCTCCGTGCGAATTGGTACGCATACACAGTCTTTTCATCGCTTATTCTTGGCCACAACGCCGTTCATTCTAACCGTCACTGCTTGAAAAGATGCTTCCGCCTCCTATGCTTTTCGTCGAATAGCTTACTTCTTTCCTGATGCCAGTCTTTTTTGAAGACTCGTTCTGTAGGTAACAGGTTGACCATCTTACGCAGATGCCTTCTTCGCGCGACTGAGGTCAACGGGACGTTATATTTGTTCAGTCTTGTGCCAAGTACGACAAGTTATCACCCCGACATTACCGCTTTAGTCGTCCAAAACTACGCGGCAAACGCAGCTATAGAAACTGCTTTCCTTCACGTCTTCGCTATTCATTCGGAATCTTTCCAAGCAGCGCTCTTTTCGATATTCCTTTCTGGCATAATAAAAACAATATTAGTCTTCACCAACAGTTCGATTGCCACGTTGACTATGTCGTAAAACTTTCTCCAATGAAACACTAAGTAAAGATTATTCCTTATGAGCAAGTCTTCGTGCTGCAAATGTTTCCGTCTTTTTCGGAATGGAGGCAGTTGGGTACGTTGCTTCAAAGCATCCATCCTTCACGTGCTACACCTTACGGCGACAAACGCATTTAAAACGTTTCATTTATGAAAGAAACGTTAATTAATTGCATTTCATTAGCACCACCAGCACCTATACGCGTCTTTGCCATCATTATACGCTACCGATAAGCGCGATTATTCTCTTACATATTATGCTCCTCTCATTTTTTCCTTTGACACGTTTCGCTGAGGACAATGAGGCAACCAGTTCAGGTTACAGTTGAATTTTCAACTGAAGTCCTAAGCTCATGTAAAAGTTTCTCTGTCCATTTTGCAACATTCCTAATTACAAATGCCGAACATGCACTTACCGCTTTAAACTTCCAGCAACCGTCTCTTACCATTGTTACTAGCAGTTGCAACTCTAGTTCCACTTGGAGATGAAGTTCCCCTTAACTTTTTCCATTTCGTTCCTTCGTCTCCATGCGAAGCGCATGTCTGCCATTTGCCACTTAGTATTCCGCGTTGTTACCTATTTTTCCAACGCGAACTTTGAACATACATAATATTCGTCATCCAATCCTATTATACAAAATGAATTTCCACTTTATCAGCATGTTCATGACACTTTCCTCTAGGGACTACGATGTCGAATTGTACGCTTTTGCTAAGCGAATTGGCGAACAATTTACCGAGCCAAATCTTCGCCGTGCCTTTGTCCATCGTACTTATGTAGAAGGCCAGCAGAAGGAAAGATCGGATTTACTGTTGGCATCCAGCAGTGCCATTGATGTTGACAGCCCATCATCGACAGTAGCATCGTTACCAGTGCTGGAACATAATGAAACCTTAGCCGAACAAGGTGAGCAAACAGTTGCCCTATGAATCCGTTGTTTAACGACCTTTTAGGTGATCGAATTATTAACGACTATGCTAGAGCCTACTTGCGTTACCATTTGCCCTTATTTCCCGAAGAGGGAATAATGTACCGTACCAAGTTTGAACGTCATTTTTGTAGCTTTATTGCTATTTGTGTGTAGGGCAGTTTGCGACAGTTTGACCACCAATCATAGGTTGGCTACGGTGGCCAGTCAGCTGGGAGCATGCGATTTGATTCTCCACAATGTAAATCGTTTCCACTTGATCCTTTTCTTCGAACAACTCATTGCCAATTGACAGGACTTTCCACATGCCGATCGTGTAGCTGCAGACACCTTGAAAGCTGTCGTTGGCGCCTTGTCTGTTGACCAGGGAAACGAACCAGCTTATTTGCTTGTGCAAGATTTAGTACTAACACAGCTAGCTGACGAAGATGTCAATGAGATGTGGTATTTCAAAGAACCTATGCTTATTTTAACGGCCTACTTGAAAAACAAAGGACAGGCAGCTCCTGAGCAACGGTAGCCTTTTTGTCTACACCACTTCTTTCATGCAGACTTCCTATTTGAATAGAATACTACGGCAAACTGGTTCCAGCACTGTGACGCCTACGTACGTAGTGGGAATATACGTGAACAGGAGACCTCTTGGTTCCTGTAAGCTGCATTCTTGCATAGGTAAATTTTATTATTGGGAAAAGTATTGCAGCTCCAGGTGAAACCGTAGACGTTGCGGTGGAAATGGCTGCACGCAACAGTTTAATACAGTTGTGGAAGTCGAATTCTGTTCAGTTTTCCTTCGGCACAAGAGGAAGAGAAATTGACGTTACAGGCCACTTCGACAGACCCAATTGGAGCATTGCTAAGGACCTAGGCATCCACGTAGAAGCTGATTCAACCTTGTACGATGAACCGTTGGTCCCTGAACGATTAACTTTGTTCTACAAAAATCGGATAGAAAAAATTGAAGGAACACCATATCGTCGCAGGCTGCGTCATCGATTTTATCCTGGAACGCTGAATCGAAAATCGCCACGGCGATTCATTGCACCAAAGCCAACGTCAATTTGAGCACACTTCGTTCGCTCGCCTGACTTCTCCATCGAAATTACTCATCTACTGCCGGCAGAACGAAGCGTCCTCTCAGCGGCCCACTGACCGGCTGCTTCGAATCAAACAAGCAACCTTACACGTCAAACTTCGACGGCATATCGTTCAATAATGGATTTGTTCAGTGACGGAAAAAAACAAAAGTGCTTAACAATAAAACTGTTCACCGGGAAAGTTGCAGACAAAATATTACGACGTTATGTCATTTTCTGGCAACAATTTCATCACGGATAACTTTGCCACTTGGATCTTTCAGGCGCAATCGACCAGTGGCGTAACGAGTTTCTTCCGTACCATCAGCGTGCTTGATCTTCACGTCACCATTGGGAAAATATCTTCGCTTCAACGAAAAAAGCCAACGTAATCAACGGCAACAGTGCAGCGTTAACAAAACTACCATGTAATCCTTACAACGAGTCTCCTTGCTTCCGTCTTTAAAACAAAATATCTCCGTACCATCCAAATTTCTTTCAGCAGTTGTACCATCTGCGAAGCGTTTGCTCTGCCTGCCGTCAGGGAAGACGGTCATAGTGGAACCATCTTCGGGAAATGCAACTTCTATTCGCCCATCCAAGTGATGTATCTCTGTACGTCCGTCCGAATGCTTCAACTTGAGCAAGCCGGATGGATCCCGTATTTGAACAAGGCGCTTACAGCTGAACAAGTAAACCTAGCAATGCGGTGACACACTTAGCAGGCGACCAACAGAGCGCAACTGAATGCTTTTACCTCTGAACCATCCGGAAGAAGGCGCCTTGAATCTCCGTTCGAGTAATGATATGTGACAGTCTGCCCGTCTGGGCTTACCTCCTGAACAGTACCGTTTGCAAACATTGATTCTGTCGATCCGTCGGCGCGAACACGTTCGAAAGTCTGCAAACGGAACAGTTAATTTTGATGAGCAAATTTACACTGACGTAATTAAACGAGCACAGTTTTTCAGGAGTTAGTATTTCAAACAAATGCGCGTTCGTTCGTCGACATTGGATTCATTCTTTGGTTACAGTGCTTCTCAACGCCCAGACCCGTCACTCTCCCATATCGACTTCGCCAGCGCCCCCCGAGACAACGCTTTTCCAGCGAACTTCATCCGTAGTCGTTTTTGTTTGTCGAGCTTCCCCCCAAACGTCGACCCCTTGAATTTGAAAAGCAGAATAAGAATAATGAACACCAATGCTCCGCCCCCAATTGCCCCTTAGAGGTTCCACTAACCCCTGTAATACGTCCACCTTCCGCACGGGACGTGTGTTGTGCTCCCTTGCAAATCAATACTTGTTTAGAATGCCCATCTTCCACCTCTCAACTCTTAGCACAAGCACCAGTTATGCTCCGACATCAGTGGTCAATTATTAATAAGCGCTCTCGTTCCATTTCAACTACTACTAGCAATGGTATAAAACGTCCAACGACGATGTCGTCAAGTCAAAAATCAAATTGCCACTTTTCTGGGACAGTAATGAAAGCAAGCACTTACTCTTGCTGGATGGCGCAGTATCTCCGTCGTGCGTTCATCCGGTCGATTATTCGTTGCACCGATCTTTTGATGAGCTACAATCGAAGGAATTACAAGCGGAGCTTCTAGTGGAATGTCCAGATCGGTTTGGATCGCTCGATTTTCGGTACGAACGAATTCAGCAGGTTCTTCATCAGGAAGCAAGAATCGAACAGATTTATCGCCGCCAGGTGCTTTGGCACACGTTTTCTTTGCCAATGAAGAACGCTGTATCCCTTTCACTTTATCATGAATGAGCAAAGCACTTGTTTCAGTGTCTACACTCGGTCCACCGTTGCGTATGGTATTGAGCTTAAGTCGAAGTTGAGCATTTTCCTGGTCTAATCGAACGTTCGATTCTTCCACGTGACGATACTTTTCCCGCCACCTCACCAAATCGTCCTTGCAAGCGTTCAGCTCCGATTCCAATGTCCTAATTCTGCTGCGCAAACCACTGCAGCGTGCCTCCTTATCGCATATTTCGTTTTGCAAATCGGATATCTGTCAGAAAACGAGCGCTAAACGCTAACAGCTACTCTTGCACTAATAATTCATACCTGCTGCCTCAACACCGCTACCACATCACTTTCTTTCTTGCGCGTTGCCTTTTGCTGTTGACGTAAAAACTGACGTTCGCTGCTAAAGCCACTTCTTAAAATGACCAACAAACGGGAAAATCGTTCTTACCTTATGCTTTTTACCTGCTCTTCCCTTTCCTTCTCAAAATCAGCCCTCTCCTTTTCCAGCTGCAGCTTTTCACTTTCCAACAAGGCAGACTTCTACAAACGCAACACAATATAAATGACCTGTGCCCAAACACAGGCTTCACTGCAAACTGTCAACTATCAATAACAACAACAACAACACGACGCAACTAGTCAACCTACGCTTACAAAACGCAAGCGATACCAGCTTACGCCGAAAGGATCTGCCAACGCTGCTAGGATCACAACCTTTACGAACCGACGTCCTCACAAATCACAACCACAGCGGCCATTGCAAAGGCCCTTCCAGCACAAAGGATGTTGCAACTGCGAAACATAAAAATTTCTCGTCCAACCAAATTGACAGTGTCAATGCTGTGCAGCGAACCCTCGCATTTTCTTATTCGTTACGTACTGGCACAACGGCTGTCCTAACTGCTGTACATACGCGATGATGATACATAACCACCTGTACATCGACATACAAAAACAATGCATAAACATACGCTTCGATCCAAACTATTAACCATTGCGTCGACATGCAGCAACTTATGAACAACGCTGCACAACAATCCCCATTTTCGTAACAGCGCTCCTCCTTCACAAGCTGTCAGTGTTTCGTCAACAAAACTCTACACTTCGCATAGCACAATTTCAAGTTCATCTTAACAACACAAAGGCAATTGCCAGCGACATTCCGAAAGCGATGTCACCTTAGTGGGCAAAGTAAGATGAGCAAAACAAAGAATAACTACGCTTTATCAATAATTATTCATTCTTCAATTAACCACGCTGCAAGCAGCTGATCACCACCATCACTCGTCAACAAGCTTCTACAACCAGACAACAGACAGTACCACCAAGATTGCTACACTGATCATACATTCTTAAAGACACGGAAACTTGTGGACTACGCTGCTTATCTGTCCACGCAATTTAAGGACAAATTTGATCAGTGTTCCCACGGTCAGGCAAGCTATCATCTCCCTAAGCTGAAAGCTATCCCCCGAGCGCCGCAAAAAAATGCCGCGAAAAGTAGAACCAGCAGGAGCAGTTCACGCACTGTACCACCGCTCCTTTTTCTTGTCAATCCTTATCGCCCGATTCACCCGTCTGGAGACTTACGATTCTGCCACTGTCCTCGGACCATCGTGGCCCACATCGCCCCCAATCACTCCCTTCAGAATCACTGAAACAGCTTATTAGTTTTGCATTTGAGTTAAATTCTTACGCATGAGGCACAGTATAGGGGGTCCGAAAAGTTCCCGGCCTAGCCTACTTCTTGTTCGTTTTTCAAAAA
>KN538375.1:4172577-4284536 GCA_000797535.1 Trichuris suis | reverse complement strand
ACGAGTTGACTTGCGACTGTACGCAAACTAGCCAGACGATACTCACTTTCGCCAAAATCGCCTGAACGCTCTCCACATCGCGAGCATCCTTTTCCAACTGCTCAACCATGCACTCCAAACGCTTTTGCAATGCAATGGTCGAATCGGCAGAACTGGATATGGACGACGGTAGAATTGCAGCTGTCTCTACCGGCTGCTTAGACAACGAAACAGCTGTTACAGCACTACCCTGCTCCGATGACAGCAAAAAAGGACCACTTTGCATATCTGGCTGTGAACCATTCGGCACTTCTGGCGAATGATCGCCAATCGTATTCGGATGCTGAAAATTAACTTCTGTAAACATTGCCCATATCCTTCCGTTAAAATGATTACGTGTGTGTGTGCACGTTCCTTTCAACAACAAGAACGCACACATACATGAACATGTGAACTACAAATGCATCATATTCTTGTGTTCCCTAACTGTTACCACAACCTCCTTCATCATTAATATATAACCAATGTTGTTCCATTTCGATGAAAGCAATATTGATACTCGACACTTTCCGTCTTCGAACTAGCGAATTTATTAACGCACAAATCGATTTTGAACTCAGCAACATAACAATATGTCCACGAGAAACAAATGCTTTCTAATTTGATCTTTCTCGTCGTTCGCACTACCTTCATGCGCGTACGCATAATAACTTGCAAACTGCTGTTCTTTAAGGTTACTACATTCACCAAAAAGTACATTATGACAACTACCTCCTCTACCAAATGAATGTAACAATAAGAACAGTTGCCTCAAAGAAGCCATTACATCATGCAAGCCGACTTGGATTGCAAAGAAATAATTTACAACTTGTGCTACGCGATCACGATGACTGCGAAAACTTACCAGCGGCTGATTCAACGCAGCATAGCCACTATGTCGCTGAATAGTTGGTGGCCGTGCACTTCCTGCTGGACTAGATAAGGACGACGGCGTAAGTCCGAGGCCAATAGGGGATTCATATGCGACTTCTAACAGTAAACAGACGCTAGAAATGACAGTTAGACAAATCTAGGATTTACCGGTAGACTTCGGCTCTGCACCGCCGGGTACATACTGAAATGGCACACCAGCAGAAATTACATGGACAAGTTGCTAGAGTTAACGAAGCCCAGACAATTTACGGAAACGTGAAAGTAAGTGACCCGCTAAAGAACAATGGAAAAACAGCCTTACTACTTCATTGAGCAAACGCAAGTAAGCCGAGCTATCGCTCAGCGAAAGCTCTTGCGCCAACTTTTCCAGCAATTCAAATTGCTTAACTTCAATATTCTCCATCTGAAGAGTAGGCATTTCAAATTGTTATAACGCTACACCACATGACCCAAGAATATACCGCCTGAAGACAACTAGTGCTTGGGGATGCAGTAACGGACGATACTGATTCTCCTGAAACGTTCTCTTGCAATGCAGCATCACTTGCGCAATCTGCAATAAAACATTACCTTTAATATCCATCAAACAAACATGCGCTCTTGATACATACCCACTCTGTTACGCTCCAATTCACCAGCACTAGTGACAGCTCCATTGCTACTCGCCCTCTTGTAAATTGGGTATTGAATTTTACTGTATTTCTTCATTCCGTCACCGCGCTTTAAAAAGGGAAAAGGACCGCTGTCCGACATCTTTGCTATTCCAATTTCCCACAAATAATAACTTACGGTAGATTACTTTGAGTAGCAGCAGGCTCGTTTCATTAGCTTGTGTTTCAGCATACAAAACCTGTCGGTCCTTCATGGTCGACCAATAGGATTTATATTTTTTGAACAACGTGCAAGCCTTCAGTATGATCCATTATTAGCAGATTGTACATGACAATTAAAAGTAATGCTTGACAAGATCCCCTTCAAGACGTGCATCCTCATAGTAACTGAAAGATCTTTTTCCTTCGTCAGCTACTTTTGTTCTTTTCTTGCCTTATACTTTACTTTATTTTCTTGCAGTCTTCATTACTTTAGTTCATTTTTTAAAATAACTGTATTTACTATTTCAGATCTTCGAGGCCTATTTATTCAATGCAGCTTTCCTCTATGGGAGACCAACCTGAGAGCCCATTAACAGACCGAGAATTTATTGTTTACAATCGGTAACTTCCCACCTAACATGTAACGATCTAGCGGCATGACAGCCTCCCTTAGCCATTTGCTTTCAATGCTGACAACGGAAACTGATAAGTCGAGAAAGTGCCATATTAGTTTTTCAATAAATATCTTTCTCAGAGAACTTGTAATGCATTAATAAAAAACAGAATGAAACTGAGATGCGCAGAGAAAATCTACTTTATAAGAGTAGCTTCAGGAAATCGTCGCCTTTTTAATATAAACATTAAGATTAGTAACACACGCCAGCCCCTGTTGCCATAAGAGTAGTTCGATTAATCCTCTTCTTAGTTTTTCTTGGATCAGCCACTATGGGACTCCTTCTTTGCCAAGACTATGCGATAGAAGCAACTTTAAACCGCCCTACAACTCCGCCAATGCCAGCTTATTAGCCTACTTTCCTGTCTGTCACTGCATCACAATTTTAAGCGAATAAATGCGTGAAGAGTGGATTTAATGAAGCAATTGAATACTTGGATGTATACATGTAAGCGTTTCAAGCGAGGTAAAATCGGTTCAGGCAACACCAATGCAATGCAATGTTGTTGTTGTTGTTGTCCAGTCATTCCCCTTTTGGGAATGACGAGACAGAAGTTGCCTTGCTGTGATAATTCAAACGGCAGGTCCAAGTGTGGTTGTAACTTTTGCTTTGTTGCAAAGCCGCGCCACTTTGCGTCTTCCTTTTGCCTTCAGGCCGGCTTTTTTCCTTCTCATTTCGCACATTCTGTAAATGCAAAACAGCGTCAGGAAACCGTTCAAACATGAATTGTGTGCACCGTTACTGGCCGTGCAACCCAGTGGACGTTTTGTAATCTACCACGCTGCTTCGACATCCATTCAGCATGCTCACAAGGGAAACATTATTGTTTGCGATGACTTGCGAAAGTGGTCATCTGATGAGCACTTTCACAGAATACGCAACACATTTGGCGTTACAAGGGAATGCTAGCTGCACAGAAAGAGAAGACCATGCACGACCATACCAGGAGACTAATTCAATATCATTCGAGGAAAGAACGCGGGCCAAAAGAGCACTGTCGTCGGCATTACCAGTGCATTTGAGCAATGCGTACCCAATTGCTTCAGGAAACAATCATTTTTACAAGTAGCAAATGTCGCTGATCACGCTGAATGCAGTATTTATAATTAAGAACCCCGAAATAGACCCAAAAGCTCCAAATTTTACGGCTACATCAATAAAAGATGAAAAAGAAAACACGGGTTATACCGCAAAAAAGAAAAGAAATTAAGAAACAACGACGAAATGTTGTTTTCACAGTGTTAATACTTTTTGCCGCAGAACAAACAACCGTTGCGCATATTTGCGGCAATGTGTCCGCTTATGTACGTTTGTTCAAAATAATCACCTCATGAATCTTTTCATTTTTTCCTTTTTCCTCTTCAACACCGCGTGGGAGTCCTGGTGAGCCGAGAAGTTGTTTTCACGATTGGCGCCGTTGTCGCTTTCAACATCCGAACCATCTTCCTCCTGAAAATTCTACGTACTAGCAGCATTTGCCTTCTTTACAGGCGCTTTTGGGATTTTCCATGACTGCTTAAACGGTGTGCTCATATTTGACTAAAAGCTTATCGATGCCCCTTCATTTATACCAATACTGTGTTATGAAACTTTATACTCGCAAACTCAGGAAAATTAGGCCATCATTAGGCGTCTGCATCCGAAGGTTTTGTTTATTTCAATTGGCACGCCTCCGGTTACCGTGAGTCCTACTTGTCTAAGCAGCCCAGTTAGATTACTATGCTTGCGAGAAGGTATTCTCCATTCTGTTCAACTACTTCAAAAGCTGAATAAGGTAACATTTTTATTCTGCCATGAAGTACAGTTGGAATGACCACAAGCTGCTGTTCAAAGACGCTTCACGTCAAATATGTGTAAGTCAAATCGAATCTGCAAGTTTGCCTACTCACATTACAGAATTGCCATGTTTCGTCGATTGCAACTGTGGAAAAGCTCCATTTTTTCTTACGCTACTGAGTACTCGTATATTCAGTAATGTACCGCCACGAGGAGTGAAAATGTTGCGCTGCACAATTGCGTACACTTATCTTTCGCAATGTGTTTGAAACTAATTTGCTCTTTCGTCAGTGAATTTTGGTCACATATAATCGCTACATCTATTCAGATGCAGCGATGAAGTGAAGCCACCTCGGATAAGAGAAGTCAAATTAAACTCGATCAAACATAGGACCGTTTCATAACGGATGTGTAGATTTCCGTACTCAAAACGTGTTAGCATATGAAACAGACCCAAGAAAGCTATCAGCAAGCCAGATAGTACTTCTCTTGAGAAACAAGTAAGCGACAATTCGCCAGCAGACACATACGTTTGCACATTGCCAATGATTAGTAACAACGAGCAGCGTGTGACGGATTGTTCAATCTAACGAAATCCGCGGTCGCCAACTGTTCCGTAGAATTGTGCGCGCCAAAAACGGTAGCTGCCGGAACTGCGCGCTCACACGACACAAAGATAAATGAGCCCGGTCAACAAGCAGATACGTTCACGATACGGGGAAAGGTCAATTATGGTTAGCCGTGAACATCACAACTTATAGCCAAATTGTACGTGATCTAACATGAAGACCATTACCTGCATTCGTCCAAATTTCCCTCTCGCTTCAATTAGACAGCACATAAAGGCTAAGGCAAGTAGTAGGAAAGTACAACTAGCGCTACCCATTGAAAGGAGAGCTCACAATAAAAAGGTTTTCTGATTTGCTTAAATAAAAAACGCGCAGCAGAATGCATTGCTAAGCCATTTGTTAAATCAAATAATGCAACACAATCAGATGTATCACAGAATTAGCAGAATAATTTAACGAAACATTTTCATCGTCTTAGCAGGCGTCCATTAGCAAATACAGTCTCAATGAAAAATAACTGTTATGTCTCGTTGATACAGACCTAATCAATTAAACTTTCGCAAATAACGCATGCGAACATCATTGCCTCTATCATCCAATAATGCAGACCGAGACAATGCTTATTTCTAAACACACCATCAATCAAATCTCCTACAATGGAGCAATGAAACAGTGCCCAGTTCACAAGACAGCCAGGATTCAATAACGTATCATATTATGTAACTGCTCGATTTGTCAACACTCCTCCAGTCATTAAGTGCTAAGACAAATAGGTCTCCTGATATTCCTCTGACCTTTGCAGTATCAGATTGCCGTGCTGCCTTTGTTTAATATTTTGCAACTGTTTCAGCAGTGCATAGCGTTCACAGTTAGTAACTACAACATGTTAACCGTCACCACAACCAACTTCTCACGTGAGATGAGGGAACAATTTTCCATTCTACTTGCTCATACGATTTCAATTGCACCAAAATTTACAAAGATTACTACGCGCATAAAGCATGCACAGGAACAAGGGCAGGATGGATAATCGGCCATCGCGCTAGTCGAAGGGAACACAACTCCCTGTTTCCAGGGCTAGAAAACCTGATCCGATCAGATGGATGCATTTCAACGAGAATCGGGAGACGCGACTTGTTCACTGACGCTTCATTCTACCCGACTGGTCTGCCTATTCACAGGTAGTCAGTACGGTTGCAATTTTCCTTGACAAAGAACAGACGAGCGCACAAGTGCGTTGTGACAAACAAAAGTCGCATTGCCCGCACGCACGTGTTCGGCAAGCAAATTTTGCGAAAACATTTTCCACTGAATCAGCAACCACGCAATGTGAATGCTTTTGCTCATTTAACGCGCACTTAACGGTACTACCGGAAAGCGAGCCACTTTCCTCAGTGCAGTCACAAATTGACGTTTGCTATTATCGCTTCCATTTTGCCGCGCCAACATCTGCCTCTGCGAAGAACGTTTGAGCCATGGATAACAGCGCTTTCTTCTTACAGGGCGATCTGAACGTTTCGAACCGAGCACACTTACACAGGAGATAGGAAAACGAAAATCCATTATTATCGGATATGATGCCCTGGAAGTTCAGTGCACCTTTCAAATCGCGATTTCAAATTCATTAAGCCCCTAAAGGAGAAATGTTTTTGCACACTACTTATAGTAGTCTTCAATTGCCGACTGCTCTGTCAACTGGCAACATTCTAACGAAGCATTCACGGACAAAAAAAAGGAAAGAAAAGAAATAGCAAAAAGATTTGCGGTTTCAATTGTCACCCATCACTCTGAACGTCTCTGCCTATGCGCACACTACTGAATCAATCATGAATGGTGGGAAGAGGTCAGTCAGCACTTACCACAGGCTGCTGGCGCTAAACAACCGTTTCTTACAGTAGTACCACTTCTGCTTTCGCAAGCAAGGCGTGAGCAGTGCGTTGCGATTGCAAAGAAAATTAGCCATGTAAATTCGCTATCCGTTAACGAAGCACTAAAAAATAACGACACTGCATCGTTGACCAACGTGAGGACAATCAGCCTTGCCCCTCCTAACTAAACACGAGGCACCGTGGAAGAGCCATTCGTTCACGCCAAATCCTCCAACTATGTCACAAAACATTAAGAACTATTTGCAAAGATACGCGGCTTTAGTTGAAGTGCTCCTGACAACTAGCGAGCAACGCGCGTAGGTTTTTCACGTGCAACATATGCACTCATTTGCACTTTGCACTTCATTTGTTTAAAAAGAGCTCAGCGATCACGTGTAATTTTACATTTTTGGGCAGCTCTTGGACTACCGGCGGAAAGAGGAATACTCCGCTAGAATGAAAAAGAAACTTTTCAAATCTTCGTCTTTTCTTGCGCTACGCTTCGATGAAGTGTATTTTTCCACTGATGATGGGACCCGAAAGCTTCACATTTGTTTCTTTCAATAAATTGTTACTCTACAACGGGCAATTCTGTAAAGGTCACAGACATGGAAACATGCGACCCTGTCACGAGAAACCCTGTTTTCAAAATCTTTTCACTGTCAGAATTTCCCGAGCACAACTGATCCTTCGTAGAAGCGAACTTCTTGCCATGAACCACTGAAGTCTGCTTCGCGTTATGGTACACACCATAACAGACGAACCTGGCAAAAGTCGCTACTGGCCTACTGGTTGGTTCGGCGAAGAAAAAAAGAAGAAATAATTCAGTTAAGAATTGCAGACTCACTGTTCATCAAACCGTTCGTGTTCAGCCAATTTGATGCCACAGGAAGGCTGACATTCATCATACCTGCCGATGATGTTTCGGGTCAACTGTAGCGGCCCCATTTGCAAAACAGATCGAAGGTCACGGCGGTGCCAGCGCAGCTATTGCTACTCAAACAGTTGGTTGCTAAGAATGCATCGTTTATCGACCACGTTTTATCCAACTTTAAGAAATTTAGCACAGAAGCATTTACCGCGTACAGTTGCTCTTTATAATTTGATGACTTACGAGATGAACGTTGAAAGGAGCAACGCCTGCGACAACCCCTTGCTACTGTTTGCAGACTCGTGGCCTGAACCCAACATTGTTTTACTCGAAGAGCACTCGTTTTATAACGGCGTAAAGGACTATCCTAGTTTCTACGCCTTCCCAATTGCACGTAAGATTCCTCGCAAGAGCATTGCTTCTATTAGCGAAGCTTTTTTCCTCCCCTCCTTTCATACGTACGGTGAGTTTCTGCTGTACCACTTACCAGTTGAAGATGTTCCAACTCTAAATTCGCTACTACGCCAAAGCGAGACTGCAACAGTTTCAATGGAATCTGAATCTATCACCGACCTGTTTTGGATATCACCTGAATACAACCAGCTGCTGACGCAGTTGGACTTATCTTTGCCGAACAATTTTGTGCTAAGCGAATTACATCCTCATGAAGCAGAGTTTGTTGACTCTTTCTGGCCATATAGGTACGACGGAAGCGTGGATCTCATACGTCGAGTAATAGAGCGGCGTCCCAATGTTTGTGTACGTACAGGCGAAGGAAACCTTGTCGGCTGGGCAATGGTCAATGACAAGATGAGCGATGAAATGCACTTGTACACCTTGTCTCAATTTCGACAGCAAAAGGTAGCGACCTTGATTGAGGTTGTTCTGGCGAAGAAGATTATAGGTGAAAACTGTATACCGTACAAGTGCGTAGTACCGCAGAATCGTACGGCAGCAAAGTTTACGTCCAAGTCTGACCTGTGGAAAAGTATGGATATGTCTATCGATTGGTTGCGTGTTTTGAGAGACGGAAAATGACTGCTGACCGTGAGCAGTAAATACCTCCGGGACTTTTAAAACACGTTTGTGACGTTTAAAACACGTTTAAAACACGTTTTAGAACAACATTTCTTCCTTGTTCATACCGTTTCCCCAGAAAGACTGATACATTTATTAGACGCCATTAAAGTTCCCTGAAGTTTCCTGTAGCACGTTGTAGCTTGCGTTGCCTGCAAATGATTTTAGCTTGCAACTTAATCGCTAAAACAAAACTACTGCATAATTTCAACAGCAAGAACATGGATTGCGCGGCTAAACACAGGTCAGTGCTTCCACATCGAAAACCACATTTTTGACAGGATTAATTTTCATGCTACTCGGAAATACGGCAAAGCTCGCTAATCGTACAATCTTTAATGCAAACGACTGTTCGAAACCGAATTATCTTGGGATCTTTTGTATTTATGCGAGCGCTGGCTGAAAACAGGTCCTGTTAGTCCAGGTAATCGCAGACAGCCTAAAGTACAGTAAATGCCCATTTTAGGCCTAACCTTAGGCTGCCTACGGTTCATTGGACTAAGGGAACCTGATTTCAATTCTACCTATAGTACACAGCGAGCATATAGTACAAAGGACTCCTTGTCTGTTGCATCTTCGGCCCTAAAATGGACACATCGACCTTCGGACAGTCAAGTAACAGAGATGCACTGGGACCGCTTACACTAGTCGCATACGAAATCGTCTGACGTCATTGGAAACGGGCCAGCGTAGGAAGGAATGCGCTATGATTCAGTAGTTTTTGCAGACTGTCACAATTCTCACTCTTCAGACGAAGTGCCACTCATCCTGTCATTTTCGTTCATGCAATGGTTCGGTAGAATGCTTCTTTCAGTTCCTGTCGCTGAGATCAGGTTCGTCGTGCAGCCACGAACGCTGATCTGATCACCTGCGCAAGCACAAGCCGCAATATGTTCAATAACGGTCGAGGCACTTACTTGACTGACTGGTTCTTGCATGACCGACGTGATCTTTGTTTCGCGACAGATCTCTTGTTACTACAACTTCTCTTCTGCATCGACTTTCAGCACTTTTTAATCTTCGTTGTTGTTGCTAGAACCTGTACAATACTGTCTTCTATCCCAAATGTAATTTGCCCAGCAGCCGTAAATGATGCCAAAGACTACATCTGGTTCGCCCTCTACAGTGTTTTCGACGTTGCCGGATCGCGGAACCGATCCTTATGTCAGACCACTTTTTGAAACCTAGATTTATAGAAATTGCATGAATCCCGTCTCCAGTGTCTTCGCCAGAATACTGGAGGTACTGAAAGTTTCTCAACAACAGCTGAACTATAAGTACCATTAATATTAAGACCAATACGGCGCACAGGGAAGAACAAACAGCAACCCTACGTACCGTTTATTGAAATTAGCACAACAACATGTACAGAATGTGCGCAATGACGTGGCCATGGTTAACCTTTACAAGTACAAAGGAAGGATCGTCGTTAGGATGACTTGATGTTTCCCTATTGTACCAATACCTGCCCCGTTGCAGCAGCGACAACAGTGGAAAACGTACGGCTCAGTGAGAGCATAATAATTAAATCGACAGTTGAGTAACAGATAAACAGTCTTCCGTGCCCGTACTAGAGGATGAAATTGAGTACAAGAAAAGAAAAGTATTCGCCTGGTCGTCTATTCATTGACTAAGCGCAAAAGCCCGGACCATTCAACGGCTGCGCAGGATAACCCCTGCCAAGCATACGACACCTATGCTCTTCGAGACGAGGTAATGCAGCGTCCGCGTTCGCCTGAACAACGCTGCTCCAGAGACGCTCACCAGCAGCGGAGGCTCTAGGCCACAGTAATTGCAGTACGTTGGTTTCGTCCACGTATTCACCCCACATACAAACTTCCCCACCAATAACAAGTTTGCGCTGCTGCCTAGTCGCAGACGGTAAGGCGCGTGGGTCACACGTGTAAAAACGCCTCCAGTCGGGTTTATACGAAATGAAGTTCAAGTACCAACAAGAAGACAGGATAACAGCATGTCCTGAGCGAGTGATCATATCAACATCGTACCAAAAATCGCCCAACTTCCAAACTTGAAAGACCGCTTTACTTGTTAGATTTACCACATACTGGAATGCGTCATGCCAATATACAGGCGTAAAATCACGAACTGCAGTCTTGATTGAATCCAGCAAGTTTTTGAAATGAAGCTTAATCAATGACGTTGCATCCAGCTTCTCCGCTTTTGGAAACTGTGCAACCTTACCGTGATTTCGCCAGCAGAACTGCGGTATTTCATCACCGCCCAGGTGCAAATAATTGTCCTTGAAATGGGTCAGCACCTCTTCAAAAAATTCACCTAGAAATTTATAGTTCTCCTCCCTCGTAGGGTCGATAACCGCTAACGTTTTCAACTGCTCATCATACTGCTGTCCATTAAGTGTACAATCGGATAATAATAATAGTGAGTTGCCAAGTCCCCAAGATGCCATATGACCAGGACTATGGAATTCAGGCACTACGCGCACGCCCCATAAACGTGCATATTCAATTATTTCAGCAACGTCCGACGGGTGGTATACGTGAGCAGAAGAATATGCACCATACGCGCTTAAGGATGGAAAGACCTCACTTTCGAACGGAAATGATTGGTCATCGACAATATGCCAGTGAAATACGTTAAACTTGTTTTGACTCATTATCTCAATGTTTTGCTTAATTACTTCAACTGATAAGAAATGACGGGCGGTATCCAGAAGTATGCCACGATAGGAAAAACGCGGATAATCTTTTATGTTGGCAGCTCGTACAATATTTTGACTTCCACCACGTACTACTAATTGACTGAATGTCTCCAATCCTCTCAAAGCTCCCCAAACCTCAGGCGCGCGAAGAACAATGGATCCATTTATACGCATAGTGATGCCATAATGTTCTGACATATTCTCCTGCGGGTACGTGGGACAAGGGCTACCCACAACTACTTCAAAAGTTAACGATGCTCTTTCAATGGACGAGTTAAACATAGCACCGCAGGAGCGCAAGTCGTCTTGCTTGTCTTCACGACCGAATAAAACTTTGTCATAGTATTCCAGGGCATGAGTCAGAATGTCGCATGCGTAATTCGTGCTCACGTGAAAGTCACATTTCCTTAACGTGAAGTTGAAACCTAGCAGCTCGAATTTTTGAGGCATTGGCCATGGCATTCCATAAGTGCGACTGAACATTAATCCGCTGTGAACGTAGCGGAACAACTGCCAAGCAAATATTATGACTGGCCAATCAGTCCGGCCCATTATCACGCAACAACTGGACAGAAACAAGAAACGCTTGTCCAGTTAAAGAATTTTGCAAGTCAACCGCAAACCCCTGCAGCTTTCGTCTCAGTTTACAAGAAAACACTAAAAAAAGAACCGGATACGTTCAGCCGAAGTGGGCTGTAAACTGAAAGAGCTCATCCGCTTACAAGGAAAATGTTTGTACAGTTTCTTTAGCCTATCGCTTCGCTAGATCACGATAAGCAAAGCGTAATGCAACCAATATACTTTGCTGCCATGCTAACTTCATTAAATTGGTAGTTACGCGTTAGCTGTAATTTCTTCACAGCTTTCGGAGCTGTCCACGATCCGTTGTCAACGATAACAAGTACAGACGTGACAACGGAGCGTGGACAGCTCCGAAAGCTCCGAAGAAATTACAGCTAACGCGTAAGTACTAATAAACGGTTCTACTTGTCCGTAACTACCAATTTAATGAAATTTCAAAACACCGTTAATAAATCTTTCATTTGTGATGCCATGCTAACTGTTTTTAATACATATGCCACCGTTGACATAAAGCTCAATTAGAACAGACAGAAGGACACTGACTGACCGGGCGCCGCCTTCTGCCTGCGCAACTCATCGTACATTAACCGCTTACTGCTCTATCTCTGTTTCTTGCGAAGGAAGTTTAAAGAGAAACACCGATTAAAAGGTACGACATAGTTGGATAATCAATAAATGTGAAGAGGAACATATGCAATGTAGAACACAAAAAAGACTCATACAGATGGTTTGAGGGAACTGAATAAAGTAACCAATAAACTGAGAGTAAACATAAGTAAGACGGGATATTCATGTTGAATTAGGAAGAAGGGGGAAGTTGATAGCAGAAAGAGAAAGAAGAAAATTAACTTACAGTTTGTTAACTAAGACCGTATGGGTTCAGATGTGCACCGTGGACACTTTTTTTATGTTAACTGTTTATCAAAGCCACGCACACGTGGCCAACAAACCAGCGCTAACTATTGATGTTTCACTCACTTCGACGGGCGTCACAGCGAGCGGCAAGTAGTGCAAGGATGAACGGACGGTTTTACCGTAGCAAAAAAATTATGATCTACAGGTACACCTCGTTTTACTACAACTTCTGTTCCAGATCACTGCGGTAAAGAAGACTGCGAAATTACAAAAAGTAACACGTACTTTTCGTTTTTCCAACGCAACAAACACTTATCTTTTCACCGCATTACAGTCGACTCTGTATGCAACAACATTACGTTTTAAACATAATGTACGCACATTTTGCAACAGTGCATGATCTCTCAAACAATGCTCCGCTTTGGTAATTGGTAAACATGGAACAATATGTTGCAAAATTGCTGCCGGTATTCCAACTGCAAAATACCAGATGGATCGAAACACTGACGACGAAACACGGATGTCTCGAACTTCATTTTTTAAAAGGCTTCAATAAAAGGTTCTGACGTCGGGAAACCATGAAACTGATGTTCAGGGCTGAATTATGAAGGCAACAAAATGCACACTTTAAAGCAGGCTCACGATAGCGACTATTACAGAGGGAAGAAGGTAATAATAGCCTATCCAACGGAGACAAAATTGTTGTGAACATTGAAAGCAGCGATCATGTTAAGCTCGCTTGTAACAGTGCTTTGCCAAATCTATTGTGAAGGACCTCTGCTGGACGCCGTACAGAAGGCATACTTATTTCTTGATTCTAAATACTTTGTAGACATGTCTCTGAAGCACAGCTGTAATGAAACGTTGAAAGCTTTCTTTCAGTTGGGCGATGCAATTAATAATGAAGAGGTTCTTTCGACTTTTGTTGATGACTATTTCAATCCACCAGGATCAGAGCTTGTCGAATGCACGCCAGAGGATTGGACGCAGTTTCCAGATTTCTTAGAAGAAAAATTACCTCAACCACTGAATGACTGGCTGTTCGAACTGCATACAATATGGCTGAGCTTATGCCGAAAAGTTAAAGAAGACGTAGGCGCCAACCAGGAACTTTACTCACTTCTTTACGTACCACATCAATTCATCATACCGGGAGGCCGATTCCGCGAATTTTACTACTGGGACACATTTTGGACTATTAAAGGCCTTTTAGTATCGAATATGTTCTCAACAGTTCGTGGAATGATCAAAAATCTTGCTTACATGGTTGACACTTACGGATTCATCCCTAACGGAGGTCGCGTTTACTTTTTATTCAGATCACAACCGCCTCTATTCATCCGCATGGTTTATGAATACGTTTGCGTGACTGGTGACCTCGACTTTGCAACTGAGCTGATGCCAGCAATGGAAAAAGAATTTGATTTCTGGCTCAGGAATAGGAGCGTTCATGTGGTAGACCTATGGTACTCGTTCAGGTACAAAAGTGACATGCGCATGCCACGCCCAGAATCTTACAGGGAAGATATTGAAATGGTTGAGCATATATCCTCTCAAGCAAAGCGTGAGTGGACATGGGCTCAGATAGCTTCAGGAGCTGAAACGGGCTGGGATTTCAGTTCACGATGGTTTTCGCGCATGCCGCCGAATGCCTTCAGGATGAAGTCGATCAGAACGTGGTCTATAGTTCCAGCTGATCTGAACTCATTTATGTGCATGAATGCGCGCCTGCTTGCTGAAATGAACAAAAAAATCGGCAATCTTGACAAGTGGGAGAAATATGATCTGTACTTTAGGCTTGCAAAAAAGGTTCTAAAGTACGTTCACTGGAATGAAAAGGATGGAGTTTGGTATGATTACGACTTGGACAGGAAAGAGCATATCAAGTCGTACTACATATCAAACGCAGTTCCTCTTTACAGTAGATGTTTTGACAATGAAAATGTTATTGCCATGCGAGTGTACAAGTACATGGAAACTGTAGGCGCCTTTGCTTCTGCTAAAAGTATTCCGACATCGTTCATCAAGTCAGGCGAGCAATGGGACGGTGAAAATGCCTGGGCGCCACTGATACATATGGTAGTTGAGGGATTTCAAATGAGCGGAAATTCAGATTTAGAAATGATAGCTGAGCGATACGCTGTCAACTGGCTTTTGTTAACATACCAGTCATACATGCAATCGAGGTTTATGTTTGAAAAGTACAATACCTCAATGAAAAGTGACATGCCGTATGGAGGAGGTGGGGAATATGAAGTTCAAACCGGCTTCGGGTGGACGAATGGGGTTACAATGACTTTTCTCCTGAAGTATGCTTCTGCTTTTGAACGTGAGCTAAGGTCAGCTGCCATTCAAATGCCCATCCTCCACAAATCTTATCTGCTACTTTACATCTGTATTGCAACCAATACTATGGCGCCGTAAATTACTTGGAACAAACTAGAAGTTTCAAAACGCACGCCAAGTTTCAAAAGAGCGGAAACAGTCAGAATCGTCAAGCAATTCTTATCGCTGTTCCACCTGCACTCCGTTTACTGTTCCGTAACATGCCAGTTTTGTCCCACCGCGCTTGCTAAGAATATGTGACTCCGTTCGCTAACGCTACTATTACGCTTGCGCATAAACGTGTGCTCGGCGAGTTCCGACTCCATTTCGTTCAACCCACAGTGCTGATGTTTTGACTTGTCCTTTGATCGCCCTGACGTCCTAGGACGTAGCCCAGCTCAAAATGCCACTGCCACTCCGCCGTTTCTCTGGCCCACGTCCAACCCCCTTCAGCGTTTCGACATCAGCAGCGAGCTTGCGTGATGACACTCCCCTGCCCCGGCTGATTTTCTCGTCAATTTTTGGTCGAGCTCCACCTGCCACTGTTTGTCATATCTGAGTCGGTTGGCCTTTCCGCCCGCCCGTCAAGCAACATTTACGCGTTTCCGTCTTTGACAGCGATACGTTAGGTTTACGTTTAGGCTTAAGCTTTAAGCGTAAGCTTGAACGTATCCCTCGGCACTCCCGCACGACAAAGTACTCGTGGTCGAATCAGCGGGATAACCATGTCGAGTTGACGGCAAGCACTAAGGTCCCAGCGTCAAAGCGGCGTGATCAACTGTCCCGCAATCTCGTCGTCGGCGGCGGCGGCGGCCAATCATCGCGCACCCTTTTACAGCCTTTGCAATCTTTTACCACCCGTTTAGAATCACTGCTCCGGAAGGTCGATAAGGAACTTCTCACTGATGGTTCGCGAGAGAAATGCTCGACAACATACAGACATGCGCTTACCACAGTTTTCAGATTAAGCAAGAAAGGGGAATTTAGCTTTGCCAAGAAAGTGACCTAATTGCAAGGAAACTATTGCCAATGGCCTGTTCGGCCGTTTTGGCAATGCTTATTAGCCTTTTCATTTTTTGATCTTTCACGGCTTTCATGCTTATTAGCCATAGGAACCGATTTCGGTTGGACGTTTTGTCGTCAAAGAACAAAGCTGTCTTGGTCTAAGGCTCGCGTTTGGAAAGAGAATAACACACTTTCACAGATCGCTTCTCCAACCGCCATCATCTGGCCTGTCCTGAGGGGATTTCTGTTTCAAGAGAATATTAATAAAAGAGGCCTGAATACATGGTGCTCCACTTTCGGCCACCATCACTGAGGACGGAACAATTTGGTTCCTTAAAGTCCAAAAGGTCGCGCTATTGCTCTGTGGCTTCTTCTAATAGCTTCACATCTGTAAGGCCATTGCTTCGTCTAATTATATTAAATATGAACAAGCCGAGCGAACGACACATGCCTGAAGAACGACTGCAATATTTTTTCGTATAACTGCGTGCAATCGCGATAGATATGTCAAAATCACTGAAATGTAGGCAAACTTGATCACTATTGATCAACTGTTTCCCAATGGGTATTTCACCCCTTTCACTTTTTACATAAGCCCGTGCTTATAAAACCTGTCCTGCCCTATACACTAGGTCAGTCGATAATTATCGCTACAAATTTTATTTCAATAAACACAGAGCGCTTGCAATGGCACCATATTTGACATACTGAAAACATTGATTGCTTTAATGGCTTTGAAGCAATCCAATTCAGTTGCACACGTTTGAGATCGTTTATCTCGCAAAGATAAAATGCGAAGGAAAAGTTTCACGAAGCTTTCGGGGTTCGAAGCTGACTACATCACTAGCGCAATCATAAAGGCAAAGCCGGGTAAAAAAGCAGCGGCATTTTATAGGAAATAAGCTCGTTGATTACGTTACAAGTAGGCCAAGTTGGTATTTCACAAATGGCCTGTGAGAAGAGGAGGCAGCTTCCGTACTTGAAAGCTCGTCCAGTAACGTAGGCAAGCTCTATGGATATTTTGACTTAGTCTCCTTGCTTTTCAGCGCATACAAGTGCCAGCGAAAAAGTTCTCCTCTGACAGCATAAAGAAAGTTGCGGACCACAAGTTTCTTCATGCCCTCACAGAAGAGCTCTTTCCATTGAGAAATTACCTACGAATGCACCACTTCTTGCGCTTCTATGTCTGAAGCAAACCGACGATCTCTAACGGCATTTTTGAGAGGACCAAACAGGTTTTAGTCGTAAGGGGCCAGATCAGGACCATAGCGAAGATGACTCGGTACCTGAAACCACAGTCTTTCGATGGTTTGAACAATGAAGTCAATCGTGCTGGGGGGAACGTTGTCTCACAACAACAAAACGCCTTTCGACAGCAACCCTCGTCGCTTGCGCCGGACTGCAGGCTCCAGTTCCTGAGTGAGCATTCGACTGTAACTCCTAACTGATGGCTGGCGTTTGCAAATTTTCTGTCAGCGAGCATGGATGCTTTCATTTCTATGCGTAACACTCGTGCGTCCACTCTTTGACTTTTCAAACCATTCGTAGGCGTTCGTTCGCTGCAGACCACTCTTCCCGTACTCGACTTAAAGTCGTTGATAAATTTCGTTCACTGATACACACGTTCAGGCCACGCAAAGAACGGGTCGTCACAGATAGCTGCTCTTCTTCGCTGCAAACGTACGGCGCGACGGACATGATTTTCGTCACGCCACAGACGAAGGAAAACACCTACGAACCTAAACCTTCGCCAGCAGAGACAGAAAGAAAGCCTTACTTAGAAAAGTGAGAAAAAGTGTACACGTACAAAAAAGTGCGGATGATTATTGATGACCTAATAAACAAACTATGACGTTTCAAACGGCCGTTAAAAAAAGCCATTATGTATGGGATGTTTGCAACGGAATTATAACTTCTCGTGGCCCAGTTACGACGTTAGACCCACTTTTGTATATCTTCATTTTACGGTTGCATCCCGTACAACAAAGGAATACATATTCATGAAGTACTATGATCTCGTTACAAAGCGCTACGTCTTTAAAGACCTCTTTTTATTGATTACAAAATTATTGCAGACAGATTGACCGCTGAAGACGGCATACGTTGAGTCCTTGAAACAACTTTTCAACGGCGTATCCGTAACTATTCTTCGCCATGAAAGCTGCTCGTCGCTTAAAAGTCATATTAGTTGCTCAGTCACAGCTGTTGTCCTGAGAAGGAAAATTGCCATTACGACGTGAGTCTGGTGCATGTTCAGGCGTTCACCACATTGGCTGATCGCGCCCTCCAATGAGCCGTTTCAATTTTCGCTCTCCGCTTGCTCGAGTGGCCCCCGCTAACCCATTCCCATGTATACTGCTGTTTCAATAGATATCAAAGATTAAGATTCTGCGAAAAGTGCAATACCTTTGCACTAGAACAAACCGGACATTTCTACACACTAAAAGAATAGCGCGACATGTAAGGGCGATCAAAACTTTGAATATAAACTTTCCAACGTTTCACCTTCTTCAACTCCCTAGTTAATATTGTGTTAAGACAATAGATCTGTGTGGTAACGGACAGCGATAATAATCGTTTGACCGGTATCAGCGCTTAGAAATGCAAGGAAAAGGTTATGTATTAATACAGACGCACACAGTGCGTACAGCACAGTGACAATGGAAGAGCCGCGCGATGAAAACCCTCAAAACGACTGCACAATATATCCTAACGATACAATGGTTTTCGTAATGCAAACGATCAGCAAGAATCTTTTGAACAAATTGAAAGCAATGAAAACCACCTTCTGGCTTGCGTTTATCCAAAGTAACCCAAGAACGGATACGCAAACAGATCCTACGCAACCTGACGACTGGCAACGCGTGCACTGTATAGCCACTGTCAGCGTAGCAACAACTGTGCAAGCAGTGCCAAACCTTGCGAAACTGCATGTTAACATTCAACTAGTCGAGAAATCATTAATATTGTGCAGTATGCGGCTAATTCAATACTGCTTACATTCTGACAAAGGGAGACAAATTTGTCAACAGCGTTAGAAGCATGCGGAGCACACAATTTGACTACAAGAAAATGCAACAGAACAGCGGAAATGCTCTCCAAAGACCCACCAAGCGCTATTCCAAATAGGCGATAAGGGAAGGCACTTTTCGATAATGCAATGTCACTGTATTCACTGCGCATTAACGCAGATCATATGCGATCGTGTCATTTGAGATTCTAACGACTGCTGCAGCTCTCATTCTTACTTGCTGTACAAAGTAAGCAGGCGTACTCAGAATGCAAACAGTAGCACGGATACTGCTTCAGCTGCGCTGCTTTTATAAAATTTAGCTATACCGTTCTTCCAACGCAGAAAGATGAGCAACGTAAGAGGCACACAGTTGCGGCCACTTAAAGACTGCTTGGTCAAACTGTCAATTAACACCAACGGATGGGGACCTACAGGTGTGCCTGAAGCATTTCGTAATCTTCCCTATCAGGAATTCGACCGCTTCGAACGGATTAGTAAAGTTGCCGAGTGGTCAGCGAACGTAACAGGCAAAGATGAGAGAAACCGATTGACTGGTAAATGTTTTACCACAATGTAGACTACGCTACAATGTTATTCTATTTTAACAGGCTCAAGTAGACAAGCAATCAACCAAGCGTACGTTTATCAGCAAGAGGAAGAAGAGTCACTTTTCCAAGTCGTCGATAACCGCAGAATGCCAAAACCAGCGCTGTCAAGAGCAGGAACAATAAAGCTGGCGCAACAAGGTCGCGCAAGCTCTGATCGTCCCAGTCAGATATCAAACAAGACTTCAAAGAATCGCGAAAAGTAATCACTTAGAAGAGGAAAAAACATTGTACAATTCATTTTGGAAAACGTTCGCAGAGACCGCCACTCGCAGCTTCGCCTCCTGCAGAAGCAGTTTCAGTTACGCCAGCGCTACGGCAACAATCGCTCTGTACCGCAGACAAAAGCGCGCCAACCTTCTGTGCAAGTAAAGGCGGACTGGGAGGTCGTTGAAGAGTTTGATTTACAACGTCTCCAAAAGCTCAAATTACCCGGCGTTGGAGCCGGCGAGGACATGTGAGCATCATCTAACCGAATTCGTCCATTAAGAAGCTTGTTTCAGTTCAAACGAACGCTACGGCACTTTGGAATACTACGATCCAAGGTATGACCGTCGACTTTCGGGCCGCAACGAAATTCCATTACAACGCGTTCACCGAGTATTTTTCACCGTCACAACGACCGATGACCCCGTCATTGAAAAGGTAGAGATGTGACCACTGCTTGCTGCGAATAACGGCCTAACGAAATCCCGACAGCTTTCGAAGAACAAGACGTACACAGTTTTTGGTACAGACATTCTCATAGCCACCATAATGACTTGCAACAGAAGTGTATATTCATGGGATGTGGTCATTCACCGTGTAGGTTCCAGAAAACTTTTTTTCGACAAACGGTTGGCATCTGATCTCGGTTGAGCAGCACAACTACTTTCACAGACAGGAGTATACAATAACCAACTGTTGCAGACTATCCGACCGTAAGCGAAACAGCAACAGAACCCCCGCAAGAAGAAGGAAACACGATAAACAGTCCGACAAACTTGGCCATGGAGGCTATGTACATCAACCAGAACTTCAGTCAGCAAGTTTTGAAGATGGCAAGCTCGATTCCAGTGTTTCGTCGTCAGCACTTGTACAATGACATAATTCCATTCTACAGGGAGAAGACAAGTTCCAATTCGACCATCCCGAACTACCCTATTCTGACAACGAATCTCCAATTGACAACGTTGCTAGCAAAGGATACAGGTTCATTGCAAAGAAAAAAGATTCCAACTAGATCCAAATCCGTTTTTCAGATACAGAAAATGGGATTTAGGAAACGAAATCATTTTGGTCTGTCGCTGTGAACATGATGGCGTCTTGTTGGGGCCGGATGGTACCTCAGTCCAATTTCTTACCATCAAAGCGTTCAATGAATGGGACCACCGCGTATGTGTGCAGGTAGAAAAACAAATGCAGCATATTCAGGTGTTTTAGATAGCCGGTGGTATCGACTGGCGCAGCAAGATTGACACGCAGAGGGGTGCGATACTGGCGACCGAACTCAAGAACAACAGCTGCAAGCTGGCAAAATGGACTATTCAAGCGATGCTAGCCGGTTCCCAATATTTGAAATTTGGGTAGGCAACACGGCTAAACTTAACTTTAAATAGCCACCATGTACTAGCTACATCTCACGAATTCATCCACGCGACTCGTCCAAACACGTTATCCTTGGAATTCAGCAATTCAAGACAACAGAGTTTGCCATGCAGATCAATTTAAACATGGACACTGCGTGGGGTGGGTGAGACAGACCTTTTGCTTGCTACTCTTTCTACTAATTTTTTCCTTTCTTGAAATGGATTGATTTTGCCAACCCGTCCGGTCAATGAGTTCGTATTCAACAGATAGTTGACACACTGCGGATAGTTGGATCAGGCTAGACTGCTAACAACGCCGCTATTATAACAGTCAATGATCACAAACTCACCGAACAATTCCATAGCTTATTCAACCTATTCCAGCCAAGGTTTATGAGCTCGTTACAAAGCCCAACCCATTTCCTTCCTATCATTTCATAGGCGCTATTTACAGGAATTCTTCGTTGTATCATTGATAAGTGCCTTTCTCTGCCGCCTGGCAAATACCTATTGATGAAAGATCCTAACAAGGTAATTACGCTTTACCAACTGAAAACCATGGCTTTCACAAACTATTGCCAGCCTTTACTGTTACTGTACAAAGTGAACGCCGAAGAGTTCGAAGACGAAGATACCGATGGAGTAATAACGCAGAGGGACGATTGTGAAGAACTGAAAGCTTATTCCCAAAGGTGAAGTATGTGGTGACACTGTGGACGGTAAAACGAATAACGCAATCAACTGACCTCTTAACTTAATCCGCTAACTCGCGGATCACAATTGTCCAGAAAAATTTATTATGGAAACTCCTGCACTTCGGCTCGCGCAACCAACATTTTTAGTCGTTCGTTCTTCTTCAAATAGTGCACAGCTCGCTCGTGCGTAAGCAGCGTGAAATCGTATCCGTTTACCTGAAAAAACAAATTGAAATAAACGAAAACAGTAACAATTACACAACAGCAGAACTTTATTCCTGAAAAAGTTTTCCAATCAGAATTTTGACCACACAAAAAAAAATTCATCCCAAAACCCTGCAGCACTCGCATGTAGCGCAACTGCAACTGCCTTCTCCTACTATTAATACACTTTGAGAATCAGGATTTGTTCAGCTATCAAAGGTTATACAATTATTACGCACACGAAAGCAAGCAAAGAAAAATAAAAAGTCAATGAAAACGTCTACAAAGAATATCATTTTCAGTGCTCAACACGGTAAACGAAACACTTCCAAGATTTAAAAAAAGTCAATGAAAACGCTGGTGTCATCACCAAGTCATCACCGCTGATGACGGGTGAAGAGCGCACCCGAAAGGTCCGCATTAAAGAATAAAGAATCATTTCACATTTGCTTTCTCAAAAAACGGGTCGTCACCGTAAGAAGGAGACAAACTTCACCTTTTTTGAAGCAAATATACAAGGAGCCAATACACGCAGATGGCATTTCCGTTAGCCTCAACACCTTGCAAGAGGTAACAACAAGAAAGCTGTGATAATAGGAGTGCGCTTTTGCTTTGTTCCTTTTACAATAGCAATACTCGTTGGCGTGAGTGATGTCGACAAAATAAAACTCTCTATCGTGCGGAAACTTTTGAACCATTCCGAATCGACCAGAGCAAGCAAGCGTTTCTCTTCGCGCAAACAGGACATCATCACCAAAAAAACAACAAAAAAAACACAAATCCTTATAACCAAAGAGTTACATTTGCTTTGACATATCATTCCTTAAAAAACAAAAGGAAAAATGAACAGAACCTACTACCCAACTCAGCTACAATAACGGCCAAAGGCAGAAATACGCATGGGCACAACGTGTACCTGTAAAATTTTGTCGTGCATTTTCAAGCCGCACAGATCAGCAGGTCCACCAGGTTCCACATACGTAACGTATATTCCCTTAACAATTCCACTTAGAACCAGTCAACAGAACAACTATAACTCATGCCGAGTCTGGGTAACCGTAAGGCGACTGATTGGGGTCTTGATCGATTCCTCCACCGATACGGAAACCACACCTGTACGTTTTTTCTCCTTCAGCATTTGTATTCATCGACTTAGTCAAGACTACGGGAATCTGTCGCACCGACGACAAAGCTGAACCAGAATCAATCCACGAGTGCCAGCTTACTTACGCTTGCACACTTGAACGGTACTCCTGCAGTGTGAGCATAGAAAGCCATTTGGACAGTCCCACCGCTGCTCGATCTAAACAAGACGTTAGACGATTACTGGTGCAAAATATCACTCGAGCACCACGAATGACGGCGAACAACTGGACAGCTCAGTGAACTTGTGTTCAAAATCAAGGTCAACATCCGAAATCATTCAAGTTGCTCCACTCTATCAGTACAGATCAATAATATATATATATAAGGAAGACAAGACTCTCATACTTGTTCGCTATACGATGGCAGATCGCCTTGGACCAAAGACAAACAGTAGTTCCGCCGCTAGCAAATAAACGGCCAAACAACCACGCACGCTTAAGCGCACGTGAGTCATTATCTGAAGAATTTGTGATGGCGAAAGAACGACGTTTCACCCGCTCTTCCTCTTCTTTCCGGAGCTTCACACTTTGGAAAACTATTTAGCAAATGTGTGACCAAATTACAAAAGCAGTCAAGAATTCTAATCAATCCAGTCACACGGCCTACTCCTTTATTAATCCGATAAACCATCTGACCGTGATTCCAATCGTAGCAACCTAATTATAGCCATTGCAAAATCCCCCGCGTTTCAACAAATACTATGAATGCGCTACGCTGTTTCGCGCCTTAGTTTCAAGCGTGTCACATTATGCGCCTTTGAAACGATCACTTGTCTGCATTCAGCGCTGCAAACGATTTTAAACGTGCAGACAGAGAAATGGGACATATTGCGATTTAAGCGACTTTCTCACTGGAGTATACTCAAGCCGAAACACGAGTCATTCACTCCTCCTTCTCGAGCTCTACCTGCACTTCAGAGTGAAACAGGCTTACCATGGTAAAAATTCAATCTTAAAAACATCTGTGAAATTATGTTGGAAAAAAAATTTATCACTGACATTTCTCCTACAGTATGGTGATAACATTGACAAAAAAGATGAAATCATAAATGTCCGCATGCTTTGCACTAGCTTACCTGACGTTCACATTACTGTATGTAATTTGTTGACACCGCGTTTAGGCGGTGGGCGGCGTCGTATTTTAATTTTCGGGGCATTTAATGCCTCTTTCCGAAAGCTTAGTAAGTTAGCCGTTTCTTTTCGCTTACTTTTTACGCCTTTAATCTCTTTCTTTCCTTGAGGTCGTACTGACTGAATGATGGCATTTCTTTGAAGACGACCTCTATGCACGGATGTTGTTGACGTTTCAGGCAACGCCTTGTGTCCATAGTAAATTATTAAATACTTATTGCAAAACAACCTTTTACCTTTATTACGAGCAGTGCAGCATTAGCTTTGCCTTAATAAATCGCTTGCCTAATTAAGCATCTGAGCCACGGTAGCCATTACTACTCCACTTTATGACGTTTCATTGGTTCTGTTGCAGGTGATCAGGTGGTATGTTGTCGAATTTTCTCAGTAAGCTGCTAACGCTGACTTGTGGGACATTGTATCCCGCCTACCGGTCATACAAGGCGGTTCGCTCAAAGAATGTGCGGGAATATGTGAAATGGATGATGTACTGGATCGTGTTTGCCCTTTTTTTAAATATCGAAGTAGTTGCTGATATTTTCATTGGGTTATGGTTGCCATTTTACTATGAGTGCAAAATTATGTTTGTGCTTTGGCTCATTTCACCATATACACGCGGAGCCTCTTTCTTGTACCGAAAATTTGTGCATCCACTGCTGGTTCGTCATGAAAAGGATATTGATGATTACTTGATACAGGCGAAAGAGCATGGGTATACAGCCATTGTCGGCCTGGGATCTCGTGGCTTCATGTATGCTCGTGAAATTGTGGCATCTGCCGCTGTTAAAGGTAGCATAGATTTACGGGCAGTACGCTTTTTCTTAACTTTTTTCTCTTCGTTCAATTGCGAACGGAATCGGCTTTAAAAGGATAGCAGCATTTCTAACAACTCCATTTCTGGCTAAACTGTTTGCGTCGAATTCATGTGTTTCGTTAACCATTTGCTTTCTCATAATCCCTAACGCTGTATTGCGCGACAACTTTTAAGAGCATCCGTACTCCTCCGGATAAAGTGGCGTGCGCTTGTTTGCAGGTCAACTTCACTTGGTGAACCAGTTGCGGAAAAGCTACAGCGTGGGCGACTTATCACGGTCCGACGACGAACATGATGACGGCAGCGAGCAGCATCAGCAGAGAACGTGGCAAGGATACTACGACGACGGTGGGCGATTAGTCGAAGAAGAATTCCAGTACTTGTACTCCGACGATAACGCTGGTCCCAAAAGTCGACCAGCCTTGAGGCAGTCGACTCGTCGGACAGTGGCAACAAGGTCCATAACCAGTGGTTACTCTACCTTGCCTCGACGACGACGTCGCGATGGAACGCTTTAGTATTCGTCCATCCTTGCGGTTGTTTCACTCGCACAAATGGAACTGCCAGTCACTTCTTCATTGTCCAACGTTCAGTTGGCCTCTTCTTTCGTTGCCTCACTTGTATGGGCAGTTTCAGTGGAGACTTTTCTGTATTGCGCTTTTTTCCAGTTGGAACAGAGCGCCTTTTGCTCTGTCCAATCGCCTTTGAGACTGGGCAAGGCCCGTGTAGTCTGACTGTAGGTGCTGTTTCGATGATATTTTTTTAAAAATATAGAACAGGCAGCCATTGCTACTGCTGCAGTTGATGTCCGCGCAAATGCCTTATGATCTTTTCTCCTTACTTCATTGTAAATAAACCTGGAGCGGCATTTGCTTCGGCTCTTGTTGCTACCCCTTGGTGAACACCACCAGTTTACCGTACTTTCGCTCACCAACCTTTTCTCGCCTCCTGCGTACACAAGTCTTTTAAGATTATGCCTAAAGAAACGCCTGTGCCCATGGATGATCCGTCGCTGCATCGGCTGGAAGGTTATCACCACACTAGCGGCGGACTGATTTTGAAAAAGCAACCAGAAAGTAAAATGCACTCCGCAGCAGCAGCAGCAGCGGAGCCCGCTGTTTCCTTGCTCGGCTTGGACAAACTGGCCGCAGCTAAACGTGCTGAACGGCAAAGAGCAATGGAAAAGAGCCGTCACGACAAACGACATTACAGAAGGCGTCAAAACGATGAGGAGCTGCTAGCAATCCCGCAGAGTGTTCGTGAAAGGATATCGAAGTAACGAGTTGACGTGTTGTCGACCACGCGCCAGCTGTGATTGATAGATAGATAATAAGCTGTTTTGTAGATTCATCAAAGGACAGCACATTCATGACGATCGTAGAGGCTTGGAAGCGTCGTCTATGGACAAAAAGGGACGGCCAGCCGGTGGCGGCTTGAAACGAGCGGCACAGCACCGATTTCGTGCGCCTGCAACCCCTTTGTTCAAAGTTCCAGGTACACCTTCCAGATCGAATTGGGATGATGATGATGATGATGACCAGTTTGCCAAGCGCAGCAAGTCGACTTCATCCTGGGATTTACCAACTCCCGCCTTGCCGGCCAGTCGTGACGACGCTTCCACTGAAAGAAGTTTGATAAGCATTTGGCGCAGTGAGCGCGAACACCGGCACAGTCGCCGTCGTCGTCATGACCAACAGCTGCCTGCGTCAAAAGATAGAGCCACCGCCCCCGAAACACCGTCCGTGTGGTCGCAAACGGACAATGAACCTTCTTTTGCCTCCGAAAGGGACCGCTTTGATTGGGAAGAAGAGCAACGGCGGCTCGACCGTAACTGGTATGAGATGGACGAACTTCAAGAATGTTTCGACGACGATCACAATCCATTCGCATCGATCTCTCAAGAATACACAAAGCAACGAGAACAGCGACTTGAAGAACAGAAGAAGAAACGACTGACCGCCAGGCAACAGCAGATCAAGAAAGACAATGAAATGTGGGAAAACAACAGGCTCTTTCGCAGCGGAATCATTCAGCGAATGGAATTAGAGGAGGACTTCAATGATGATTCCGAAAGTCGCGTCAATCTTCTCGTTCATAATATGGTACCCCCTTTCCTTGACGGTCGCATCATATTCACCAAACAACCAGAGCCTGTTGTACCCGTTCGCGATCCCACTTGCGACATGGCTATCATTGCCCGAAAAGGCAGCGCTGCCATACGAGCTTGGAGGGAAGCTGAGGAAAGAAAACGAGACCAAGAAAAGCACTGGGAACTCGGCGGAACTCAAATAGGTAATTTGCCTTTGCTGGCGTCTGCTCGTTTCGGCTTGCCTACATTTACTGTCTAAGCCCCGTGGCTGCTAATTTCCTACTACTACTCTAAACGTCTCTTAAGCAACCGGTGCTGCATTGAAAAATGCAGACAGATAACGTAGCTTTCAGGATCAAAAAGCATGTGTCCATTAATGAGGGTTCATCGCATGGTTGACGTCGGGTTGTGACGGGCAATTCGGTCCTTGCATCCATCGGCACCATTCTGTCCTTATCCATATGTGCTCTTTCGAGTTTCATTTTTCCTACCCAATTTCTTTCATGTCACCTTGAGTCTCCTTTCTGTGATCCTTCCGTAAAAGCTCACACGTGAAGACATGTGCACCCGTTACTCAACGACCTAGTCTAAATGATCAATTTCTGGCTACGCTACTGGCAGCCACTTAAACTGATCGAGGGAAACTTAGCACCTTCACCCTAACCTACCAGTTGGCAAAACGAAAGTCTGCCCTATTCTGTCAGTTGCAGTCATTTTTTTGCAAATTTAACTTCCCCTAAATGGCGCGTCTTTTCCATTCGGCTAGCCGCACTGCGTAGCAGTTGCAGTTCCATTCGGGTGAATTAACGTCGAAGACGACAGAATTGATCACTGCCATTGCCGTTCCTTAAATACCGCGTGACTGACAATATTATCTATACTTTAAGCACGATTGGGAAGAAAAGAGCTTTCCCTAGTTAAGCAAATTGCTCTTTTAGGCAACATAATGGGTGTTCGAAAGAAGGACGTGATCGACACTAGCGATTCCGTTGAATCGGGAGATTACAAGACTAGCCATCAGTTCGCCGATCATATGAAGCATTCCGAGGCGGTATCTGACTTCGCGAAAAAGAAAAGCCTCCGTGAACAAAGACAATATCTACCCGTCTTCGCCGTTCGACAGCAGCTGTTGAAAGTGATTCGTGAAAATAGCGTAACCGTCGTGGTCGGGGAGACCGGCAGCGGAAAAACCACTCAACTAACTCAGTACCTATACGAAGAGGGATACGGAGCGTTGGGTGTTATTGGATGTACACAACCGAGGCGGGTGGCAGCAATGTCCGTGGCCAAGCGAGTCGCTGACGAGGTTGGCTGCCCGCTAGGTGACCAAGTTGGATACGCAATTCGTTTCGAAGATTGCACATCATCTAAAACAGTAATCAAGTACATGACTGACGGTATACTACTTCGCGAATGCCTTGGTGAGCCGGACTTGGACAACTACAGCGCAGTGATAATGGACGAGGCTCACGAGAGGTCATTGAACACGGACGTTTTGTTCGGCCTGCTTAAGGAAGTTGTCGCACGTCGTCGCGACTTAAGATTGATCGTCACTTCAGCTACAATGGATGCGCAAAAATTTGCCGACTTCTTTGGCAATGTACCAGTTTTCATTATTCCCGGCAGGACGTTTCCTGTTGAAATAATGCATAGCAAAAATGTCGTTGAAGACTACGTTGAAGCGGCAGTGAAACAGGCGGTGACAATACATGTTGGCGGTCTTCAAGGAGATATATTAATTTTCATGCCGGGACAAGAAGATATTGAAGTCACTTGCGCACTGATTAGCGAACGACTGGCCGAACTCGAGGAGGCACCACCGCTATCCGTTTTACCTATATATTCTCAACTGCCCAGCGATCTGCAGGCAAAAATTTTCCAACGCGCTCCCGACGGTATGCGCAAGTGTATTGTCGCTACGAACATTGCGGAGACGTCACTGACACTGGACGGCATACTGTTTGTCGTTGATCCAGGCTATTGTAAGCTCAAGGTGTTCAACCCGAGAATCGGCATGGACGCGCTGCAAGTTTTTCCCGTCAGTCAGGCGAGCGCAAATCAGCGAAGCGGCAGAGCCGGCAGGACAGGGCCTGGCCAATGCTACAGGCTGTACACGGAACGGCAATTCAAGGAGGAGCTGTTGGCAAATACGGTGCCCGAAATTCAACGTACCAACCTTGCCAACGTGGTGCTGCTTTTGAAGTCGCTCGGCGTGGAGGATCTACTAAAGTTTCACTTCATGGACCCTCCTCCGCAGGACAACATCCTGAATAGCATGTATCAACTGTGGACGCTAAGCGCGTTGGACAATACGGGCAAACTGACGTCAATGGGTCGCGAGATGATTGAATTTCCGCTCGACCCAACGTTGTCAAAGATGTTGCTTGTTTCTTGTCAGATGGGATGTAGCGAAGAAATCTTGACCATTGTTTCCATGCTTTCCGTGCCGTCAGTTTTCTACAGACCCAAGGGACGAGAAGAAGAGGGCGATATTAAGAGGGAAAAGTTTCAGGTGCGTTCACCATTGAGAGACAGTGAGTAGGCTATTCTCTAAACGCTCAATTTTTCCAAAGGTTCCCGAGAGTGATCACCTCACCTTTCTCAACGTCTACCTCCAGTGGCGCGTCAATCGCTACAGTTCCAATTGGTGTAGCGAACACTTCATCCACGTCAAAGCTATGCGAAAGGTTCGCGAAATCCGAGCCCAGTTGAAAGACATAATGGACCAACAGAAAATGGCCATTTTGTCTTGCGGCACGGACTGGGATGTCGTACGAAAATGCGTCTGCTCTGCCTATTTCCATAATGCCGCCAGGTTTGCCAGCTCAATGTTGTTACCGTTTATTACCAAGTCATCTTACCTTTCCTAGGCTGAAAGGTATTGGCGAGTACGTAAACTTGAGAACGGGAATGCCATGTTTTCTTCATCCAACCAGCGCCTTGTTCGGCATGGGTTACACTCCCGACTATGTAGTGTACCACGAACTAGTTATGACAGCCAAAGAATACATGCAGTGCGTCACGGCAGTTGATGGTTGCTGGCTTGCCGAACTCGGTCCCATGTTCTACAGCATTAAACAGAGCGGAGTGACCAGATGCGTAAGCGACCAAGCAAAAATGCGTTCTTCTTCATTCGACACCTCTTTGCTATTCAGGAGAAACGACAGCAAACGCTCAAGGACATGGAAACAATGGAGCAAGAAATGCGTCAGGCCCAACAGCAACTTACCGCCCAGAGAGAGCTGCAAGAAAAGGTGCAACAGGCCCAATGGAAGAAAATGAAAGTAGCCACCCCGGGAAGATCGGATCATCGATCTACTCCTCGTGCTGGCCATTTTGGTTGGTGAAAAGGCTCACTTCAGCAATGCTTCTACGCCTACTATGCCCATTGATGTTTCTATGTATATATGCAATTAAAAAGGTTCCCCTCTTTCTTGTGAAACTGGAAGAGCGCGCGCTTACAGTATTTCCCTGTCGATCGTTAAAGAGAACAGACACAGTTCGTTAATTGATAGAAAAGTTTCACTAAGTAAATTCTCGCAACGCTGTCTTTTCAATAAACAAGTCAAGTCGATTTAGCTTCTTATTTACCCACACAAGTCCACAGCTCACTTGACATTTGAACTGCCGCCATTCTTGACTAAACCACAATCTGCTGCTTACGTACGCAATCTTGGCGTCACGTGACGCGCAGAACCTTCGTTCGCTAGAAAAAGTTTGCGCCAGCTCATCGTCCATCATTCAAATGGCTGTTAATAAATTTACCCTTTGGCAAATTTCAACATCACCTACAATTACACGTATATGACAACCGATTTGTGAGGCACTGTTCGCCGATATATGCAACAAGCCGAACGCCCAAGCGCTATTTGGAACGAAATGAAAACCCAATCGTCGTCATGTAGCAGCGAAAGAGCCTTCAACTGCTCACCGTCAACGGCCAATTCACTAACTTTAACGTGCACCAGGTCGTGCACTTTACTCGGCAAACTGACCACCAAGCAAGCAAGTCCCACCGCCGTCAGTGCCTTGCAGCCGGTAACATCAACGTTGCTCAAATATGGGCACTTTTCGCTGAACCATTTCATTGATCGGTCCGTCAGTGCGTCACAGTGGCGCAAATGAATCTCCGTTATGGTTTCAATATCGGCCACTACACTCAGCAACTTGTCGTTGATCAAAAGATTCGGATAGCAATCGTCAACGAGCAGCATATTCAACTTTCGCATCAGACCTACTGGCAAGAGGTTGCACAGTTCGACGCGAGACAAATTCACATTGTACAGTTGCAAGCTGTCCAACTTGCAGCAACGCTCAAACAGCAACTGCAGAATCCGACCGTCCACGGAACTTTTCGCACTCACCGTTTCGTCTTCAACGGACAAATGCAACGCATACGGTCCCGCTGCTTCCAATAAAGCCTCCAATACGGACAATTGCAAGTCGCCGTGCGCATCGCAAACACACAGGTGAACATTCGCCCAAAACGTTCCATCGCCAGTCGGCACAAATTGACAATCACTCAAATGACAGCTTTCCCGAATTACCACCCGCCAAGCAGTAACAAAGCGATAAGCCACTTTCAGGAGGGCAAACCAACTTTTGCATACCAAACTACATACCAGCTGGTTCGCTGCGTCCAACTGAGAGAACACCTGGGCCCAACAGTCGACCGACAGAGCCGGCAAAAGCATCGCTTCAATGCATACAGTACTGCTTATGATTTACAGGTTCCGTTACTTTACGGTGCCCGCCCCTGACAACGTCGTGCAAGCTGTTGCAGGTTGGCGGTGCTTTGTCGCGTCGCTGTTTCCGTTCATAGGTAGCGCGTATGCTTGACTAGTGGAACATTTCGTTGATGCTGTGCTGCTTCTAGATTAGCAGACAATGTCGCCTGAACAGTACATTGAGGAACGAAAGCGAGCCGCAGGCGATCCTTACGTAGTCGAACTGTGGGCCAATATGGAAGACATGTACCATCGAAAATTGTGGCACGAGCTTACGATGACCGTCAAGCAGGCGGTAGAAGATGCCAAGTTTTGCCAGCAGGAACCGTTAATGGCTTTTTACGATAATTTTTTGCGTCACTTTGAGAGTCGAATAAGTCGCGTCTACTTGGCAACGATTGCCTTAACTATTTCGCGGAAGCATGCTAGCGTGCAGGAATGCCATCAGTTCCTGGAACACATTTGTACACTGGTATCCGCCAGTCCGGCGGCTCACGGATTGTGTTTGATTGGAATCGCCGGACTGAAAGGACGTGCTCGTGACGAGAATGGAAAATGTACGGAACTGATAACGATGAAGCAACTGTTGGATCAAGCAGCCGCTTCCATTTCGAAACTGAAGTCTGTTACTGTTGCTCATAGCGAATACTTTAAAGCATCTGCCTCCTATTATCGAGAGATTGGCGATTTCACCAGATACTTGAAGCAAGCTTTGCGCTACATGAGCACCATTTCCTTTGACGACATTAAGCCCGAAGATCGGCCCGAATTGGCCATACGACTTGCAATTGCTGCACTACTAAGCGACAAGATCTATGGCTTCGGCTATTTGGTAATACTTTTTACCTTGAAAATGTTATTCTTTGTAACGCATCAATACGTTTTCATCGTTTGTATACGACATTTTCCTTTCATTGCTGTCAACTAGCGAAACCTCAGCTTGCGTGAACGATATTTGCAGTTCACTTTTCGCGCGTCTAATGCCTGACGACGGGTAGCACTCCTTTCTGAAAACTTTAGAATGCTGACGACGACGACGACGGCGGTGCCGTTTCGCGCTCTCTGTTTCCACGCGAATGCGACATTTTAAATGACGACCGCATTGGCAGCGCGTAGTCACGCATTTCTACACAGCGTCAACTTTTACTAGCTTTTTTCAATACCTGCATGCTTCTTCGAAGAACGTTTTAAAATAAGCGCGTTTATTGACAGCCACGTAGGAGCAAGAGCTCAGGACGACTGTGCGTACTTCTGTTGCGACCTCCTGTTGTAAAATGCTTCTGTTTCAGCTGCAACATCCCATTATGGAAACGCTAAAAGAGACAAAGCATCAGTGGTTGAACGATCTGCTCAATGCGTTTAGCAGTGGTGACATACAGACGTTCGATTCGTTGAAACCTCAGTGGTCGCAGCAACCGGACTTACAATCCCGGGCTGCCTTTTTGGAGGAAAAGATTCGCATGCTTAGTTTGTTGTCAATGGCGTTCATTGGACCGAACAATAGCCGCGAACTCACCTTCCAGAGCGTTGCAAGTCGCGTTGGCGTCGATGTCAATCAAGCCGAGCTACTGATCATGAAGGCAATGTCACGCCGTTTAATTCGTGGCCGAATAGATCAAATTAACAAATCCGTGCGAATTACTTGGGTAATGCCCAAGATACTGAATCGTCGCGAAATTGCTGACATGGCAGAGGCGTTCAAGCTTTGGTGCGACAAGGCAAAGATGGTGCTGAAGAGTGTAGAGAATGAAGGTGGCGAATTCGTACCCACGTAGCTCCATCCTAATCATCTCCTTCTGCTTACTTTCCTCGCAAACACTACCATTTGCTCTCTGCATTGTAGAATTCGTAGTCTTTCAAAAATTTGCAACATCGTCACCAGAGCAACTGCAAAGCCTATTATTATTATAATATGCGCAAAATATAAACGAATGAACGCGCGTGACTCCTTTCTCTTCCCTTCTTTTTGAAGCCTCGTCAAGAGCTGTGCCAAATCGGTACGCACCGTGCACAGCGCGCGATCAGGTCATTTGTTAAGAAAACTGAGCAGCCTCTTCGTCTTCTAACAATCGCCAATCAATAGCTACTTCCGTTGCGACAGTGTTACTGTTTCTTTTTTAATAGTCTACAAATGGACCATTTAATAGCAACGCTTTATCTTACAACCAAGTGCACACGCGCGAGTGAAACATCCTTTCAGCAATGAAAACAACGTCGCGTTTTCATTACGACGAATGTTGACCGCGTTCGGGGCTTCCCAAATTGTCACGACTGGCACTGTCCACGTCAGTAGATACAGCTTCTGAAGTTTCTTCAATTTGCAGTTCCTCCTCAATCACATCGCCCGCCTCAAGTCCTTGTCCCGACGACTCAGGCTGCTCTGACATGTCAGTATCTTCTTCGCCTGCAAGACAACAGCACACGAGATTAAAACATTTTTTCACAAATTACAACGCCTTTGCAATAATCCACCTACCTGTTGCAATGTGACGATTCGTCCAATTAGCGAAACAGGTTGAAGCAGCACCGTTCTCATGCTCACCATTCGCATTGTCCCCCATTCGTTCGGCTAAGGACTGAACCGGCAGCTTCGGTTCGGCTTCTTCATCCTCCCCGGTCGTGCTTACCAATACGGGAGAAGCAACTCGTCGTCGCTTACTTGCTTTCGAAAATTCACCGAACGACGGAAAATCCCGCTTCGGATGAAGACACAAATCGCTTGATGATGATGTTGACAATCCAGTCTCCTCGCTCGTGGCAGCAGCTTCAACGATGGAGCTACTGCTGATTCCTTCATTGTCCACTTCCCAACTAGTGCTAATAATCCCTTGACTGGACTCGACCGGCGGTGGCGACGACGACGACAAAGACGGAATCATTGTTGTTCGATCGCCACTGGCAATGGTAAAGTGCGCACCGTCTGACGACGAGACACCCGGTGCGCTAACTGCAGCGCTTTCACAAAACGAAGAACCTAAACATCACCTTTACACTTACAGCACTTTCTGCAACACCAAAAAGCCTAAATCGCAGCGAATCTGTTTGAGTCATTGTCATTCTCAAGGGGGCGCTGTGTACTGAGACAAAGGCAGAAACGTTCTCCTTCTGGCGAGAAAGAATGGACAAAATAAGGCTCAAACAGATTCACAACAGCTAAACAACTACCGCCTCTCAAACATTCAATTCACGAAAATCCGACCAGCAACGCGACAGCACTGCATCGGGAACGTTTAAATCACTTGAGCTACAACCACCAATACGTTAAAACTACATACATACATACATCTTTTCATTATGCAACTTCTTTTAATCGAAAAAATAACCGACTGTGCACCGAACAACCCGCAATTCCCTTAGAGCCGTCTTCTCTGTGAACCACCACCACCCAAAGCAAGCTTCGGGCATTTCCCCCACCGCCGCACAAAAACGCTTCTTAAAAATCTAACGTAATTACACAATTTTTTATGGGAAAACTGTTCCATTGCAAGTTGAATGTTTCGTTCGGCGGTACAGCACTGCAGATCGCCACTGGCAAGCAACCTTCTGGCAAAGGTCATCTTCAATGAACTTACGAAACACACGCTCTAACGACACGACTTGATGCGTTCGGAAACCTTCGCCCAAGCAGTCATTTCCGATAAAACAGCCTTTCAAGACGACCTTACAAAAAGCTACCATAAATGCAAACTAAAGCAACCGCTATCTCTCGTGTGAACAATAATCGACACTTCTTCAACGTTCAGAAACGACTTCGGCACCAAGAATGCCTATGAACATTAGCGCTTGCAAAGAAAAACGCTGTCCAAAAAGCCATATGCAATTATAAATACGGTCCAGTTACTTCATCAAACACTGATGACTAAAGCGAACAATAATCACAATGTTCTTCACAATGGCCAAGCGTACAACGCCAGATTAGTTGTTACGGAACAGTAAAAACCGTTTATTTCTACTTACACGTGAAGTGCACTCTTTCCGCGCGAGCTACTCACGCACGCCCCGTTGTCAACGATAACAATACTTTTCCGTAGTAACAACAACTAATCTGGCGAAATTTTAAAACACACCGTTAAAAAATCGTACAACGCAGAAAAAATTACCACCAATGGAAAACAGCTTCGCGGTAATCACCGGCTGCCCATCGATTGCTTCCTTAAAAGACCGTATGGGCAAAGCCACCTATTCGGCGACCTCTACGAACGAGACAAGTGAAAAGTAAAAAAAAGAACAAATCTTCAAGGAAAGTACAAAACATATCGCCACCGAAAACTACTGCTCGACAACAACGTCAAACTGTTGTGCTTGCTATTAACTGCTATAAACAAAGTATTACAACGGTACAGTACTGAAACAATATTCAAAAATGTAACAGATCAAAGTATTAATAGCTTATTAAAGAAGTCTGCAACTCCGCTTACTCTGTGCAAAATGAACAGTCAGTGCATCCGAACCTGTCGCCTCCGATGACGTTTCCGGTCGATTTGACTCATTAAGCAATCTTGATTGATCAACCATCCCTTCCGTTGCACGAATGGCAGGAAGCGCCAATGATGACGACGACAACGCCACTTCAGTTGGACCTCCAAAACGATCAGACGGAACACCGTTCCCACTTACTGAAATACGGGGACAAATGTGAAGACAAGTTCGTTCAACCTAATCTGCCCTCTCTGTCTCTCACCATTGCATTCCAATGACGCGGGCGATTTCAACCGCCCAGCAACATGTGCTTCCGTCTCCGCCAGCACCGGTTCCCCAGTTGGAGGAGAACCTTCATCGATATCATCACAACTTTCCACCTCTTTCGCATAATCAATAAACAACGCATTCCAGTGCATTTCCAACTGCGACCGAAGATGGTCCAACATTTTGTACAATGACTTTTCGCCGCTACCCAATTCAGACAGTTCAAATGGTGCCGCCTGAGCATCGTTGCTTTGAGCAGTGCTGCTTTCCGCCGTCGCCACTGATGCGTCATGGCATAGGCGCCTCAAACGGCGATTCTCAAATTCCACCAATTCATTCCTAACTCTGTAAGACAGCATTTGCGTTTCAGCCACCAGGACACGGCTGAAAGCAAGTCGGCGGCAATTCGAAAATCGTTCAACCAATTGCGCAAACGCGCCACTTCTGTTCGTTGAATCAAAGTCAAATTCTGCTGGCAACTCTTTCACGTCAGCAAGAAAGTTCAACGACAAAGTTGAGCAGTGCGGATCGTGTAACAACAGCTCCTTGCTAAGCGTGTCGAGCAGCCGTGTCAACTCGCCACTCACCTTCTCCAACTTGCACAGGCGTTTACGATATTGCCTAATCTCGTTGTTCATCGATTCTACCTCACTGTGGTGTCCATCTTCTACTGCCATCAACTGTGACCTCAGCACATTAAGTTCACCTTGCTGGCAGGCAAACTCTTCCTGCGCACTTCCTCTTTCGGCTTCTCTTCCCGCAAGCTCGTCTTGCATAACGGCCAATTTGTTAGCCGTTTCCTCAAGCACCTGCCTTAAGGAACTGACAGTCGACTCAAGACATGTCAACCTTTCCGTCTGCTCAGATAACTGGCTTGCCAAAATAGCATTCTCCTTCTTCAAACTACACAGTTCCCCATTTAGTTTCATCGTCCGTTCCTCGAAAGATGATGCCATCTCGGAATGGCTAGCGCTGCCTGAATTAATCGACTTCGTAAGCTCGATTACTTGTTGTTCAAGCGCCTCCGCCGTTCGTTTCAGTGCGGCATATTGCGCCTTTTGCTCATTCAATTCCAACGTTGCATTTTCCTGACCGCAAGTCAAGCTCTCCTCCAATGACTTACACAGAAATTTGTACTCCTCGAGGTCGTTTTCACTCGCCGCCAGGCGTGTGCTCAACTCAGTAAGGCGCCTCGTATTCTGTTCCAACTGTCTACTGGCGGCCATACTCAATTCCGAGTGAACCGCATTGGCCGTTCCTTCCATAAGATCGCTGCCATATGTGGCCGCCGCCAAAGAAGGCTGATTACCAAGTGGTCCTCTTAATTCTTCCTTCTTACTCTTCACCTCCGTTGCCGCCGCCGCCGCCGCCACAACGGCGGTTTCATTTCTTTCGTTGTTCACCAGCCGTTTGCGCAATTCATCCACTTGACCAGCTTTCTCGTCCAATTGGAGTGACAGCTCACAAACATTCGCCCTTTGATTCTCCAGCGACACCTTACCGTGCTTGCAAATTTTACTTAGCATACACAAAAGTACTTCGTTCTCTTTGGCCAGACAGTTGTCCCTTTCGGCATGCCTGCCCACCGGAAAAACAATCGTTTTCAATTCGCACAACAGGCTATTCAGTTTGTCCAACTGGACCGCCGATAAACATTCGCCCTTAGGGCTTTCGCCACGACCACCACCACTAACGGCCGCTTCCTCCGTCACTGACGACAGCTGCTCTTTCAGTGATCTATTCTGTTCGGACAGCTCGGTCACCCTTTGTGCCATACGTTCAACTTCTTCGCTCAGTCCTTCCAACTGCTCTTTCTGTTGGCAAATCAACGTACAATCACGACGGCGATCAGCTTCCAGCGAGCAGATATGGTCTTTCAACGCTTCAACCAGTCTTGACAGATTCTCTACCGTTTCATTCTGGCTCTTCACCTGGTAATCGTACGCCTGTGACACCGCTTGCAGCTTCGCGTTCTTTTGCATCAGCTCCTCATTACTGTTTGCATCACTGTCGCCGCAACACGTCTCACTCGCAAGCTTGCTCAACTTTTCCATCTCCTCCTTGTACCAATCCCGCTCAACAATTACTTTTGCCAAATGACTCCGCGTTTCAGCGTTATCTTTGCACAAGTCTGCCGTCATGGCTGAAAACTGTTCGAGACGATGGTTCGCTTCCACCACGTTCCGCTTAACATCTTCTCTGACCAGATGCTCACGGTCAGACATCGTAATGCCCAATATGGACAACAGCTTCCTATTCTGCGCACGCAAATCAACCACATTCCTTAAGCACAAACAGAAATTCAATGCACATCTTCATGCAAAAAACCATCAACGCTACAAAATATCCATCCCAAATACAACAGTTACAATTCCTAATTTGAACTGCAAAAGGTGGCCTATATCAGTAATTCTCAAGGGCACGCTACCGCTCCGCGGGGCCGTTGGAAGGCTGACAGTTGCGCTGGACCGTGGATACTTGACTTTAGCCAGTTCAGCGTCAGTCAACCCCAAAGGTCCAATGGACCCTGAAATAAAAGGTACCTACTCATTAGCGCTTCGGGCTCTCCCGCCAACCCTGCGTAACCGACACTGGAGAACGCTCAGAACCGGACCGCGCTTGCGACATCTCTATGGGGCGCTGCAGCGAAAAAGGTTGACAAACTATGACTTACTTACGCGTTCTTTAGTCGAAATTGGCAAAAAAATTTGGCAAATGAACTATGCTTTCCACTTTATGTTCCGTTGCATACACCCGTACCTCTCTATCAAGACAACAATTCAATCACTCAGTTCAGTGGAAAAACTACTGACATCTACAAAGCACACATCAGTAAAGATTCTTATTGTTTTTAGAGATACATATCAAAATCGACCGCGAAAAAAAAGTACCCATCTCAAAAGGCAGCACATATAAGCAAGCTGCTACAAACGAACAGCTGAGACTTATTACTACTTCTACGGCAAAGATTGTCAACTGGTTGTTAACAAGCTCAACGGTGATTGTTGTTCAACAAAAAAAGCTAATAAAACATCAATCAGTTGCCTACCTTGAAAACGAGTTCTCCTGCATGATATCACGCAAAACTGCTTCCATTGTACAAGAAGAAACCAGCCGCCTTTCGGCGTTGTCATCGCGCTCGCTTAGCTGAACAAAGCGTAACAATGACGACAAATGAAAGAAAAGAAACGCTTGCGCCACCCTTAGGAAATTGCTTTTCCACTGCGTCAAGCAACAGAAAATTGTGACATACCATTTCGTCGCCCAGATTCTTCCTTGGATCGACCGTCGTCGTCGTCGCCGCCGATTCGTTAGATTTCATATCCGTCACTTTACGCAGTTCATCAATTGTTTCCAACGAGATCGTGTTCGACAGCAGGTCAGATATTAAGTTATGCGCTCGGGCAACCTCCTAACAGCACGAGTGAGCACGGCGACAACTAGCTCGCTTACCATCATCATCACACCTCTTGCAGTCGAACATTCTCTGCGGCAATCTTCTCCTTTTCCACGTCACCTCCTTAAGCAACAAAAACTTACAAACACTGACGCGCCTACCATTGCTACTACTACTTCTTTTCGACTGCTCTTTGTACACGAGTTCTTCAAGTTCACGAATGCGCATAGCTGCAAGTTAAGATGGTGCACATGAAAGAGTTGCCTGAAGTACAAACGCCAACGAACACTTACTCTTCTCTGCCAACTCGGCTTCCCATTCTCCACTGTCCCTTTGATACCGACCTAAGCACAGATTGTTAAGCCACTTGCTTAACTGCTAAGTGAAACACACCTATGGAGTGCTGGACACCTGCTGCTACCGCTGCTTCAATTTTTCCATCAACGCGTGTCTGAGCAGTCTCCGCATCGCTGACCTTCGATGCTCTGATCACGCTAATCTGCAACAGTTGAACGTAATTTTAGCAATGTCGCACGATGGCTTTAATTAACGTAATGCAAAAAGAGGTAGGTAAGGTTATTCACCTGATTTGTCTGCTCCATCAGCTCAACTATACGGCAGTTCAGTAAATCCATCGACGACGCTAATTTGTCATGCTCACTTTGAACGCTCTCAAAACGATTAGCCGCATTTTCACCATCTTGTTGCCATTGTGCGATGCACCGCTGCAACTCCTCCTTCAAGCATCGCACACTGTTCATCTCCAACGCCATTTCATTTTCAAATCGTTCTTTTTCCTTATCTAACATCTCCTTCTGAAGCGACCATTCTTCCCTGGCGTCCTGAAAATCAACAGCAAAGCAAATATATGCACACGCGCTTTCCACAATATCTGACATCTACTTTCAGCGCAACTTTGTCAATCGACCTATCGACGAGACGCAATTCAAGCGAACACTTTTCCTTGGCAAGAGCACTGCGCACCTCCTTTTCTCTTCGAAGACGTTCTAAAGAAGCAACATTTCAGTCCTCTCTGGCGTCTTCCCAATAAGATAAAACAAGCAGCACAACAAGCCAGCAGGAAAGAAAATTTTAAAAAATAATACAAACGCATCAACCTAAAACCATTCCGACTGGCGGTGAAGCATGCTCACTGAATCGCGTGAAAAGAAAACATTTGACCATTCAATGGAAGGTATAGCAAAAAACAACAGGACGACGATGAGCCAGAACCACAGCGGTAGGAAGTTTACCTTCAAGAGCTGTTATCTCAGCCGATCTGTGACTGAGCATTTCTGCAAGCTCAGCTTTGCAATCCTCTGCAGACGACAGCTGCAACTCCAATTCTTCCTGAAAATCAAAACATAACCCCTTGTTCAGCGATCAACGGTTGCAGTACGCACTATCCTCTGTAGGCTGGCGAGGTCACGGTCCTCCAGCTTCATCATTGCTTGGCAAATCTTCAAGTGTTCCTCTTCTAACAATATGAATTGCCATTCAAAAATTATCAAAACTTTCTTGACGTCATCATACTCAGCGATACTATGCATTCCTGCAGCTTACTGCGATCTTCGAGCGCGTCATGCAGACGCTTTTCCGATTCATTGTAAACTCTTTGGAAAGCTTCAGTTTCCCTCTCTACGCAATAAAGATTACTACAGAGGGAATTAAATACCGGATCTTTGCCAAAGGCTGCATGGACACGTTAGATCACGTTTACTGGGTGCCAAGATATTATTACGGAGCTTTCGCGACGCAGCTGATCCTGTCGTTCAGCACGCGGACCGCGGGATCACGTGCGTAGCGTCATCAACTTAATGATTTTATGGCAATCAGTAAAACGGATATAACGTGATCTGACGTGTTTTGACAATGAATACTTCAAAAGGGACGCATCAAACCAACTTACCAAGGTCCGCTGTTTTCTCCAAAAACAGATTGTACAGATTTTGCACATAAGAGGTTAATCCCTGCTTCAAAGGCTCAGGAATAGCGTCAAGCTCACTTGACTTGAAAAACCTCTCGAAAGGAGCAACCAAGCCAGTAGCCATTCTTGTCACCAGCAGCTATTGTCGAAACATTTAACAGTAATGATAGAATGTTTTCACGTAACGTATACGGTATTTGGTGCTGATGAAATGCAATCGACGCATCCGTACGTTCTTGTTGTCTGAAAACTTTAGCCTACGTTCGAAATTTGTCAATATAACAAATAACATTCCGCTATTTAGAATACTTTAAAATGAGGCTGTTTTTTAACGGTTAAGGCATTTAGGACTTTAATGCTTTATCTATTCACGTTTCTTTCCTGCAAGCCAACGATCGATTCGCAAGACTCGACACGCGAATGTTCGTCGTTCATGTTAGAAGCAAAAACATAGAAGAAGAAGAAATTATTTTTCACTGCCTGCTTCACCTACAGCCGAAGACAATTTGTTGCAATACTTATTCACAACAGGCACTTATTCGATATATTATCACTTTCTTATCATGGGATTTTTTCAATAACGAGAGAAGCTGGTGAACCATGGCCAGGTGGCAAACTGGCACTGTTGAACTAACGGCGATGAGCCAACAGCACTGAACCTTGCCCGTGCAGTGAACTGCACGTGCGGAAGCGGCTGCATGCTTGTTACAAGCTTGATTAATATGAATGAAAGGCTGTTCTGTTCAGCTACTGCACTTTATGCCCTGCGCGTCAAATCGCTGTGTATTTACCCTGCGTTCTTTTTCTTTTGCAAAAATTCAGTTTCACGTTTTTACATTCCCCTTGAAAATGTGCAACCTGCATCGTGTTTTTTTCTGCGGTTGGATATATAAATTTTTCTCCGGCAATGTAACTGTTTGCTATCGGCAGCGTGTTCCCATGCGCTCAGGACATTACGGAAAATGAAACCATTCACGTTTTTAATAGTATCAATATTTTAAAGATTGGCGAGTTGGTAACAGGTCCATATGTTTTCACTTTTCAAGTAACGAACTTCCCTGTTGTAACAACTTTTTATTACGCAGGGCTTTCGGAGCTGGCACGCACCGTCATCAGTGCCCGAATCTGATGTGCGCGTGCAAATTAGTCCGTAAATGTATTGCCAATACTAACGTTTCATCACTAAAATTATGCGACAGATATTTTAAAACTCTATATCCTCAGCTAGCGCTATTCAGCTGACCTCCAAGCGCATAACACCCTGCGAGCTGCACCCTTTATTACTTCAACTGGCAAGGGTGAACAGACAAATACTCAACATGTCAGAACTAGCGTGCTCCATTTTCAACTAATGCCCTTCTAGACCATAATCGTCGCTGCAAGCAACCTCTGCATTACCTTAATGGACTGTAAGTAACCACATGACCACCGCGCTCAGTTCAACTGTTACGACGTAGGGGACCCAATGCGGTCTTCCCTTCAGTGGACAGACAAGCAGGCTTTATCGCAAAACAATTAACCAAATATCACATGAGTATGTTTGAAGATTGGGTTTCTTTGGTAACAGGAGCCAGGTTTCATCATGACAGCTTCGTCCTCTTATTCAGTCGGTAGGGAATAAGAAACTCTTAATCGTGCAGGAATTAGAAAAAACGGAGCTTTCAGGACTCGCATCGTCCCGTCGTCAGCGTGATGGTAAGGGTTTTTTCTAATTCGTGTACGATGAAACGTTCCTTACTTTGCACCTACCGAATAGCAGGACAGCGCCGTAATCAACATCATGTCACAAAAATATCAAATTCCTCAATTTTCTTTCGCGTTACCGAAGCAGCTCTGCTCTCACGGCGCCAAATGGTACCACTGCCCAACAGGAGTGTTCTGACTTCTCATCACTTCGTTCGTCGTACCACCTTCCGCATTAGAAACGTCATTAGAGCGCTAGTTCAAAGTACCAAAAAAAGGCTAACCGCATATGAGGTCTGCTTTGCGCCTCTATTTGAAATTTTCCCAACCGTTGAACTCTGCGGATGCACCGAGCGGCACAGTCAGCTTGCTTGGCCAACCTTTCGAACTGCCAACAGGAAAAAGCAAAAACATCTGTACGCATTCAACAACCTTTTGGGCGTCTTTGATAATCACTCGCCTGCTTAATCTCTTATCAGAGTAGCCCTTTATTTTGCAAATAAGCACGTTCATCGAATTCGTCATCACCTGCGCAACCTAACAAGCTGCACTGAAAGCAAACTTGAACGTTGCACCGTCGTCCTTGCGCAACATTGCACTGCCAAATCTCCCGGTGATGACAAATAAAAACAAAAAAATAAGAACCCGATCATACATATGCTCCTATTCACCAATAGGGTGTGGTTGCTGAACATTAAGTCGGCGAAAATGAAAACATTCAAACGCAACTCGAAACGAAAGCAATGCAATAACGCCCATTCTTCTTTCCAGAATTTTCGTACTCTCTACACCTGAAACAAACTTTTCCAACTAACTTTACCTTGTCGTCTACATATTCCCTTCTTTGGCATACATTCCCGTGAAACAACAGTGGCAAATTCGCAATGAGATTACAACACAAGAATGCGCGAAAACGAAGCGCTCCGTACCAAATTCCAGCATTAGCGTTCGTCGAAAAGTACACCTAATTTTACTTAAACTGCAGCAACACGGTACACCACGGCTAAACAAATGGGAAAATATTAATACATTAGCTATTTCTCCTTGCTCGCATGAAATAGGCAAATGCAACTGTCCCGTTTACCAATAAACAAATACAAATAAGCACATCAGCGCACTCCGTAAGGTCTATAGCGGCGCATCACTTCCCAATTAATTACTGTAAAACATGGACAAAATAGAATTCCTCAGCGGATGATACAAAATAGAAAAACGTCAGATAAAATGTTCAAAACGGGCACCACCTAAACGGCTCCGCAACGCAGCCATTTAACCTTTCCGCGGAGCAACACTTAAAGCCACCCATACACACTTTCGTCGCTGTAAGCAATGTAAAGAAACTGGTCTTCTTCATGGTGATCCTGAAAGGAGAATGCTACCCAGACGCGTCAAGAAAACAACATTCGCTAACCTGATACAACTGGCCCATCGTAGTTGCCGTTGGTGGAATGACATTATCCACAAAGAAGAATAGTGCTTCTTCCGCTCGGAGATGAATACGCTTGCGAATCAGAAAGTAAAACTGGCCGACGGTTAAGTCAGACGGAACCAGGTATTTCTTCTTATCCAAGTCTTCCAACCGACATTTAGGCGCTTTCTCCACAATAACCTAAACGTTCAAATGCCACAGTTTTACAAAGGTTGTGACGAAGCAACGCTTATGACACAAGTTGGAATAAACGTCCCATTCATGCTAGTGGACCGACTCATGAAGACGATGACGCATCACTCTCCTGCAAGAACAAAGCGTACCGGTATGCGGTCAGGATACTTTTTCCGAATTTTCTCTCCCTCAGCACGACGTTTATCAAAAGGGTTCTCGTCCTTATACTGCCACTTCATCGCTGAAAGACAAACAAATGTCGACTTGGTATGATCACGAGACTCGATTGACCATGCGCAAGATGCCAGTACAGTACATGGCTGCAGGTACACAAGAGTACGAAAACAAACAACATCGGATGCCTGACGGTTTAACACTTTTCACTTGTTAAATGATATTGCTACCGTGGCTGCTGGTATTGCTTAAGGCAGAATATGGAAACAACTTTTATTGAGCGTTACTTAATTCAAGGAATCCCAATATTCTTGAATCTTACATGCGCGGAAAGTAAATGCAATCGAACAGTGCTTTGTCCAAAAAGCATTATACCAGCACTTTTCCACATGCAACAACAACAGTAGCACGTGCGAGATTTAATTCTAAAACGTTTATTTTCTTGACCCCGTCTAAACTGTTTTGCGTGCGCATTGTTGCTACTTGTCATAGTGCATCCGAAGAATTGTCGAGCTTAGTGTCGGTTGGACAACGTCTCCCTGCTGATTCGACCACGAATACCCCATCTTATCCAAATCAGTTGCGCTCTTCGCACCACCGTTGTACGGCTTCGGTTAAACAACAGCTACGCGTTGTTTTCGCACTCCAGGGCTGCGCTGTGCTCGTGGCTCCACCGCTTAACGTAACGTGCGTCTAACAGCAGCTTCCTTTCTTAGTGCTGTTTATTGCGAGTTTGCATCTTTCGTCATCCATCCCTACTGCTCTCCCGCTGTCCTTTCTTGATGCTCATGTTCGATTACCTCTCGAGGCCATGGCGCGCGCCTCTGCGCCCAATCATCAGCTAGCTCGATTCTCCGAACCCGTTATGAAAGGACCAGTTTTCAAATTCATCAACTCTCTATTGACGCAGTTGCGCGCTGCAGCTATTATGTTCTGACTTTGCCTAAGCCGAAACGTAAGGCTTACGTTATGGCGCAGCAGGATGGCCGGCAAGTTTTTCTCAGCTCCTGGAAACGTATTTTACGAGCTATGATAATAAAGAAGCGGTGACAGCACTTAACCTTTACCACCAACGCACGTCCGCTCACTGCTTTTCGCTCATGGTACGTTAAATGGGCACCGTGAACAGACAGACCAAAGATCCGAACTGGCAATAAATGGCAATGAGAAAGGAATGGGTACCTGTTGTTAAACGCTCGGGTTAAGGGGTAGCGTTAAGAGCCCAAAGTAGCTGCCATTTAACCGAAGGATACAATTGTGGCGCAATGTCCTGCACGCCGCTCTTTTTCGTGACGTTTCATTCCCCATGACAGGTCTGTAATACTTTACCCAACGGCACTACAGCTACAGCAGTATAACGTTAAGCGTAAAACTGATTCTACTAAGATCATAAACACTTTAACACACAATTTTACACAAGCAGTTTGTGCCTACCATATTATAGCTTAAACACTTTCTAACATTGTTCCGAGAAAGCTTACAGTACCGTCACCACTTTGATGCTCACGTGAAGCTAAGGCGCTAGTAGAATTAAGTGCCGTTATCTGAGGGTGGCGATACTTGATACTCGATTCTTTCATTTCCATATTTGCGTTTCAGGCATTCAGGTCAACTGTCATATTCACTTACATATACACCTATACCTCGCTATAATTGCGCCTCGCTTTATTGCGCTTCGCTATAATTGCGCCGCGGCGCCTGCAACATTGACTGTGTAAACTGGCTGTCGGCCCGCGCTGGACAGATCATCTCTATTCTTCTAAGCGAGGTCCCGTGCCACGGAAATTACCACGACTCGTTGAGAGTTCGAATAGTGAATAGTAATTTTTTAGCAATAAAGATGTGTTATCTATGGCAATCGCGTTGTCCTTTAGTCTCAGTCTCGCTGCACGTGTTATATGCAGTGGGAAAGCTAGATCTTCTTGACCAGCACAACTGTTCTCCTGCGCTAGGAAAACAAAATCTCACCTGACCCGCTTTATTGCGATATTCGCTTTATTGCGGTGGCCTGGAACCAATTGCGCAACTATAGCGAGGTACTGGTGTATATATATATATATATATATACGGGTTGTTTGTTGTTTCTGAAAACATAAGTCGGCGCATAAATGACTGTCAGGAAGTACCCGCCATCTTAAAGGCAACATTATGCACTTTACGACAGTGAGCTTCTGGTTCGCTTTTTTAAGATGACCAGGTAAAATTCATCGACGGCTGTTATTAAAGAAATAGCTGCCTGCCAAACGGAGCATAAGCATTCAGAAATAAGCCAGACTATTGCATGGAACGTCGTTGAACACATAGCCATTGAAAGAGGTACCAACTACTTCATATAACAAAGTGATGTTGAACATAGGATGGTTTGCAGCCGGCACATAGGTGTTCACGTGTGTTGTTACCGCGAATCAGCACAAAAGTAAAGTAATTCTATGCTATTCATACGCTGAAACGAGTTCACAGTAACAATAGAAATACAAGGTGGAACGTCAGTATTCAAAATTCTACGTGTATGGCCATGCTGGCCAAAAGAGCTTTCAAACCATTAGTTACGGGAACATACGAACCGCCCTGCAATTTGACAAGGAATCGTTTGAATTCTTCAACTTTGCACAAACAAGTTTTAAGTTATTTGACCTCTAATAATGCTTCAGGTGATTTGTAACTTTTCCTGTTTCACTTAAGAGGATAATTTGATAGACGACGGTGATAGTTGACGTAAGTGTAGGAATCAATTTAAATTATTTGCAAGGCAAATTTAGAGCACTTAGACAAAAAGTTAGAGAACTAAATCTATTTAACTGCCGCAACCGTTTCTACAATGCCTGCATATAGAAAACAAAGCTAGTTCACAACTTTCGCTAGTTTTTGCATATCGTTTAAAGATTGCACGGACATGGCTATCTTTGCTCATTTTCTTAACTGTCCTTGAATACAGCTAAAACATGTTTTCCTGGCGCAATATATTGATCAACGCTTACGCTGCTGCAAGAAATTACCTAGCGAACGATGAGAATGAATAGATTTTGTGGGAACTGAAAATTGCCTGTAACGCTAGTGCCTGAGCAGTTTTAATCTTCCTTTTTTTCTGAGAGATGTCCTGTGAGGCTACGTCAGTGTTCCTAAACAAATGCAGATGCTTCGATTAACTAAAATGGGCCACCCACTGTAAGAGGAACAAGCACACGTGGGCACGCCGATTAAAAAGGATCACTTTCATAATAGTTTTATAGTACAAAGGTCGCTTTCATCATGTTTTTAAGGGCAAAAGGAACCGTTCATTTGAAAACAGAAAAATAGCTCAAAACCAGCGGAGCTTTCAGAGCTGGGCCACGCTCCACTTTAAGCAAAAAGAACTACTTTGGCAGCTTTCCTCACAGTAGAACGCACCTCAACAGCTGAAAGTAGTGTTTTGCAACGATCAGCACAATATGCGTACAGTATGCAGTATGAAACAGTGCAGTGAAAATAACGAATTTACCTAATGCTCATTATCTTGAGCACGCGTGTTGATTTAAACAGTCCGCATTTCCTGTGCTCAGTACTTAATAATTCATGCTTAAGCAACCTGGCCAGTCTCACAGTAGCTGCTTAGGCCTGATTTCATTTGGTTCCTTGCCTCCATGTGTGAATCAGATCTTCATCCTCAAACAATTTCGACTTTGTTCGCTCGAGGGCCCAAAGAACTTATGGGTGAAATAATCATGCCTCTGCTTTTTTTTGAGCGAATGCCTAAATGGGTTCATGTATTTATTGTTGATTAGAGTACAATGGGATCGTGAGAACTCAGCTTCAGTGATTTACAGAAAAATGGATTAGCACAGTTCACCATCAAGTAACAATGCTAATCGTGTGAAAATATCTGTACATGCTTTTGCTCATTAATAAACGTCTGATTTGATTTATTCCGCGGTTTTGCCTTATTGAACATTATTACTATTATCTACCTACAGTTGAAGTAAGCATGCTTGTGTCATCAAGAATTGTTTACTGGTATTAATGACGCGAAACTACTGCGTATGCGAAAGCAACATATTTCACAGTTACAGGATTCTTAATGGGCGAAGCTTCCAGGAAGCGCTACATCAGCCTACATAGAGTCTTGCAGCAATGTATGGAGGCATCGAAGCAAACTTCTTCTGCTCTTATTCTCAGAAAAATTTAGATTGTGTCCATTATCAACTGTTGATCCGCTGGAAAATTTTATGACAGTTATACGGTTGCTTCGAGAACGATATAATGGTCTGCGGTGCCTTGACATGACCGCAATAATGATATGATTGCCACGCAGCGTAAATAATCTGTTTCGAAAAGCTGGAAGCAGTACCTGCCACCTTCTGCTTTCTTGCAAGAAAAGAATTATTGAGCCATCAAAATGCACTTTTTTCCAATTTTTGGCTTATAAATGTCGCTCACCGAAGTTTCGCAAACGTTAACGACTGCCGCCAGAGGCCTCTTTTCTCACTAAAGTGACTTTACATTAGGACCGATTTCGTGAAGCAGAGCAGTTCAATTTTTGGTGTAATCACTTAGGAAATTATATTCCTTCGAAGGGATTTTGGTCTTTCAGTATTTCCTGGTTCAGTTCAACGACTACAAAAGTAACATCAGTCTTTCCAGTAACTACGAAAGAACGTCAGACCACTACGAAAGGGCCAGTCCTCAGTACGAACACCATAATCATGCGCATTGTTGTAATTGAAAAGCTAATAGAACTGTTAATATTAGTACATTTGTTTTACCATCCGCGTGGCAACATAAGAGCGACTATCCATGGAATCCTGATCGCCTTTGAGCCCTACTAGTAGTATTATTAATACTTTGCCTACTACATATGTTTAAACTTTCCTGAGTAGATAACTTATACAGAAAATATATACAATTTTTTATCCGTAGCGGGTGTTGGACTTTCTTTCTTTCCTTTTTGCGGTGAACCCGTCTGGTTTAGAAGCCGAGGGGTATCACGTTTGCATGCTCCTTGTTTCACATTTGTTGTAATGTCACTGCTGTGGTCGGTCGAACGGACGCTCACTCTACCGTCTCAATAACGAGGCGGGTCGGAAGCTCGACGGCTCCAGATTAGAGCTGACAACTGATGTCCCTGCCAATGTTGATCGGGCGGAGGATCCTGTGAACAGTAAGACTAGCCCAGTGGTTGACAACACGGCGCTGATGATGGGTCATGGTTGGACCGCAAAAGCTTGGTCAGTAAATTAAAAATTTTTCAGACATTGATCGTTGCCCTAAGAACGGGTTGTTCACCGCAAAAATGAAAGAATATATAAAGTAAAATTTAATACTAAGCGAATACAGTAAAGGCTCAACTTGTTGCCATTGACAAGTCAAGTACGTCGTGTTGTTAGTAATGATAGCTCCAGGTTGAACGTCATTTGGCCTGTGCAGTGTCACACTCTGCTGAATAAACCGCTGCGTTCACGGTGCTGACTAATACAGCTTGCGAAACCGACTGATGAGCGCTTCAGATGAAGCTTTTTAGACGTGCAAAGTGATGTTAATGTTGTATTTGGAGGCAGAAGATAGGAAATTGTCTCCGCAGAGGAATGGCCCATTGGAAAGGTTTTCTCTAATTCAAAGCCTCTTTCTGTGAAATCGCCACTTGTAGGTTGTTACCGCTTGCATTCTTTTCTGTTCTTCATCCAGAACGAGACATGCAGTTATATCTGGCAGATCACAAGTGAAACAAGCTAATTTATTTCCCATATTTAACGTTTGCCTGCGTCTTACAATTCCACCGGAAACAAGTGGTCAACTCCGCCAGTTCTAATAATTACCTGCCGAAACGTGGGCCTACAGTGCGTTTTGCAAACCCAGGGTGTATAACATTAGCTGGGCTGTGCAAGAAACTGAATCAGAAAGCGCCAAGAAATATAGGCATAGTGTCACGCCATTTCTTAGCATTCTGCTTCGCTGAGATTACACAAATATCCACAATGCTTTATTACACTTCCCGACGTTCAACGAAAATACCAATGTAACGTGCAACTGCACAATCACACCGCCACGCTCTGTGTGCTTTAGTGCTACATGCAAATAAATCGTAAATTCAAATACTTTTTTATGAATAGCACGGATAGAGCTCCTTCGACGGTAAACTTAATCATCCATGCTTGTCATGAAAACTTGTGCACCTGTCATGGGGATTCACACCTTGAATAGGTTGAAGTATTGCGAATGGTTGCTTTCCAAACTTTTAGTGTTAATGTAGCAATAAGGAGAATTATCATTTCAGCGAACCCATCTTAAATCAAAAAGAAAAATACGGAGCTTTCATTAGGGTACTATTCATGTAGATTCGCTTTTCGTCTCCTGCATTAAAACGTTAAAATCACCATCCTTAACTAGTGATTTGCTGCACTTCCAGCGTGAAATTTCAGTCCACTAACTTGCACATATTTTCAATCCATGGAAGTATACCAAATTTCAAGCGTAGATTAGTGGCCTCTCTGGAAGTTTTAAATTCTCAAACTTCAACTTGGTGGATCATGAAGTTGTTAGAATTCAAGGTCACGCATGCAACGCAGTAGAAAAGCCGTGAACTAAATGTCAACTAAATATTGATAGTCATATTCCTCAGCCAAAGTTATTAGCCCGTTTACCACTGATATATTAGGAAACTGTATGAGGAATACAGCAGGACTTTAATTGAAATCACGTTTAAGCTCTTTCTCTTTTTTATACATTATTAGTAACATACGTTATGGCAGCAATAAACAAGTATTCAGGTCTGCCGTCATGGACAACGTAAACAAGTTTGACTATTCTGGTGGCAAAGATGAATATATTCTAGTTCCACGTTGTGAATATCCCTCAGCAGTTTCGCAGTGATGTTATTGCAATAGGAGTTACCACCTCTTTCGAAAAATATTTTTACTGGACTAAGCATAATTTTCTTGAGGTGCAAAGGTAGGCAGTGTGGACAGATAGTTTGGAAAATATTAGAGAGCTCAGGAGCTTCCATTGTGCTGTCTGAGTGTCAGTATCTTGACCAGTGAGAAGTTGATATTTTTCAGACAGCAAAGCTAATTTTTTGCCGCTGGAGAATGCAAGCCTAAGAATAAGGTAGGCTAAAGTTCTCACCTTTCTGAGGCAGACGCATGACCCTTGGAACAGCTTACTGGGTCATCAATGCAGCAAGGAAGCTTAGATTAACACAAACAGCACTTTAAGGAGTAGAATCTTTACGGCAGTCCAAGCTGAAAAGAAAAACTGCGTGCTGCATACGTGTGCCATCGTTATCACAAGACCATTACCACAAGACAAAATGAGCGAGCGCAGATAGTTTGACGCTTCTTACAACGCCGTTGTTGCTGATAATGAGCGAGCGTTGCTTCGTGCATCTTATGCTGGCAAGGTGATTCGTTATTATGCTAACAGTTCGTCAATGCTGAAGTACAGACTGCAGTTGAATGAATGCACACTGTAGCCACTAATAACTGTGAAGCTCAGATTGGGCTTAAGGAGTGCCACTTCATCGTTCAAAGGCGGAACTTACTAACACTTCAATAGTATAATTCAACATTGTTTTTGATAGCTAATCATATTGATCCATTTGAGTCCTCATAAAAAGGCTTTTCAGTTGTTGAACGCAAAAATCAGTCCTTAAAACTGTTTATTATATATGCCATCAGCACATGATCACTGTAGTCTAATGATCAGAGCTGCTGCATAATAATGTGCGCCCCTTATGCTGTATTAACCAAACAGATGTCGTGAAAGCTATGCTTTCTGTGTGGCCCACAAAAAACTATGCTTTTGCCGTCGCTTTTCAATAGGTCTGGGTCAGCTGAAGCGAATTCACGTCACATGGACATCAACGAGGGAAAGCTTTTGAAAAATATGGTTCTTCATGACAGCTACATGCAGATTCCTTCTGTACGGAAGCCACCCGCTGCCAGAATGGGAACGTTTTCTCGTTTGTTCAACAAACTTTTCAAGCGAAATGTTCATAAAAACAGTTTAATCTTCGTGCACACAGTCAGTTCTGTGCTCACAGACAATGTTTACACCGTTTTGTAAATACGTTGTAAAAGTTTTTTGGAAGAATATCCTGTCCAATATCATTACATGACACCAAATCTTAAGATGTATTGTTCAATCACTTGCTCTTTTTAAAACAATCGAGCATTACCTTGTGTTTATCAAAAAAGAGTTTTCCAGTAATTTGCTAGATGATCTGTTTGCAAAATATATAGCCACTTCAGCTAAAATGCTAATATAAATATTGCTTATTTTGAGCGTTGCAAACAAAGGACCACGAGGTGCATGTGTTCGTGCACAATGTGAATTATCATTTGTTACATGCATTTACGTATGTTTGACTTGGAATCTGCGCGCTGACCGCACGCAAAGAGCCCACTAGCTCTTTGAAAGCGAACCTACTCCACCATCAGCATTATTTGCATAAGCAAAGTGACCTAACACATGCAACATGCTAAAGCCGCCAGGGTAATTTTCTTCAATCTGTTAGTCCATATTTTGCCCTGCTACAAAGACTACGCGCATTTGCTGGAATCATTCACACCAACAAACAGAGGATGGCTTACCAAATTTATTTGTGGAAGCTGTTCTGCTATAGTAAGTGGGCAGCTACTTGTCAAAGTTGACTAATCAGATGTAGAAAGTAACAAATTCATAAAAAGTAGCCCCTTTTGGAGGATAAGATAACAGCGAATTCATTGTAGTAAATAGAGGCTTCCAGAACGGTCATATTTGCACAGTACAAGCTCAACGTTGAAATGTTATAGCTACACAAGCAAATGAAGTTTGCTTAATCTGAGCGTAACAACAGCAATATAGTGGAAGACGTTCGATCGTTCAACTGTTAATGACAGCGAATTCCGCACGGTATGTTCAGTTGAAAACTCAACAGCAAGTTAACTTCTTGATCTTGATGTGTTTGCTGAAACTAGTATGTCGGTCCATTTGCACAGGTTTGACTGCTTCATGTCCAATGACGATCGTATCGATGTCATGTTTCCCATTTAACTAGCGTATCATGACATCTGTTCGCTGCTGATTTTCTCGCACGATTAAACAGTTAAAGAGGCCGGGTACAGTGATCATTCATTGGAACGACTGACTGCTACAGTATCAGAATTGTAAACTGAAATGACATGCATGCGGTCCAAACAACTGTGTGCACAAAATGCCGGAATTAAAATTTCCGCGCAACTTTCTCTAAGCAATACGCAAAAAACAGTGCAAGCACCATTCTGACAGGATTAAACGGGTCCACTTTTCCGTGCTGCTCTGCTGTTCAACCAACTGGATCTAATACAATGGTTTGACCAGTATGAAAGACATAATTAGCATAAGGCAAATATACATTTTCTAATAAGCTTTTAAAATAAGACAAGTCTAAACTAACAAGTCATGGGTAAAACAAGGAACAAATGAGACGACCTCCGGAAAAGCGCGATAAGATCAGACGTTCACGAAATACTGATTGAAAATTCATCTCTGCTTAATTGGTGGCTGAAAGCTTGAACTTATCTTAATTGGCATCGTCTACACAGTACAACCGGTTCTACACCGTCCATTTGGTGCTACGGCTCTCATGAAGAAAAAATGTTGTCATTTTTTACTGTCGCGCTAAAAATCACCGATCACGTCCTCTTATAGCAACGGCAGGCAAATTGGCCAGTCAGTTCACCTGGCACAGTAGGCAGGAAGGCACAACAGCAAACTTGTTGTCAGGCATTTGTGAGGGTGACTTGAAGTCAAAAAAATGGAAAGAGATCACTGAAAGCCGGTTGAGCGAAAGTCAAACCAGACAGTTGCAAAAAAGGCTGGACAAAGTCATTAGAAATGCTCCTGCTGACAGTATGGAATTCATCACCAAGTATCAAAACGTTAAGTCAGCAGTCAGCTTCTATGTCTAAGCCACTCAACTCGTCGTCATCTTCATTCGCTGAAAGGGAGGTAGCACATGCAGTAGGGGCTGCGTGATTGTATAAACCCTGTGCCATAAGCTGTATGGCTAACGTGTTGTTGCATCTTGTTTGTTTCTTTATTTTAGCTCGTTTGTTCTGAAACATTGCGTTAATGTTTATGATAGAAATGAGCGAAGCACACCTGGAACCAGATCTTGATTTGCGATTCATTTAAACCCAGCTCACACGCTAGCTCTTGGCGGCGCTTCTCAGTCAGGTAACGATTCTCTTGAAATTCGCAGCGAAGTCGATCTAACTGCTTTGAGGTGAATGCTGTTCGAGGACGTTTCTCGGCTCCTTTCGCTTTTCTTCTGGTTCGACGAGATCGTGGACCTGAAGAACTGCTATCTCTTGAGAACGTTCAAAGTGCAGTATGATAAGCAATGTATTAACGTGTGTTCAATCAGCTTTTCATATCTTTCCTAATCTTATGCAGATTGAAACAAGTGCTAGTTTCAGGGATCGCCAAGTCACAAACAACATTGTCAAATTTATCATTTCAAGCGATAACCTTCAACAAATCTTTTCAAAGTCGGCAGAAACGAATTTGAGAAGACTTCAAGCACGCAATAGCAACGGCATGCCGTTCAATCATTCGCCTGCCTAGTTGATAAAATCAAGCCTGAAATGTACCGTAAGTGCCTGTCATTGTCGTCGATGGCGGCGGCGGTCCGTTTCTGCATTAACAGTAGTTGACACAGTTGGTAATGTTTTTGGGTGACAGCAGCAGGGCACGAACATGCTGGGCTGTTGACCCAGCATGATGTGATTATGATTACAATGGCAATTGACACTGTCGCTAGAAGGCCCTTTCCTGATACTTCTTTTCAAAAACAAGTGAACAGTGCGATCACATCTGCAAGGAAATGGCTACTGGAAAGGGCAAACTGCTAAGTTATGTTGTGTGCATTTACGATGAAGACGTATAAAACGGTGTTGGCAGATTGACCAGCCATTGGTTATCTTTAGTTTCCCAATTTGCAACGCAGTGACACAATGAGACTTCAAGTATCAATTCAAGCAAGACAATGAATTAATTGAAAATTCAGTAGAACGGTACAAATGCTTTCCCTCAGCTACTATCTGTACGCTTAATTCCTCATGTAAAGGCACAATAGTTACTAAGTTATCCCTAACCAAAATAGTTTTAAAGAGAACACGAGGCGGAAGTCTAAACGCACTACTTTAAACAGAGAAAAACGCCGCAGGTTAGACGCACCCAGACAGCGACGAAATAGCCAGCTAACTAATTAACGCCGTCCACAACCTGCCCATGGTGGCAACATCTGTTGCCAATCCATCGGCTATTTATGGACGGCCAACTTGCATTATTCTTCTTTTCTCATTGTCATCTTCACAAATGAACAAGCACGCAAAGATAGAACAGGTAATTCAACTGGCAAATGCAGCTGAGAATAAACTGTCGCCAGTCGATTACTTATTCTTTTTGCAGCGATTAGTAATTCACCTTAAATCAACTGTGTCATAATCCCTGGCTGCTCAACGTAAAATATGTAGTTAACGAAACCGTGAAGCCTTCGTTGCTTTTACCGGTGCTATTCATTTCTCCTAATGGTTCAACGTCTGCAACTACGGAATCGCCTGAACAGACAGGCAACAGGTAACCATTAATATAACAGCAGCCAGACAAGGTGCCCACATCAATGCCGCAACTGGCAGAACTTTTGAGAACTCCCGTAAATTGAATTCGTTTTGATGCCTGTTTTGCCTTAAAGAGTGAATCTGTCGTGTCCTGAGAGGTCCACGACTAATACCACTTCTATCACTATTTGACCAGGCTACAGCATGACAACTGAACTGGTAAATCAATCTCTGTTATAGCAGTGCGCATGAAGCCCATTCTGATTATCCCCTGAGACTTCAGCCAATTTTCTGAAACATAATTGAAGACGGCAAACGATGTAGCCTGCGGGTGTACATTTAGGTCTAGCTTGCGAGAACTTTGGCTCATTTGAAAATCGTTTTGGACTGCTACACTTGAAACAGGTTTTACAGTACTTCTTATTTACACTACCGCTGTGAAACTCGCAGCGCAATGTTTACATAAACCTACTAACGTTAATTATGCTGACCAGAAGTAGAATACAAATTCATGTTGCTTACCAGATGAAGGCCGGTCAGAATATCTCGTACAATAGACCCACGCAGGCCAAAGAACAGGGGGTAGGCTCGGCACTGAAATGCCATTACTACCTGCGAAATCGGGGTATGACTTTGAAAGTGTGCAAGAAGGCTCTGACGTTGGAGATGAAAAAGGAGCAAAAGAATGACTTTTGACGCAACTTGCTATCATCAGTGAACGAGAATGGCACCCGAAATCTGGTCTTAAAATGTTGTCCACTGAGAACTTCAACTGTCCGTTGCTATATAATCGCCCCACGCGTTCCTCGCCATCCGAAATGTGAACATCATTAGGCGAATGGGAAGAGCTTCTATCGTCCCCACCACAGCTGAGACTGTCATCATCTGTGCGTTCTCCATCTGAGCCCAAGCTGGCTTGTCGCTTCTTCTTGGGGCCTGAACTGTAATGCATGCCGTTCATTCTACACTTGCTGTTCAGCTGAAACTTTGCTCACACACTGGCAATTCGATCCTTACTCCTGGGCAATCGCTAACTGCTGTTGTCCAATAGTTGCGCACTCACAGTAAGAATGTAGGTGGAGCTGAAAATCATTCGCTGCTTGGCACCGTTCAATCCAGAATCAATGTCATCAGTTGCCCACCTATGAAAAACGTCCGGAATGCGCCAAGCTGTTGTTAATTGCGTGATGAAACAAGACAGGGCAGGTTGAACTTGACAGCTGATATGTTCAGATAATCTGCTCATTTGGTGGATTTATTGCATCCAACATGACAGGAGCAAACTATTAATACCACATTTCAAATAGCAGCCACCGTGAAACCATTGCATTTGTTTCAAATGTTCGTAAGGAAAGCTAGAAATTGCCTGTTTATCAGCTAATATGCTAAACCCAATATAAGGGTAAGATTATGAGAACAAGCAAAACCTTCACTTAACATTAAGAAACAATGCACAAATGTTTTACGAGTATACTTATTGACAGCAATAATATTAGAACAATACAAGGTTTGAGCTACAGGTAATAAATAACTTGAACAGAGCTGATAAGAAAACACTGACATTGGACAAAACAAGTTGTGTCACCTAAAAGACTAAAAGTGAAACAGAAGGTACTAAAAAGCATAGAAACCATGGCCAGAGTACAGGTAATGTTGGAAAGATGTAGAACTCATACGAAGCGTTTTATCTGAACAAACTTGCTAACAGAATTAAAAAACCTAACAAACCAATCATTCTTTACGATTGCCAAGCCACCTAACTGGCAAATCTGAAACTTCATCAGTAAGTAAGAAATTCGCTAAGCTACGCAGATAACACATCTCCTGCGAATAACATGCCTGTTCAAAATAGCGCAATGAGCTGTGTGCAGTTAATTTCCTCTCTGCTAAAAGCTAAGCATTAGCAATCATGAACATTATAGATTAAATAGCAGTTTCACAAGTCATCATTTACAAAAGAAAATAATAGCTTTTGAAAAAGCTGTTGAACGAAGACATTAAGCCCACTGCTGAAGGTCCTTTCCGAAATAGCTGCTGCTCTGAAAGTATTTGTTAGAAGCAACTTAAAAGGCAGGCATGAAGCAACTACTTCAAAAGGCAGGTTGCCTCAATATCATGAAGTTTGCCTGCTCTGATGCTGGAATTGTAGCTGTTCTACGCTCACCAGAACTCTTGATTGAGAAAGAACACACAGTAGTGCTGCCAAAGAGTACTGGTACTACTAAAATTGCGTACTGGTTCCGCAATAAAAAGTATGCTCTGTTATCACCGAATGCACTCAGCTCAAAAGGCCAACAGCCGCAGTAACAGCAAAATATAACGGGAATACTATATCTTTGTTCTATTCCATATACACTGGCCGCGGGAATAAACCTTACCGCAATTTAAGTGGTATTAATAGCATTGATCAGTTCGTTCACACTGATAGCAAGCGCAAGTCATAGAGTTGCTTGTTTGCGTGGCGATCTGCTGCCTACAATGCTTCGTGAAAAGGATATCATAATTGAAGTTAGAATGAGCTTTAATATAAAACAGGGAAGATTATTACAGCTACTGTAGAGAACACGTAGCATAGCTAAAGGAACACAGCAACTTTTCCACAGAAGAGATGCAGATTACAAAATTGTAAGAATATATTTGAACAGCTAATATAGCCTCAATCATGTGAAGAGCACCTATGCGTCTGACACACTGGCAGCATGACGACCATTTCATAGAGATCCAAGTTAATCAGGAAAAGTATCAGTTCATGATTCAATGCCTTAATCGCGCGCGCGCGCGAACATGTACACCACCACTGCTCCTCAATTGACCTTCACTGTACAACAATTACCATTGAAATTTACAACGATCAAACGGAGCTTAGGCTATCGCATGCATAATTCTTCAACAAAGATTTGAGCGGTTGCGGTGAACAGACAGTAGAGACAGTTTTGCGCAATTCTAAGACAGCTACTGTGAAATGATCCTCTCATCAGAATTGCCGTGAAAGTTGATTAGCTAAGTCTCTCCTTGGTAATGGGTTTTTAAATATGAAGAAATCAAACGGATCAGCAAAATTTTATCTCCACTCAAAGGCTAACCTGTATGCCGTCGCAAAGCATTAAAAGTAAGTGCGACTCCAGATTGGAAAAAACGCTTTCACGCAGTGGCATCAGTTCCGCATAACTTTTGCCCTTCAATATACAGGTGCGAAGCAAATTTATGTTCTGCCTTGCCCATCCGAACTTAACAATTAACAATTTTAAAGGATCCTTTCCCTAATTGCCGCTTTTAATTTAGAGACGAAGAGACCTTTACGTTCAGTTGTAATAATCAATAACTATTGTTCGAACGTTCACCATATTAAATGGAAGTCATCAAAAAGCATTCTGATTATAAGAACGCCTGCTAAGATTGGTCAGCGAAATAATCCTGCCTGCTATTGTGCTCATTCCTCTCATTGCATCGATACTTATCAAGAAGATGGCATTAATTACGCAGTCCAATTCTAATTTTGACCGGTTCAGTTGACTTGTCGCAATTTAAGGACCGTAAGATGCGCGTCGAGATGTCGCCTGACACCCACTATTAAATGCGAGTCGGCATAGGTCAAACGCCAAAGATTGATGATGATCGAGCGCAGTGGACAACCTTTTATCGTGCACTTGGCCAAACAGGCGCTTCCGCGAGCTCAGTTTTCAACACCACACTCGCTGCATAGCTACCGCTGTTGGCCTTTGTAGCCTTTGTCAGTCAGGGTGCAACAAGAGCGTCATGCTCAATTACTGCCTCTGACAGCCATAAGAGCGTTATGTTGCTGATAAAGGATGGCTGAACTCATCACAGAAATTTTTGCTGACCCTGAAACTGGTCAACTATACTGGACAGAGAGCATGCTCACCAAAATTAAATACCCATCTCGCCTATCAGACATTTATGTTCAGACAGAAGTAGACCGCTCTATCTCTCTTTTGTACATTATCAAAAGTCACATTGGAATTTCCACACTCATCTATTGTGCTGTCAAGCTGTGCCAAACACTACTACTTCTCGTTCAATTATATCTTCCCAGTTTTGCTCATGCGTTCATCGCGTCGGCGGTGAAGAATGATGTGATTCAAAGAATAACATCAAAAACACACGACACTCACGCTGATAAAACCGTCTCATTTTATTGAACACCTTTTGGAATGATCGGTAGCCCCTTACCTTACTGTCAAGCAACTGTTGAACATGAGAACAGGACTGATTGGCTGGCCTTACTGACTCCTTTTCACCGTGAATTTTTGTAACGCGTTTAGGAACTGTTAACCCACACAGCATTTCCTTCGCCAACTGAAGAAAGCTCTGCAAAAATCATAGAAACACGAAATAAAGAAAGTCTAAAAAGCCGAACTGTTTCAATCATTTCTTGCACATTTATGCGATAGCGAAAGGCGGCAAGTGAGAATTTAAAAAATGCAGTCTTTGTGGGGACTAACTGCAATTCAGTGAACTCCGTAAATAATTACAAAAGTTAAATGTTTGTGCAACTGCACAATTACGCCAGTTAACTCTCAACGACCTTAACGTACATGCACATATAATTCAGTTAATCCATACGCAATTCTCCTTCTTTGAGCGCAATCGAACGACTGACACGAAAAGTTACAAACTTAAAGTAAAGCAAAGTACGTGCTGAAGAGTCGATTGCACAGAACAGAGTAATGAATGAAGTTAACTCTTTTCCTTAAGGCCATTGTCTTTCGCCCAAAGTCAAAGGAGGTCAAAGTTACCGCAAATTTGTGAGAAACGCCAAGAGACGTTTTGCTGAACAATGCCAACTGAGTGATTAACGATAGGTGGTAAGCATATGACCAGACTAAAGTGTTAACACACCAGAGATGGTTAAGAAAGCGCCAGACGACATACGATTTGCACCTTGACAAGTACCTCGTTTTTAATTTCTATAACTGAAGCAGAGGTGGTCGTAAATGACCTGATCTTACTTAACCGCGTTTTCCTCTTCAACGTCCCTATCTGGGCACCGCACCTCTGTCTATGAGCAGCGGAATTTACATTATAGAAGAATTACCTTCTTATATCACCACATGCCAACACACCTGTGATACTAAATGGAATTACCAATCTGCACCTATAACATGAAATAATTATGCTTGGCGGCAGCTAAACAAGTGAACATGTGCATTCCAACTGAAATATTCATAAGCATTTTCATTTCAGCTCATGACATAGGACGTAGCTTTGATAACTTAGTTTGAGCTCCTTAGGTAAATGACGTGCCAATCAGTCAGTTCATAAAACTAGAAGATATATTACAGCTACTTGAATCATTTGCGTGATCGTAACAGGGGCTACAAAGGAGTAACCTATTTCGTAAAAGGAGATGTGCTTCTTGCTGCTTCATTCACGTGCGTACAGGTGATAAAATGAGGGTACGTATTGTGAAATGAGTCGTGACATTTTCAGAATCGACGTGATCCCGTCGTCAACGTGTCAGAAAGGGCGCTTCATTTCCAATAAAACGTCTGTTGGATTGATAGTACAATCAAAACGCCGGTAAATTTGATCTCGTGGCTGAATACCTCAACGCGTGTAAAGAACGAAAACTTAAACTGCTCAACGGATGGCTGCAAACGTTTTGTTCCCGACTCAACAAACACTCGATGCCATGTTAGAAAAAATACCCAAACTGCACACCTGGAAATTTTTTAAAAATAACCAAACACTTCCTTCTGAATACAGGGCATGTTGCAACGAGCACATACGTTTACAGGGTGAAAGTTACGGTAAGCTCGTGAGAAAAGAATCAGAGCTTTTAGGACTACAGGTCTGAAAAACCCTCTCCTTCCTCTTTCATTTCAGTAAACAGACTTACCGTAGCTTTCACCACGAAACACTTCCACGAATTCATTTGACGTTGTGCTCAGGTGGCTGTGCAATTTTGACATGCACAATGCGAGCGAAAATGAAATAAAGCGGCCATTAAGGAATACAACAATTGAAACAGTAACGAAACTTGACGACTGCCTAATTAGTGAGCCCGTAATAAGCACGAAGGCTTCCTGCTCAACTGAACAAAGCGATGATATTACTAATATTAATAATTTGTAAAATTGATAACCCAACATTCAATGGGTTCACAAAACGCTTCCATAGAGAAATAGAACCGCTTGGGGTTAAGCAATCATTGTTCTCATTGCTACCAATTTACCATAGATTCCGCACTGTTTCATTGAGACATTTGTGTGAAACCGTGCCTTTCTAGCAGAGCATTTAATTTTGTCTCATTGGCTAAGGCAGCAAAACTTAAGACTGTTGCTGAAAATCACGTCTCCTCTAACGGGAGGCTGAGAATTCATGACGTTCAGTAACCTTGCAAACACATGCTCACTGCTGAACATAAAGCAGCCTTGTAGTATGAACACGATACCTGTGAGTGCAAGAAACGGTAGAGCGGAAAACGTAAAACCTCAGCCTCAGTGGTCAACATAAAAGTTTGACGTACAATTTTTCTCTGATGCTACTTTTTTCCAGAGAGAAACAATCGCAAGTAGCCATGGAAATTAATTCTTATTACAGAGGAATATTTGAAGCTTTCGAAATCCAGTTACTCATTGCTGATACTACAACCATTGGATACAGAAAAACTTTAGCGTTCAAGAAAGAAAAGGTATGCTCATTCGCTACAGTCAGCGAGGCGAACCTTGATATTGCAAACGCATTATTCGTACGCAGAGCTGCTTTACCCTCAACTTCCTTATCCGTGTGGACAGAAAACTACTGACGCACTTACAAATAAAAGCCCGTTTGTCAAAGGCTGTATGCGTATAAATAGTGCATTGAAGGCTTCTAAAATAAGGAATTCAAAATGGTAAATTCACCGCGGATTTGGTTTCCAATATCTTTGGCAAATACGTAAAGGCAAATCACAAGCAACTTTGCAGTTATTTATTGATCTGTATGACCAGGCGAGTTGAGAACTGAAAAACTGAGGGTGTACAACAACAGCTGAAAATCATTTTTGCTCATGATAATGCCCACAGTAAAAGGCATGTACTGTAGCGAGCCAGCGCCTACTGGCTCAGATGGCAGCCACAAGACGATATTGCAATACTGTTGGAACAGTTCTTCCTTACCGCATGACCGTTATTATTTCATACGCAAATAGGCCATCCAGAACGGTCCTCCTTCAAGGGAAAATTTGGCCATTCAAACCCAACATAGAATATTTCAGCTGACGACGGAAATAGGAAGTTCTGCAAACGTTGCAGTAAAACAAAACTGTTGTGTCAACAGGCAAATAACTGTAAGGGAGACATATAATAGCATCACGATTCTTGTCATCTTCTGCAGCAAATGGAGGCAACCCGTAAGTACATTTATGTAATATACTCTGCGATGCGCATCGCTTGTAATCAAACTTCGCATCAGTGATTAAATTAGAGACCATTTAACTGCTAGCACATTGCCTGCTAATCGCTTGTTTACCCCGCTACGCTTGCACAGAAACATAAACTGTAACAATCAAAATGCGAGGAACAATGTGTCGCCTGCAACGAAGTCGCTGCGTCACGAAAGTATGAGACAAGGACCATCGCTCCAACGCTAGGTGTCTGTTTACAATAAGTTAGCTAATCCTTTGACCTTTGATCACTGCCACAGGAGCTATCTGCTTAGAAAATGAGGCAACAATGGACTAAATGCTTCAATGTTCACACTAAGCGGGTCAGTTACAAAGAAGTTCTCGCACTTGGCAGACTACAAGTGCAATGACGTGGAGTAATGGTCGCAGTTGTGAATTGCAGCGTTACAGAATTGATTTCAGCAACTCAAACTTCACTCAAGTCGTTCCAGTACATAGTATCTAGAAATCTTTCGACTAAGCTGACCACGTTAGGGTACCGAAAGTATTCAAATGGGATGAATACAATTGACGACGACCGCCATATGTCATTCCATTATAGCGGCGCCAAGTGACAAGCTTGCCCTTTCGTATTAACCAGAATGAGCCACGTGCCACCTGACGGAGCAATTAATCACAAAGAATTCGCGCTGTCGTAAAAAGTACCTTTGAGCACTTTGCCTCGCGTGTTTTATTCTGAAGAAAATAAAGAAAGAACGGCTGAAGTTCTCCGGCAAAAACAGGAATTATCGCTCCATAATTGGCAAACATTCAGCAGCTGTAACTTGAGCAGTTTCGTTTTGGAAACGAGACACAGGTACTAGAAAACGAGCTGTTCTCCTGAAAGAATTTACCCACTTTTTTAACATCATTCTCTCCTGCGTTGCGTAACCTCAAAGAGCTGTTAACACGCCCACTGCTTGTTCGTGGAATTTTTTGTGACGTATTAATGCTCGTACCTTACGAAACGCTTTAGACAAGTGAGCGAGCCAGCTCTGCTAGTTTATTAGCAATAAAATACGCATTAGTACAATGGTCCAGCGAATCAGGTAGCTTGCATTATTACTTCAAAATTCCACTGGAAAATTTGCGATTTCGGTATAAGTGCCTAAGTCTTCATTTCCTTTCTCTTGTCGGTCTGCAAGGAAAGTAGGCAGCCGCAGTATGAAAAACTGAAAGTACTTGCATTACTTCAAAAGTATTACTGCATTTCACGCTATTATCTGCAGATTTACCCAATCATTTAGAGTAGTATCATTACGACAGCACATTTGCCATCTTAGTATTATTTAGATTAGAGGGGTTTATTGTTACGGCATCTTAATATTACTGCCTCTAGCAGGAGTACTATTACTGCTCGAAATGCAGCTACGTTTACACAATCTCGGCAGAATTACCGTAATCGTCTTAACTATCATACGCTGTGTCATAGGAAGGTTACAAAGTTCTTCTTCTTCAAATCGCCAACTGACAAATACAGTGCGATGTGTGCGAATAATGCCTATCAAAATAATGGTTAAACAGTGCGCCAAGCGATTATACCTGACCATCGGTCCTTTCTTCAAATTTGCTTTTAACGTCTTTGTTATTAGATAAGAAAAAAGATTTTAAGCACAACGGATCTGTTCGCCGACAAAAATCATTCAATACTGAGCTTATGAATAAGAAAAGAAAACTTTTAGTGTGCACTTTCCCATCGTCAGCGCCAGGTTAATATGGTTACCTCTTTGTCTCCATTTACTAAGTGCTATTAATGACAATGGAAAACTAGCCCGTTTCTTACAGGAAGATACCAATGACTTCTGGCCATTCCGTAATTGTCTTTAACTACAGATCACTGATTAATTTGGACCGATAGGCGAGACCACTCACTAATTACAGCTCAATGAAAATAAAGGCATGCAACAATTAAAAATTCCGGGTGTTTCATTTAATGTTAAACAGAAGCAGAAAAGTTAGCTGCCATTTTTCACATCTTTCAATACGCACAAGAGAACTGCTCATGATACCAAGCAATTTCAATGCGTGGAACGTATCTCTTGGCGCCTGCCAAAAAATGGTTCTCTTATTTAGACTCAAAAACCGAACAGACTAAAAAACAACTGAAAGAGGCTCCTGAACCGCTCGCGCGACACAGTTACCAACAGAACTGAACCACTTGCGCACCATTACTACATATTAGAAAATCAGAAATTGTAATACCGCACGAATTAAAAAATTTAAGTTTTTTCAGTTTTAAGATTCCTGTCAAATAAAACGTTACGCAGGTGTCAGCAACGTATTTCAGGAGTTAACTTGGGTGATTTATTGCACAGAGCAGATGTTAAACTACCTGTACATGCTCAAGCAATCATACAGATGTACAGGTTATCCCCCAAGGTTGCTAACGTCAATCAATCAAGCATCCGCATGAAGGAAAACAAATGTCGTCTGCCTTTTCCATTGACGGGTTTTGTTTGTTTGCCGGCGCTAACACGCATAGCTAGCTTTTCATCAAGCGCCAAGCATACGCGCATTATCGTCTCCTAGTCTTAACCAGTTCCGTATTAGCTACGCGTCGTCATCCACACACCGTATTTATTAAGCATTATTTGCTAGACGAAGGTCACTTCTCAGGCATTATTCCGTCATAATAACGCTCTGGCAATACTCACGTACTAACTTATAATATAACCTAATAAGGTAAACCTAGTCCACTTCTGATCAAGGTGCGCTACAGCAAAGAAACAAGTTTTCTTCAACTTGGAGACAGGAACGCATTAGCTAAAGACGTCATTTCAAAACTTTTCACACAAGATTTTTTCAACACTCCTACATGTTGCGATCGCACAGGACAGTGCATCCGTAATTCGAACTTTGAGCCACTTAGACGGCCAAACAAATGAACAATAAAGAATTCTAATTCCAACAAATGATCTGCAAGCGTCCCAGCCTGTAGTACGCGGTAACGGAAGTTACAATTCACTCACTCTTACTAATATGAATTGCTCAACACTTTCAAGCAAACATTCCGACTTCTGCGATTTTATTACAACGTTGCATCCATAATCAAAAGGAACAGAGAACCATCTTAACACGTCTTCCCTGCTATCAGTGGCATTCAGTAGGCGCAAAGTGCCGAAACGGTGAGGGGCCACCTAATGTCGGCGAAATACTGCTGCTCTGATGCACGCAAAATTTGAGAAGAACACTGCTCAATTCTTAATCCTAACCGTTGTGCCAGTTAGCGATATTATTTTTCAATAGATGCAGGCCACTCACTTCGCGACAGCAGCAGCGGTCATAAAATGTTCCGCAACTCATGCATTAATGTTAATAAATTCAACGTCAGGTAGAAATCAACGTCTCAAGACACCTACCATAACCAAAATGAATCACAACAGCGAATAATTAAAAATGCAAATAAATTTCAATATTCGATGTCCATAGAAACGTTTCGTCTTTCTGACGACTTGAACTATTGTAAAAATGTTTCGAGACGGAACAGATATGCCATGTTCAGCGGCAAAGAAAAAACTAAGTAACACAGTCACCTTAGCTGACGGTGGTATGAACGCTGAAATAGTCATTGAACCTTAAGAATCAGGCGCAAAATTCAAATTTGTGTGCGTGGACTGTAAACCTTGCTTTCTTGGTACCATGTGTAGACGCACTCCGTCGTTACGTTTCATAATCAGTCGATCGTAACTGTCCATACTTTGCTAGCCCCTATCCCTGGTTCGCAGTTAATTGCCCGGTTATGCGTTATGCAAATTGCCTACTTGATTTTTCATGTATTTCCAAGTATTGCATTATCACTCTGTTGACACAGTAACCTACGCGTAGGATTCTCCATGAACAAGTCTGATCCGTAAGCTCCAGAGAGTATATAAACAAACTTTACTTTACAACTGGAAAAGCTGCCGTAAGTATTAATGCACAACGAAATTGGACAGATTCCTTGACAGGCATGCACCCTGCTTACAATGACCCAAGTCGACAGAAAGTCAAAGCGACACTAACACAGTTACCAAACATCCGTTATTCATAAAAGTGCTTGCGAAATACTGGTAAGTAAAGAACAGCATTGCCTTCACCAGGGAAAGCGATTAACCTTAACTATGGACGCGAAGTGAAAATGTCGCTGCACGAACTCTCTCCACGGTATTTCTACTTTCAGCACGCCTTACGTTTTCACATTGCAACAGGGTTTCTTAAACAAACAGATGTTTCACTTTGAAATGACGGAGCTTTCAGAAATTACGGGATCCGCAATCAATATAAAATGATGGATAACGTAAGATTCGAAAGCTCCGTGATTTCAAAGTACAGCATCTGTTTGTCTAACAGAACAAGGTGAGTTGCAAGACGAAATTTTAGGGTCCACTTCACTGCAATTCTATTTCCAGTCACGCTTTATATTACCTAAAATATGAAGCATTATTACAGCACCAAGGGAATGCGCAACTTTAATAGGCTGCAGTCGCCTAGGCCCGTGGCAGATATACGAACTACTCGCATTTAAGTGTTGCGCGTATGTGTGCATCAAAGTATCAGTCCACAAAGAGTAAACGTACGTAATAATGAAAAACAAGAGAACACTGATTATGCGTGAAAGAAATGCAAATTCTGAATTCAACTCATGCAAAAGAATAATGACACTTGTTCCCTTTTCAATGATTGTTTGACAAGAAAATGTTGTCGCAGTCATTTTCGTCGATATGCCAGCTAGCAAATCTGCAATTACACAAGGGAAACCTGACGCGAAAGGTAGGCAGTTGCGTCGCAGTAACGTTGCGTAATGTTCAGTTTCAGGCAGCGTTCCTTCCTTACAAAGTTTTATTTCTGTATATGCCCTGAAGAAAAGAGGGACACTGAGAGCAGAGCAATATTCGCTTGCAGTTCCTGCAGTGCATATTCTCTTTCCAGTTGTGAAATATCTAAGTTAGTCATGCCACTCAGGAAAAGCACGGATCGGCTTGAGAACATTTAACAGAGTTCTCTATCCAAATGAATTAATGTAAGAAGATCTCATTCTGTTAATAAATAAATCTGGAAGACAAAGTCCAAAAGCATTAAACAAGGGAACAGTGAACATATGCCATGAAATGTAGTAGGAACTTTCACTAAAGGAAGCCATTGCTGCAACTCACAAAACAGTGCGTGAGACAATACATGGTGACTTATTTTTTTTTGGTTTGTACATTTGAAAACACATCTTTTCCGTACGGGACAAGGAAGCTTCATGTAGTAATCCCGAAAGCTCTGATTACCAAAATTGTTAACTGTTATAATGGGACACTTCCGTAACAATAAGATTATATACCCTACTAACCAGCTAGGCTGTTATGAAACCATTTATTGGCCGTAGCTTTCGGAACCCATCTAGTCCGATCCTCAGCATCTTTACTGACGCCGCGAACGGCACAGCACGCGTCGTGAAAGCTACGTTGAACAAGAAGCTCTCATAACAGCCTAGCTGGTTATTTTTGTATGTATAGTGAAAACGTACGCACCGCTTGCAAGGAATTATATTTTGCAACGGTGACTTACTGTTACATTAGAGACCGGTAATTGCCATGGACTTAACATATTTTTAAAAACGTTAGACTGAGCTCTCAAATTCGTACAGCGACTGCGAGCAAACTGTTATGTAATTAGAAATACCCGAACATCGGATCTGCAAAACGTCATCAAAATTTTGTTTCAGCCACCATATTTTGACTTCTTGCAAATCTTACAACAAGAGCAGAAAGTCAGATGATAAACAAAACCGATGAACTTCTTTCCACCGCAAATTCATATATTACTTCCAGAATAATTGACAAATACCTCCAACAAAGCGGCAAATACCTGGAACAGAGCAAATGCATTGATTGTTCACCTGCAATTGGCATTTGCGAAATAGTCTATTACAAGTACACGCTGAAACGTAAAGCAACCACGACAGCGATTCAGGTACACGGATGAAATATTCCAATCATATTTCTCCATGACGGTGGAAGTTCATTAAACAAGTGTAATGGGAAAGTCTATCTACGAAGAAGCGGAACTAAATTTAAATTTACTGCTCTTGTTACTTATAGAAAGTATTTATTAGCACTTGAGAAAATCTACACGATAAAAACACTAACAGAAGAGAAAATCATTTCACTGCAACCTAGCAAACGTCGCCATACGCTAAAACCACGCAACAGTTTGATCGATTAGTCAGAGTTACGCAACAACAGACAAAGTTTGCACAATTTCACTCAACGGTTGTAACTGAACAGCTGTTATTGAAAAAATACAAATGTCCAATCTCAGTTACTTCTATAAAAAGGCTGAATGAAAGTCCCAATTCAATACAGCGCCAATGAAGTTCAGCAAAACGTGCCTGCATTTCATAGCATTCATGCTTGCTTTTCTATTGGTAAGTGCACTTAGTTGCTAAATAATTTGATAATGCAAAACAGTGCCCTGCTTACAAACGGTCTCAGTTAGCTGTCCCAGCCTGAAGCGGGCAGAATCGAATGATGATGCACAGTCATGTCGCTGATGACGGGACAAGATTGTTCCCTAAATAGACGTCACATGAAAACTCAAAAGAGGCTAATGATCCAGGACGAAGTTTTGTATAAGTCGTTCTTGAGTTAATTTTTAAAGGTGGAACATTCAATTGTTAAAAACAATCTTTTGCGCTTAGCAAGGTATCACTAGAGATTGATTTCTCGCTTAGATGTGAACGGTGACGTTACAGGGCTTCCTTCGTTTAGATTGGAACGTCAGAAGGGAAAAAATACGATGTGGAGGTTGTAGTTAGAGTGACAGCGGGAGGCAACGGCAAGAAAGAAACAAAAAAGTGAGTACAGCAGAGTTAATTTTACAATTCCAAACTAATTCGCCCATCCAATGATGATATTAACTTCTCATTGAATAAACTAACAGCCTCATTTCTGCAGAGGTGCGCGTGTGCTGTCTTTTTGAAATCTCCGTGTTGGAGGCATCCTTTTGAGGCGCGATTTCTATGAACAGCACGTGTTGTAGCCGTGTGGCCGTTTCCACAGGCTTAGTTTCCTAAACTTGTTTCTTTCGATTCAGAAATTGATTCTTCTCCCAGAAGAGTCGACCTTCTTTCATTTCTCTCTCTTCCTTTTGTCGTTCTCATCATTTTTTGGATATTCTTATCCATTTCAGCATTGTTCTGTCTATTTTTCCTAATCCTACTTTGTCATCATGCCGCCCAGTTTCCTCATTATCTCAAATATCGCCTGAACCAAACGGATGTGTTCACTTTTTTATTTCGTTGTACTTCGTGCACGTGAATTTTCATTTTTCCCTGATCATTAGTGCTTGAAAAGTATCTGGCAATTCATTTATTTTTGCGAAAACTAGCCTCAGTTTAGACAGTTAGAAGGACAACCTACCTATCCCTACAACATTGCCAGTATTCTCTCTTGATACTGATGATGGGATCAGAACAATCCCGAAACGACTGTCAAGAAAAAACTGATCCATCTTACATCGTGATGAAAACATTCAAAAGGCCGCTACAAAATTACCTTACAATTTTCAGTTCTGAACGTCAACCTTTGCGCATCCAAATCATCCTTGTCATTGTAGGAACATCAGAACGCTTAGCTGTACTACTTCTGAACATGCATCCCCGTATTTCGTCACATAATTCGCCTGTCCACGTGACCCAACATAATTGCCTGTTGGAAGGATTGTCCGGTGGAGGAATTGTTCTCTGCACCAAGTCGTACTCTGTGTATTGTCGCATAATCTTTAATCTGAGATTGTCTACAGTTAATGGGACCAACGGGAAATACTTCTTGCCAGAGAGTACATTCTATGCAAACTTGTGTCTAGCTGGGATAATTGAGGTTACGGCTACCCAACCCGTCCTGCGTGTCCAAGTCGTCCAGCTACAGTAAGACGCGAGCATGGAGGGAAAATAACTGAGACCACACTCCAAGAGCAGAACTTCACTGATTAACCTTTTCTAAAAGAATATTGAACACCAGATATTAGCAGAGCACATGCAAAAATATTGCACAGTACGCACTGTTCTCTGCATTTATTATTTCTGACGCAGTCCTTGAAATCCAAGCGCACAGACTCCGTTTTCCCAAAATCATTTCACGGAGTTTAAAAAATACATAATACGCAAATTAAATTCCCACTTTTCAGAGACGTCAGCACGCAGCCATCGGAACCAGAGACAAATGTGCCAGAGCTAAACGCGGCATCGGACTACCACATCGTAAGCAAAATCATGCTTTTACACTTTTTGCCAGAAAGTAGCAAGGCAAATAATTCACGTACGCGCAAACAGGAGGAACATGATTGTGCATATGCCTCTTTCTACAGCTACATTAGTTTAATGCGCTTCAATGGAATTGAGAAGATCAACATTCCACGTAAACTTACGGAGCTCATTGGGTGCGCGTTGCATTAATTGTTGAGGCGAAAGTAGCGTAAAAAGCTGACCTGAAACAAAAAGCTCAACTCTGCAATAGCGTAAGTCCTTACTGTTCATAGGATGAGATGCACAGTTTAAAATAGCTTTCGAGAAGACTAAAGCACTAGTAAACACGGTGCTTACAACTGGCCGAAACGGGGTTGAAGAATAAAATCGGTGTCTTATCATTTTCCTGTGTTCTCCGCAATACAACTTATTGAGGCAGCAGGTTCAGTCTCTGAAATGACATGGAAGCAAAACAGGAATGTTAAGCTGCCCTCACCGATCATCATTTCGCTACACTTTAGCCAAGTGCAAGCCACTTCAGTTTCCCAGCGACAGACAATTGTCTTGCTTAAAAGCGACTACAAATTTAAGGAATACCCATGCCCAATTGAATGCATTATCCTTCCGACTATTCCAAGATTATGCCCACTACAGTGCAGAATGCAACAATCACAAGCAATACCACAACCAATACCAGGTAAGTACTTCTTCAAAAACAAATAGACGGTTATTCTTACCAACGATACGTAGTGTTCTCATCTAGTTGTGCAAACTTTGCCTGCTTTCATGAAATACAGATGCAACAGGTTAAACACAAAAAAATCTTCCCTGTTACGTGACATGCGTTAATGAAAACAATTTCAGTGAAGGTGGAAAGATAACATTAACTGAGCTAAATTCGTTAGTTTTTCAACATTTATCTTGCTACTGAACACTGGATGTCGCTTAAGAATATCACGACAATTTGACTTCCTAGTACAAAAGAAGGTAGTAGAACGTTTCCATACAGACAAGAAAAGAATGTTACTATTAATATAACGAAACAGCGAGTCATAATATGCAAGCATAATTCCACGCATGGTACATTTAGATTTACCACAGCTTACTACTGATCCAACAAAAGTGCCTGCTCAAAGTGGTGAAAAACGACGTGTCCAAGACGATCTTAAAACAGTAAGCTAAATTTGGACTATTCAGCAGTACATAAATGAAATAAGCAATAATACCTGTGTATTTACGCCTGAAGCGCTGATCCTTACCTAGCAAATGAAAACGAAAACTCTGGCGCTAATTTGCACATTCGTATGAATGGATTGCAGATGACCTTAATTTAGCTGGACATAAACTGCTACAAGAAATACTTGACCAAAGAATTGAAGAAAGCAAAACTGACCTTGGAAGAAGCGATGAAAAAATGCGTCAACAGATGCAGTACAACGAGTAAGTAGACTTGCAATTAACGCATTTACATATTGACAGCTCCTGTAGCAGGAAAAGACTATGCGTATAGCACTACGGCGCAATTAACCGTATTCTGGAATAAGAAACCGCTTAAGTCATCACTTCTATAGCTCAGAATTCAAGGCGCAAAAAACAAAAGTGTAAAAGCTGCTTGCACATTACGCTTGCCTGAAAACTTTTGACAAATAGGTCTAATGGATTTTAATAGTGTGTTTTTTCGTGAACGGAAAAAACAACCCACAGTAACAGAAATGCAAAAAGTCGTAGCATCAAGCAACTGAGGAGAAACACTCTTTATTATTACTGAAAACTATGAAACTGCAAAAACAACATCAATCAAACCTGGTTTTACGGAAATCTCAAGAACAAAAGCTCCCTATTGAGCAGCGCCTATTATAATTATTATTACTGATGCTTCATATAATCTTAAGTGAAAGAAAACATTTATACAAAGCAAAGTTAGTTAAATGAGTCCCTTCCTATGCAACAAAATCCCTCGAGAACAACTGCATGAACCAGTCTTTACAGCTGTCTCTAGTCAGTTATTGAAATGCTGACCATAATGACAAAAAACACAGTTTCGTGCAACGCATTATATATATATATATCGTTTATTTACGGAATTTATCATACGTGATCTAACGTGTTCGAACAGAAAAACTTATACTTTATACACCCGTTACAAGATATCCTATACTTAATTTACAGAGTTGATCCGTTTGTTAAAAAGTGTTTTTCTTTTACTTCAGAGCTTTCGGGATTGTTCATGTCCCATCCTTAACCAATCAAAAGCTGATTTTGAAAAATATTTATCAACTGGTCAGTTAATAAATAAACCATACATGATACACTGCATAGCAAAGAACAGGTTCCTTAATTCAAATTACAAAAGTATAGGGCGTAAAATGAAGTAAGAGAACAGCTCAGCTTTGCATAATCTCATTTCACTTTATAGAAACCCATCAACGGGAAGTTTACAGTGCATCGACAGAGGAATTCGTTCCGCCAATAGAGCTAGGAGAGCCAGAAGAGCAAGAAGAACAAGAACAGACAGAGGAGTCAGAACAGCAAGGTACCCAACAGGACAGTATCGCCTAATCAATTTATCCTGCCGGTCGATGCGCCTAAATAAAAGTTGAATTCTCAACATGTTTCATTCTTAAACCGACGTTAAGTAGCGCAGCACAATCGCAAAACCTGCAATGCGTTCAAAGTGCATTATGGCAGTCGCTGCAACTGACCGACTAACAGCTCAACGAACATCAGGTAAGTTAACTGTGCGAACCATTGAAGTCATCGAAGACTTTGCAACACCAAATATACCTTCAAGTTCGTCGCTTAAGTAAAATAACGTAGAGTACCAGCGCGTTAACAAGAAATTTTTCTGCTAAACAACAACGCAAGCGGGTAAATGTTACAAATACTACCAAAACTATTTATGCAAGAAACTGCTGCAGTTAGCCGCAGAACAATTTCTATTCGCAGATCACGAGGTTGCCTTCTCTTCATAGATTAGCTGCACAAGTCATGGTTGCAACTAAGACACCGACACGCACTAACGGAAAATGGAAAATAAATCGCGAAACAACGCTACCAAACTCCTATATTGGCAGGCGATGCAAGCCAGTGCACTCAATTCGTAGGCACAAATGCTTGGCGCAAACAAGGTGCATAAGTGAAGGAAAGTGTACACTTATGCGTCCACTGATGATAATTTGGCAGCAGCCGTTCTAAGGAACAGGTTTTGGCAGGACTTCAAATACAGAAGAACGGCGAAGGTATATTACTAAACGTGGACGATGGACATGCGACATTTCATAAACTGGGTAACCAGGCAAAACCTATACATCAGCTCTACAAACCGTACGAAAACAAGGCGCTGCTGATAGGCATCCTATAACCTGGACATAGAAAGGACAAACTAATGTGCAAGACAATTGCTATTTCACGTAAAAAGGATAGAATTACACAGTTTTCCACTGAAACTGTTTTTATTCTAAGCGCGTAAAACTGCTGGAAGTATCGCTACTGATCTTTTACACATTCTCGCTTCTCTGTTACCGCTGCGACTAATTAGACAATATTGCACTACTTTTTTAAAATAAACGTGAACATTACATTTACAGTCTTCAGAATTTCACTGAAGTGAAGGCAAACAGTAAAGGCAATCAAGTGCTACAGTGCTACGCACTTTTGCCATGATGCAGAGCAAAACTTGCAAAATGCACAAAAAGTGAAAACCAGTACGTTTCAACAAGATGTCGTACGTGGTTCCCGCGTTGCCAAAATATAATAATAAACAAAACATTCATTTCCTTACTCATATAGACACAGACCAACGAAAGTGGACCAATTGCACTTTTATACCTCTTAACATCGACTCCAAGCAGTCGACACTAAACGAGGCACCATTTACAGAGGACTTTAAGCAAGACATAAAGAACGCTACGTCAGCTACAGCTACGGGAACGATGCGATAGAAAAAGTCACTCAACCAACAAAACATGACTTTCCAAAAACGTGAGGAACAACAGCTCCCTACATTGGTTTTATTTAACGAATGAAGCAGTTCGTAAACATAAAATTGATTTCTCTAGTGGCATCAGAGCTCCCGTAACTGGTCCTATTCCCACGTCTGCAATTCAACATGCAGGCATACAAGCACGAGTACAGTTCTTTAAATTCTACTAATTTTGTTGTCTCATTATGTTACTTTACTCGTGCTTAAGGGCCACCAATTGACCTGATGATGAAGGGGAATCTCGAGAGTCTCGAAAACGTTGAAGAAAATAAGGTTCTGTAAACAAATGGAACCATTCCGTAAATAAAGTTTCCAGATGAACACCTACGCAGCTGCCACGACAATTCACGCATTTAATGGAACAACGCTTTAAGAAAAACCTTAAGCAGTAATAGAGGCACAGAACTCCGAAGACAGGAATCAATTTTGTAGAAACGTGCAACCGTTCAAATGACCACGTCACTTGAGGCCAAACGTACGTTGATCACAGAGACAACGTACAACTGGCGCAACGTCCAGCGTGACCTTTACGATCGTCCAGATGCTACACGAGTATAACTGCGTACTGGACTCCCACCTGACGATGGCCACGTTTTCATTATTCGCCTGATTGCAGACGATGATTGCTGCAAAGTGCAATTACAAAAATGCTCAATGGAGGCACCTGGATCAAACATTTAGAGATGTCTTTCAACTGCTTGCAACGCTGACCGTACTGTTGAGCGTCGGATCCATTGTTCTAGTAACCACGTATGCACCCTATTTCTGTTTTAGTATTAAAAAACTCAACGACGACATTAATCAGCGAGCCATTCATTTCAAGGTGAGGCCCTGACTTAGTTGGGCATTGCAAGTTTTCATCATTTACTTTCAGATCTTATCTGGTCGATTCCATAACGAAATCGCCGGAGTGGGGTCCTTCCACAGTAAAACCAAACGATACGTCTGCGGTGAACAGCCAGAATGCTTTACTCGCTCAACATGTCCAAGTGAGTAGAAACGGCGCTGATAGTACAATCACAACGAGCTTTTCGACAGGCTGCACTCAACTCGCCTGTCCGCATGGACTGCCAGGACCACCAGGGTATCAAGGTACCACTTTCGCACGCTTAATTGTCAGCCAACAGAGCAACAATACGAACTTAGGAGAGGATGGAGTTCCAGGAGATCCAGGAAAACCAGGCAAGCCCGGAGAAGATGGAAAGGACGTCGGCTTAACAGGAGCACCAGAAATTCCATGCATAATATGCCCTGCTGGCCCGCCAGGACTTCGAGGATACCAGGTGAAGGCCAGGCAAAAAACAATCCCAAAATATATGCATTCAGGGAGAACGAGGAGTCAGCGGGAGCAAAGGCTATCCGGGAGAACTCGGCCAACCAGGTATGCCAGGGATTCCAGGCTTAACCGGTTTGCCAGGATCACAAGGAAGAAGAGGCGTCCCTGGATTCCCTGGGGTTCATGGACCACCTGGGCAACCCGGTTACTCAGGAGTAGGCCATAAAGGCGCACCAGGCCCACCGGGTAAGTACACTCTGCGTTAATTCGCTCCAGTGTAACACAGACTTTAGGGCTGCCCGGTCCGAAAGGACTACCAGGTACGGAAGTTCATTCTCTTTACACCAGTGAAAACAGCTAATGCTGCTGCTGCTACTACTAAGGCCTTTGCGGAAAACCAATGCAAACACCAGGCATACCAGGACTACCAGGTCCCTCAGGTCTCAAAGGTCTAAAAGGCCCACAAGGTTACAGTTCGCACGTATACTATCGCATGTCCAATTCAACGCTTAACTTAACAGGTCCACCCGGACAAACTGGATGTGTTGGCCCGCCCGGAGAGGCTGGATATTCAGCACATTACTGCCAAAGCGACTGCGGCATCAGCGAGGTTCTTATACCATCGGAAGATTCGAAAGCTTATAAGGTCTCGTCAGACCTTGGATATGGATAGAAGGTCGAAAAAAGTTTTGCATACGATACCTACCATGAGCCTTACGAACTTACTTTCAACTACGACGGACAACGTTCAGTTTAATGACATGTTATAAATACGCTACCATAAAGTCAGATCCACGACAACCTTTTCATTACTTATTAAGGAAAGTATACGGACAGTAACACTACCTGCATATACATGTAAATTCAAATAATGACTCCTTCACGAAAATGCATCTATTGATGGAGATTTTGCAAATGCCAAATGAAATTCGAGCTTCAGAAATTTATACGTTTACAACTGCTACTAGTTGAAGCGTGGTCATCATGCAATCGCTAGACAAAATAGCCATACTTCTTTGGTTGATGAAGAAAATATGCAGCCAGCCATCCGCTTCCGCTGTCAGCGATTAAACGATGAAGTGAACATGATTAAGACGAATCGCACTAAATTTCCACAATAGAATTGGAGTTTAGCAACGTTTTAGTCATGTTTTACTTAATGCAGTAATAGCAAGGCTCACTGGAATTACCATCCTAACCGTACGAGTGTTGAACACCAACGAGATTCAAGCACAATTTCAATCCATTCTGTGTGCAACGCTATTCAACAACCATCGCAAGGAGATAACAATCCTTGCGCACCAATGCTGAACGTCACACTAGTATCGCAATCCTGAAAATACTGATGAACCATTATCGTAACTTCCTGACTACTTGAAAAAGACTAATTATTCTTCACTGAAGTGCCACAACAAGCAACAGTCAAGCACGTAATCTAAAGAAATAAGGAAAGCAGTGAAATTAATTTAGAAAAGTAACTGCGCCTGGTAGAAAGCAATTAAATTATGGGTGCAATTGAAAAAATGATGGCTACGCAACTACCTCGGACGATCACTCCATTTGAAGTGTACGCACGAAGCATAAATGGATTAAGGAACACGTCTTAAACAACAGCCTCATGTCGGGTTCTCCTTACGCTAGACGCAGTCGAACGCGCTTTTGCAAAGCACCAAACATTACACGTAACAAACGATTTGGATAATCGTTTGAAATTTTAAATAAAAGCCTTACAGCTCTAACACTCCTTAGCAATTGAACGCTGAACAGATTGTCGTCAATAGGCCTGACAAGCAACCGTGTGTCAGGGATGCTAATCCACCAGGGGCCTAATGACGGCTCCAATTCACCACTTTCTGTTTCAGTTGCATTATTAACCACGACAACGCATAAATTATAGCGTTTCGCCAAGTCTCTAAGCCTCACAGCAGTACGCATCATATTTTGCATGCCTAAAAGTTGAAAGAAAAAGGTAAAATTGATCAGCAAGGAAAAAACCTTGCATCCGTTCTTGGATTAACGTAGGGGAGAGCAGAGTGCTCACGTGATCAACCACGACCGCTTTCAAGTTGTTGCGGATATCATTAACATTCTAAAACGCTTACGAGTAAAGTACGTAAAAATTGAACGATGTCAAACCGCGCAAATGGAATCTAAAATTTCGTCTAATTGCTTCTGAGCATACGACTTTTCATAAATCACTCTTTTCAAAAGATCTCCCACCTCCTGAAATTACGGCTGAAACGTAGCTGCAATGTGCACCCGCTCAAACCTTCATTTCAACGACAGAATGCTTTGCAAGCAGAATTTCTGCTATTCGAAGCGCTGAAAATGAGCCGGTGCTATCTATGAACAGAACACGTCCATCAGTATTTGCAATCAGGTTAGCCATAAAGCAAAGACATAGCTGAAAATGGACGCATGAAACAATGAAGCACACGTATCAGCCTGTCACTTGCGACTTGCCACTACCAACTGGTCCCGAAACTTCGGTTAATTCATTCGAATAAAAGCCACCTTTCAGCATGCTGTCCAACCTATCAAAGCAGTATGTCAGCACTATAAGCACACCATTCATTTGTCGTACTGCTCATTGCCGCAACCGTATACTGCTATATTGTTGCAAATTTCATGGTAAAGATTCACCCCAGACAATAGGATGAGATGACAATCAACGGAACAATGGCAACGAAAGTGACCAGCCATTTCGATTGTTCCAAATGCTCGCCTTTCAACAACCTTGAAAGGAAGAAATGCCTTGCTATACAATATCTAATATTACTAAGGATAAGTACGAGAATCAAGAAGGCAATACCTTTGCACCATCCATTGAAAAATGTAATTCAGACAATTCTAGCAGAAAAATTAAGCTATCAAGGAGCAAACAAAAAGCAACGAAAGTATGCAATATTTGTACGAAAGGAGAGACTGCGAACAGTTAGGCATATTGCAATAGATTTTAAAGTTGGAGTAAAGATAAACAAAAGATATAGAAGCTCTTTTAATACTGTCCAGCTACGGTATTTTTACTGCTATGCGCACATTTTTACAACAGCAACCCGATCTTCATTACTTCTGAAGCGCATTTTCATTGCTGTTACTGTTGTTCAAGAAGAAGTCTGCAAACAAGTGGTGAACAAGAATTTATTAAAGGCAGCGCACATAGTCAAGCGAATGAAATTAGATAGAACGGACAACGATGAGCGATCACCAAGGCAAACAGAGAATATCAAAGACCCTGAACTCCACTGCTTATCGGAGAATCGCAAGCACGATGTTTCCTTCCGACCGTTTACCCTAAGTTTGAACTGCCTTACTTCGACGTTAGCTACTTTCCACTCGAAAGTGTTCCAAGCACTTATAGATAAGCGCGCATCCAACACAAAAAATTCCGAACTGACTTAAAGGAAAGGATTACGTCGAGAGATACCACCGGCAGTTACGACCTTAAAGACCTTTTCGCGCCAGCGTACCCGTGCAGCAGACATCCGACATATTACTACACACGCCTCCTCGGGAAGGTCAGAACGATAAGCGGACGATCCAAGCTTGCTTCCTTTCACGTCAGTCAAATTCTGCGGAAGAGAAGGTAACTGCTTCATCTTCCAGAGGGAATTCTTCAGCAAGAAGAACAGCGTCTTAAAGGGTGGCCCATTGTCACCAGACCTGGCAGAGATTTTTGTCGAAGAACTAGACAAAATAGCCTTTACCATTAGTCAGTGACCCAGCAATCTATCCAGAATTCTTCAGACGATACGTGGACAACATGCTTGCAATAATCAAAATGGGAAGTGAACATGCCAGCTGGACCATGCAAACAGCTCGCTTCCGAGTGTGATCTCCTTCGCTATGGAAATGGAAACCACTGGCAAACTACTTTGACAACTACAATTTACTGCGCGACTGTTGCTACATCGAGGAAACAAGTAATATTTTGCTTGACAGACTTATCAAACATCGTAAAGGTACGAAATGTGTCGACAGACTTAACGCAACGTTCACAAAGGACAGAGGATTTCCAAAAGGTGGAGCCAAGAAAAAACTGCTTAGAACCTCAACGGCGGTAGAGCAAGCGGCGCGAACTCACCACAACAGAGTTATGCAAAGAAAGCCACCACGCATGAAGGAAAATCAAAGAAACTTTTTGTATATATATAAAACAAAGACTGCTTGAACGAAGACAGTGGTATATGCGTGAGCGACATTTGAATAAGCTTAATAGGTCAGGTCCCATGTCGCGAAACCAACCTACATTAAAACCGCTTTGCTTAAAGCACGCTGACACACCGACGATCGCCCAATACCTATACAACGTTTACTCGTACGCTGATGACGTGAACGGCAGATTCCTGAAAACTCCGTTTTTTATTGCCCATTATACTCTTTAGCGGTTACTATTGACTTTGGAAAACAATATTTAACCAGGCCTATGGCGTGCACATACAAACGAGGAATTCACTTATCGACTGAAACTGTATCCCACACAGCTAAAACGACAGCGGAAACTTAAACGCATATGATTTCGAAAAGGATGCACAAGCATTCATTTCTATTTATGGAAGTAACGTTCGTATTTTTAATAATGTCGCTAGCTTTCGGCACAAGCTACTTCCCGTCGGAACGCAGCTTGACCGGAAGGCTAGTCGCTTTGTTAAAGAATGGAACGTTCGATGAACGAATTAGTTACCCAAGAAGAAGTTGGAACAGAAACAGCGATTAATGAAGACATTTGAGAAAATGAAGACGCGAACCAAGTGCCTTTGCTGCCTTAGCAAGAAGAAAAGTAAAACCATTTTAAAAACGAAACGGATAAAAGCAATACAGTAATCGCAGTTCGCGCTTCATGATCTGCAGGTTTACTGAACGCATGTCCCCGTTCATTAGTGCTATTTTTACAAACTGGATTCTTCTTGGAGAATCCGCGGAAAGGGGGATTAGTACGCAGATGAAAAACTGAATAGATCAAGCACCGCATAACCTAGGAGGCTTGGTAACACGGCTTAGCGCTGATCTCCGCTCCAAGCGCTCGTCCAATAGGAAGCCAGTTTGAAGGGACCCTGCGGAAACCTGCATTTTTCGGCGATTTTGCACAGTTACAGTGTATCCGGAGGGTGGTTAACAGGAAAGATCCGCAGTGTGTAATGTTGGTGTTTGGACTCAAATGTACACATGAAATTCTCTTAATACTCCGCATGAATTCTACACGCATAGCAAGGAAATAATTTTTTGTAGTGCTTTAACACTCAGTAGACTTCATTAACTGAAAGTTGGGTTCTCTAGGAATGAGCAAGCGCTCTGATCAAAGGTTCCTTAAGATGCATCGTTCGCAGTCATTTGCCTCATTTAAAATTGCGTTGGTCGTAAGAGTTTTCACTGATTTTAAAACTTCATAGCAAGATCATGTTATGCCCGTTTTTCATTATTAAACTCAAGATTACGACTGAGCTTTGGAAATTCACCAGAATCCGTGGTCAGCGACCGTGGCTCCTACGTGAGCGCCCCGTTAGTTACTACTCTCAGTTACAGCGAGCTGTCTAGCGCTACATTCCAATATGACCGTCAGGTGAAGTTACGTGGGCAACCACTTCGTGAAGTCACGTCGGCTCTCAAAAAGTTCCCGGATTTCGGAATTCTGGTGCTGTACTTTTCCGTCAACAGCATTAAGATGGTAAGGCGAGCGGTGATGCACACGCTGACGCCACCGCGTATACGCTGATGACGGGAAAAGTATTAATGTTTTCCGAGATTTCAGGTTTTTCACCAGTTTGTTCTCCAAAACGAAACTCTATCGACCCATCATGAAGCAACTAGTGCACATAAACTCTTTCCGCCCTGCTCTGTTGCTTAAATACAAGGATGCTTCTTAATGGGCCCTTCGTTTTTCATATCCAGCTTCCTCGCGGCTTTTCTGACCGTTTTCTTTAGCCTGCAGCTTTTTGAATAGTTTTACGGAACACATCCCATTCGTTTCTTGCAAAACCATTTTTATCTGCCGTGTCTTCAGAGCTCATCTTGCTTTATCGTCTGCGCGTACCGTTGAGGCCATTAACGTCTTACACTCAGGACAAAATACAGTTTAAGCATGGGAGAGCGGGAGAACAGAAGTCCTTCTGCACGTTGCTTCTTATAATTAGAAGGAATTACTTTGCCAAGGGACATTTCTTTTGCTTAACTACAACGAACAGAAGAAAACGAGAGAAACGCCGTCAGATTCTACTGCCATCCTTTAATGAATGAGACCAGGGGCCCAAGAAAAGACAATCTGCCATTTTTCAGTACAGTGGAACGACACATATGTATGCATTCGCGCCACGCCATTCCCAATGTTAGAGCAGCATAAGGAACTGCAATCCACTGCGTACAAAGAACAACCCATTCCATTTTCGTATCGTTGACCGTGAGCTTATTTTCAATGCAATAGGGAGTTTCAAACACACAGGACTGACTTCGTGATCGAATCGAATTTCGTTGTTCACTCGACAGTACAGGTTTCAATACTGTCAAAAGTTAGTGGAAGCAGCAGGCCACGTTTATCAGCAGCCTGAATCCATTTCTTCCCTGCAATCGTTGAATTCTTTCACAACTTTTAACTGCTATTCTATGACCAATAACACTTGATACTGTTACAAAACAAATGCAAAACAACGGCTCAAAAAAATCTTCAGTGCAAACGAAATGGGGGTGTGTGAGAGAAAACGCAAGTGTGCGACGAAACGACGGCATATGAAACGATGTCCTGAGACTACTGATTTTAACAGCTAACATACCTTCTCCTTATTGAGGAGTTAGTCACCACGATTGCATTCCGTTCAGATTGACGGTAAAACAACTTCACTGCCTCCAACAAAATTGCAAAAATGCGAAGGCATGTATACAGCAAAGTGCAACAATGCCTCTAAGACAAAGCAATCCTGTTTAAGTTTTCAGAAAACACAACCTATTGCGCAATTAAAGATTCGCATACCACACGTACATGAATCCCAAATTTTTTTCGTCATTAACAAACCGTACAAGTCACTTCCTTTTACAGGAAAACGCAAACGAGGTCAACTACGACGCGAAGTTCAGCAGTACGTCAAATTGCCGAGACATTCTTGATTAAATTTAAAACTTTGCAACCTCGTCGAGTCTGGCAGAAAATTCAGCACTCAAGAAAAAAGTGAAGTAACAACAACCGAAGAATAGAAAGTGCGATTTTATGCGGGAAGACAGACGTCAAGTACGCAGAACGTAGCGCGACAATTTGGACAAGGTGACTTGCCGAGCATCCATTCGCCCGGCACATTTGGATTTTGTCTTGAAGCAAACCAACGACCCAAGCATGACAGACACCTAAGAGAACATACAATGACAAATATGTTCAAATTGTGTACCAATCATACCACATTGGACGGCAGTTGCACGAAGAACAGGCAAGTTGCTGATCCATATTCAAGTCACCGAAACTTTCTTCACTGCATGTTTTCATGATTTTCACGTTCGCTTCATTTTGAAAACATCCAATGCACGAACCTTCGCTCTGAAGTCAAATCGTTTTCAACGTACGACTTACGCACGCAAACAATATGAACGTACTGGCCATAAAGTTGGGTCGTAACGAGGATTACTACTGAGCACATACTCTTGAAACGCCATTATAAAACGATCTTCCACGCTTTGTACAACGCTGTCTAGCCTGGCAATCGGAATTGTCAGCTTTGAGCGCAAATCACGCAGCAAGTAACCATTAAACCTAAGCAGAAAATAAATTAAAAAAACAAAGCTTGCGAACATTTCCAATGCATTTACCTGACTACAAAAGGTTCAACTGCGCCTATTCGACTTTTCACTCGGATACAGACTAGCTGATCGTTGAATCCGCGTTCGACAGAACTGACTATAGAAAGAGATGCGTCCTCCTGTTTCACTAACCTCACAATTGAGTTGTCTACGACAACTAGCCAAGAATTCGTTACAATAAATCTTCTGCCACCACTTAGTTGTGCAACGAATTTATCCAGCTGCTCATACTCGGAGTCAATGTGCGCTGCCACGTCACGCCAAACCGAATTGTACATTCGCAAATTTTTCACCACAGGATGCATACGCCAGTCACCAAAATGCCATAGTTGTGCTCGGAAGAGAATTGGCAAAATTACAACGGAAGTGATCCCATACCATAGCCAACTATGCAACTGGCAACCGGAGTCCACGTTCACAAGATAACAACTAATCACGTAAAGTATTACTAGAAACTATCATTTCAGGCAAACCGTTGGTCCCTGACCAAGTACTTACGAAGCGCAATCGACGCTTGCACAGGTACGATTAGGCAGGTTCGCCAAAGATGATGACGAATAAAAGATTTCCTTTCATCACAGATCAACAACTTCAACAGAGCATCAACAGAAAAACCACTGCTAGCCAGTTCCCGCGGCGGACGTAGCAGGCATACAATCAACCATATACAAACACCAAAACAAAGAAGGGTTACAGCTTCCATGAACAAAATTTTAACCAAACCAGTACAGCAGAAGACAGTTAATCACATACTCTAAAAAACAGTGAAAAACTGCAAGCTAGCAGCAGTAAAAGATTATAAGACAACACCCTACCACGGCTAATCAGTGCCTACATCTCAACAGCAACGACGTGCTTGCGCATTTGGCTAGCTGCTAAGCTAGACGTCAACTCTAAAATAAACATCGGAAAGCGAAGCAACGTTAGAGCAGAAAGCAATGGTATCGGCAGACTACTACTACTACTGCGAATTGTTGGCTCCTGCTGTTAACTTGAAACAATCTCCACAGATTACACGCAACAACTGGATAACAATAATCGATAAAGAACAGACAGGAGAGACTAAAATGTAAGAGAAAAAAGACATTCAAATATAGACTTCACATCTGAGCTTCCCCTTTGCCGAAGAACTCCATGAGTTCTTGAATCATTCCTTGCTCGCCGATGCTGAGAAATCTCATCTGGCAGATGAGCTGGAAAGCATAACCCAGATTTTCACTTATTTTGTGCATTTACTTCAGTAAAGCAGACTGTAGAGCACCGAAGCAAAGGCTTTAATTCCAATTTTAAAAGTCTAACAATTCTGGTTAATTTAAAAACATAAGGCTGCGTGTGCTAGTAACGTAAAAATGGTTTATTTCCCTCTCGCATGCACGGAAAAGCAGGTCGCATCGGAACGTTTCTGTTTCCGTCGCCAGCGGTAGGCGTTAGGCCTGTACCTTAACGTCTATCGCTGACGACGGAAACGGAAGTGTTCCGAAAGCTACTATACGACCTCCTTTTCCGCGCACACGAACGGGAAATAAACCACTTTTGCTCTACTAGTTTTGCGTGATTATTGGAGTGGTCAAAAAGTTAAAAGAGCCTTTTGAACTGACACTACGCTACAAACGCTATGCTTTATCCGTTAGTAATGCTCCACCCGTTCAACAGGATTAACGGATGTGATCACGCCAGTACACATTTGCATCTTGGCGAAACATTTGAAGAGTCAACTTGCTTAAGATCGTGGTGATGAAAATCAGACAAGCTTGACAATGCTTCAGCAAACCCAGGAACCTACAAGACTCCTGTGTTACAATTCTACCAATAACTGATTCGCAGGCAAGTTTTATCACGACTGCGCTTTTCCGGTATATGATGCCGGGTTTGTTTTATGAGAAGCTGTTCCCTCAAAAACTGAAGTCCGCTTGCAGGACGTTTCTTTGCTAGCTCCCAGATGACCGATCAGCGCCGTAGAGTCCTCGAAAAGTACTGTCGTCGAAACGACAAGTACTGCCTAGCTGTTGCTTGATCGAAGGATAAAGGGAGACGCCAAGGGGCCAACGGATCCTGTAATGCGAAACAATATGTCGCTGTTGCTTAACGGAAGGGTACAATGGCGGCGGCGGCGAAATGTCCGTGTTCGCTAAAGTCCCTCAGAAACTTACCTTTTACTCATTGCTTCTAAATTTGTAATTGTTTTGTTTTTAGGTTTAGCTTTTCGCTTTAACTAACCATTACATTATTTGACTTTTCTTACGGATGCCCTGAAGCTGGCTTTACTGAACGCGTTGCTAAACATCTTGGAGATGACTGCAGGAGAATACTTCCCATGACGGATGTTTTGCTTAGTTAAGCTCCATCGATTCGCGTCCTACCTAATTTCATTTACGTGTATTCTTATGCTGCAGCATATTCTAGATGACTACGGGAAGATGGAATCTGAGTTAAAGGTTCATCTGAGTCCAGCTGTTTTGTCTTTTCTGTTATATGACGCGTGCAACTCGGTGGCTGAATTTGAAGGCATTTTATATGGCTCCATTTCAACTAGAAGCTCCATGCTGTGTAGCGACGCCATTTCGTCGGATCAAACAGTTCTTATGACCCGCGACGTGAACATTGAGCGATTTGTCAACTGCGGACCCGCTCATTCATTTTATGATCGTCGGCTTGCGCTTCGTATGGATTTTATTGAAAAAGTTTGTCCGCGACTACTGTGAATGAATCCGCCTTTTCGAACGTTACAGTTATTACAGCTCAGTGCCAAGATACTTGATGAAAGGCCGAACTATGGGCCTCTAGGATGGTTTCGGTTTCGCCGCCAATCAATGTTGCCCAATCGCAGTCGCTTGGAGCACGTTGTATCCAGGCAACTTTGTGATGTCGAATCTCTGACGGAAAATTTCTGTCGTGAGGGTGTGCTCTTTTTTCTCATTACGGAAGAACCGTTAGCAGCCGGTGAGCAAAAGAATTGCGGCGAAATATCCTATCAGTTATTTCGCTATTCGCTTGATTGGAAAACTTTTACGAGAGTTCCAATTGAGCTAATGAGCGGTGTAGCTACTGGATGTGCAGAGTATTCGCAGAGAAGCCTGTCCTTTGGTCCTAGGGTTGTTGGACAACCTCATTCGTTCCTTGAACTGATCAACGTTTCAACTGCTTACGTAGGTTCAACTAAGGCGATTACCCAATGTTATGTGAATGAATTGAACGCCAAGCGGGAGCAGGTAACTGTTTGCAGGATTAATGGTAGCGTCAAAGTTCTGTTCTTCATTAAGCTAGCAAAATCTGCCGACTTCACCACTGCATGCAGTGATGTCAGCGAAAGCACCATTCGTGACGCCGTCAGGAAGTCATTGTTGTATAACTACTGTCCATTGGATCGGCAAATGGCCAACGAAACTGTTCCGTGGCTTCTGAATCCAAAGTTACTTCCTCAAGCAATCAGCGTTAAAGAGGTAAGTGTCGCCATGTTGCACTCGTTATGTTTCCTTTAGTAGAAACAATCAACTTTTTACTTCCTTGTTCGCATGTTCTTTCATGTGCTAAATATTGCCATTTAGAAGGTTGGTGTTGCGGGCTCTATAACAAGGAATAGTTTCACTATGAGTGGACAAGATGAGAATAGCTATTCTCGGGGCTCCTGCTATTATACGGCTGATTACAATAACTTTTTCTAACGTGCGTAATTCGCTGAAATGTGTCCGCACATTTTATAATTGCGGTAATGAGGTTTGGCAGGTTGGTGAATGTGCTTGTGGAACATTACAGCCTGCAGAGCAGTTGGTTTGATTGAAAATCTGACGAGTGGTCACAACTGTTATATCTAACAGCTAATTTGTAACTGCAAATTCTAACTAATCGAATCTGAACATATCCAAATCTTACGGCAAAATGCGTTAGATGAAGAGCTGGATTTAGTAGCGTAACATCAACACCGATTTTGTATTATATTAAAACTGATATTATTATTGCTGTTATTATTCTTACCCTTATGTCCCCCGGGCAGCGAAAAATTGGCGAGAAAGTGGTGAGCAGGAGGAGGTTTGCCACATTCTCCCCGACACGTCAAGCGCGTAACCTCTCCACATTTTCCCGCCGAAATTTCTCGCGCCCTGCGTAACAGTATCACCTGCAGTAGTATGCGGCCTTAAATGCGTTTAATTACCTCTGTGGATTAAGCAGCAATCCCTGTGACCCTACGGCTGGCTGAACTTCGGTGGGTAAAGGAGTGGACGAGGGGGTAAGTGCCCGGTCCGGGCAGCAACGTTTCCAATGCCTTGCAGTCTGGCGACCAGGGGGATATTGCCTCCCTGAGAAACAATGAACATCAAGCGCTACAAGGCGAGAAATTTTTCTTAAAGTATATAAAAATTTTAGAACTATGTTACGCCATCGGATGTGTTGTTTTCAGGATTTACTGACGTCAAGCGATGCTCAAACGGCGAGCACTTCAGCAGTTGAATCGGAATTGACTGTTTGCTGAACAGCAGCGTCTGCCTTAAGTCGTTTAATTGTGTAATGATGACCTCTTTGCCTCCCTTTTTCGTTTAGCATCGTTTCCTATCATCATTATTATTAACATTATTTATGGTCGCACTGTCGCGGACTGTAGGCATGGAATGGAGCGAATTCGGAAGGTGATCGATCATCTGGTCATTCCACTTGAAAGGTTTCAAATGGCCTCAAGCGGCATTTTGCACTTATAGAGTTCATTTTTCCATGCTACAATTCCTCAATTAAACGTCAACCTGTCATTTTGCCATTTATGTAGCCAAGTGCATCGAACATATGCACTACGAATTGTTGTACCCGTACGATTGAACTCTCGAATTCCAGAACCATTTTTGCAAGATTTCAGACCGCCATCTTTCTACGCTTCATGGGTACTGAAAGGAGCGACAGTGATGACGATTTCGATGAATGTGTGGCTCGATGGAAGGACAACCTTAAGGAGCCATTTTGTTTTGATGACATGCTTAAGGCTTATGGACTAAACAACAATACACTGGGGTAAACGATATATTTAGGAATTGGAGAGTCATCCTGCTTTCATGCAAAAGCTGCCAGACGATGGCAACGTTTCAGATGAAGTACTAGCTTTGCAGTCGCTAAAGTATGATGAAGACGAATCGGCAGAAGGTGTTGACACTAAGCTTTCCTTTTCTTTGTCCTTTTACACACTGTAACCCCTAGAGCAAGCTTTATGCTTAAAAAAGGACGGTAATAAGTGGTTCGAACTGAAGCAGTACGGGCGAGCAATAAGAGATTACACGGAAGCTTTAAAGAAACAGTGTAAGGACAACCACTTGAACTCCGTACTGTACAACAACAGAGCTGCTGCGAACTTTCGTTTGGGTAGGTGAAAATGTTGATTGGTGGTCTTCAAGTTTAACTTACTCTCAAAGGCAACATCCGTTCGGCATTGCAAGACTGTTTATTGGCTAGGAAATTTTGTCCAACCTACTGGAAAGCGGTGCACAGAGGTATGCTATTCGACAACAATTTTTCCTGTCTTCATTTTAACGTTACTCCGCTAAACTGGCGTTTCCCCTGTTTGCTGTTAGCAATAATTCGAAAAGGCAGAAGAATATTGCATTCATAAACATACTTTGCCAAGCAAGTGGATTCAGCTGCTGTTAGACTTAATTTGAAATCGAATTGGCGAACTAGTCGCAGTAAAGTAGAACTCCTCAATTGATAAAACGGTACACACATGGAATTGTTTAACTTTTACAAGTTAAAAGTGACAAGAAAATGCCAACATGAAACTGACATAAAAATTAATCCCTTCAAGGTATTCTCTGCTTGGTTCGACTTCGTCAACCAGCAAAAGCAATGGAATGGCTTTCTGAATACGAATCCAGCTCTACCGGGCCGTTACCCCAAGATTTCAACTCCCTGCGATCGAAGGTAACTAAGGAGCTCCACGATTTTGAAGAGCAACAAAAAATCGCTGATCGTCGCGTCCAAGAAAACAATGCATACAAGAGACGTTTACTAGCCAGCTTTAAGGTGAGACTGAAGTTACATTTTCACGCACTGTCACTGCTGCTGTTCTTCTATATCAGGAACGAAGGCTAAAATTTGCGCAGAGTGATGTGTACACTGACTGCTTTGATTGGTCCACCCTTGAAGTCAATTTGCACGGAGCCAGCGGTCAGGTACATTTCAGTGAAGAAGGCGCACTGATCTGGCCAGTTCTAATCAAGTATCCAGAGCATGAAACTGAGGACTTCATTTGCAACTTTCACGAATGCAACACGTAATAAGTGCCTTTGTTTCATCCTCCTTTCTATAAGACTCCTTTTCTATTACAGCTTTGCTGAAGAGCTCGAAATAATACTCTCCTCTAACAAGGATGAGCATCGAACACCGGCACATAATCTACGAGATATTCAAGTATTCGATGCATGGTATCTCTTCGCATCGGAGTGTTATTTTTCAGCTATATTACTTGTCTAATAATAACGAAGATGCCTACCGAGCACTGCCCATCACTTTTACATTGCTGGATGCGATCAGTCAAGAGGAGTATGGAAAGTACAGTGTTTCTCCTTCAATCACAGCTGTTCTTTTCAGCTATTGGATAGACCGCGGTCTTCCTACCTTCTACTGTTTAAATAACTCAAGTCCTTTTAAGCAGAAATTTCTTGACGGGAAGGTGGTGATTCCCCTAAAATGAGCCAGATGGAGTGAAAACTGCCTAAAAGAATAAGAACGGGATTTTCCGTTCGGACAGGTCGAGAAGAGACTCGAAAGCTCCTGCGTATCTTGTACTTCCTGAACGGGTTGGTCCATAAATAAAATCTACATTATGGCAATCTATGACCCCGCTAAAAAATGCTATGTGTTCAAAATTCATTATTTATAATAAGCCCGCAAGGGAGCAAATACAGTCGAGAAAGTTGAGTTAATCCCTTGGATGCTGTGCTTGAAATGTGCTTGTCGCTACGTGAACGTTAGTTACAAATGGCGCTGCTGTCAGAACTGCTGTTACCGTAATGAAGAAACTTTCACGTCACAGACAAGGATTTTGTCATACGAAAAAGTTGCCTATGTCACAAGTGGCTGTAAATTTGAGTACTGGCCTAACAATGAGCTGGTACAGTTTCACGCCATAACACATGAAATGTGTGCTTCGAAGTGATACCTGTGTTAACTCAGGAAGTGTCCTGCTGTGCATACGTGCAACAAGTGAGAGCCCGCATGAAAAAATTGGGTGAACATAAGGAGAACTTCGAAAAACCAGCAAACAAGTACTACGTCCTGCTTAAAACTGCAACTCTTTCTTACATGTACGTTTGATGTGACTGTCTCTTCCAAGTTGTTTCCAAAGGACGAATGTCATATTTCGATGCAGTCGTTGCAAATATTGGAAACATGTGCACTGCAAGAAGAGGAAGAAGCAGAATGACACGCCGCTTCGTAAGGTATTGTCGACCGCAATAAGGCATCTAGAATGAATGTTGCTGATGTAATAACGATTATTATTATTATTATTACCAAAGAAAAACAAATAGCCACACTAGTAAGCCAAAAGAAAGGAAACCTTTGGAAACAAGAACGATGTCATGTTATGACACCTCAACACAGACACATCACTGAAATGTATCTTGACTAACACTTATCGCGACTTATTACGCTGAAGACTGGACAACAATTTTTGCAGCCATAATTGGGCCATAGGTTTCCACCATAACATACAGTAGCCTACTATGACGGAAACCTATACGCCCATCACCAGGTATCCCATTTTCAACAATTATTAGTACCACAATTGCAATACTCCATTGTTACATGTGCGCTAAATTAATGTTGGAAAGTTTGTTGAACGATGAACACGGAGCTTTTAGGGCTCTACTGTTGTTTTAATCGAATGAGTAAATCGACCAAACTTGTCCTGAAACTTTTGGCAACGAAACTTTTCCTATCCTTTAACAAATGGATTATTTCGCAAAGAGAAGTCCTCCATGAACGCCTAAACACGCCTTACGAGAAGCTATGTGCTTAACGTTAATAATAACAATAAACAACGCCTTGTCAGCAATTTGATTACTTGGAGCACTGACTTAAGAAACAAACAAGTTGAGTTAAAATTCCATCTCACTCTGATATCAAATGGAATAGATTCTTACTAACCTGCAGGTAACAAATAACTGTCAGTTAGTTGGGTTTGGGGTATGCCTGTGCCAACATCCGTATTTCTCACGCCGCCGAATAAAAAGAACCAGGAATGGCCACGACTGTCCGTTAACATCGCAGAACCGTGACTGTACCTGCAGCCGACCTCTGCGATGAACATTTCACATTCTTCGGAGTTCGATTTCATCCATACATCCGCATCTAAAATAAATCATTCAAAGAAACAAACCTGCACATAGCTTCAGCGGAATGACTCGTGTCATATATCAATAATTCGTCTAGTTCAAAATCATCAGCATCTCTACCACCATAGGCAATGATGAAGCGATCCATATATACGACAGCCGAGACGCTACAGCGGCAAGAAATAGCATTGGAGGAACTCAACGTCCACGTTTGTTTCTCTAAAACACATAGGCAATGTCAAAGAGAGAAAAAACATATAATTGGACCTGCCAGGATTGTATAGATACGTAGAACCAGTACTGCTGTCAAGGTTATTTTCTCCACCAAAAAGTATGCAGCCATTGTAAGCCCAAATCAATGTGCACGCGCGGAGAGGAGGAGGTTCACACCCGTCAGTACACGTTATTTGCTTCCAGTTGGCAGTTTCTGCACAGAACAGAAACGGTGATTTTCCAATTGACATTCAAAAGCGGCATACCAAACGTGAACGAAAAGAATTCGCCGGAAGATGAAGGTAAAGATCGGAAATGCGGCGATACAATGGAAGAGGAATTTGAGCCAACATCCCCTCCGTACAAAAATATGGCGTCTTTAGAAGCAGCAAAACCACATAAACGTCGGGGAGACGGCGCAAAACCATTCACGTGACACAAAGCAATCCATACATTTCGAACTGTAAAATGAAAAATTACAGATAATACGCGAAATCGAAACAAAAGCAAACAATTGAGCAGAACAGAAAGTGCCAGTAAACAAGCGGCCAAAGCGGGACCAACCCTGAAGTGACAATTGGCCTGTTTGAAGTATGAAGAGCTTTTGAACCAACCATGATCAGCAAGTGAATACTTTCAGGTTATAAAAGGAGAAAAAATAAGCTTTAGCTGCAGCTTAAACATTCAAACGAGGAAGCTTGTTGCTCTGCTCTTTCACAGTGAGCAGCACTTCATACGGTTTATCAAAGTTGGCCATATGTCGCTCATTTCCAAATCTCTATTCTGATTGAAAGTCTACTTAATTTTTCTCATCTGCTAATGCTTTACAAGGCATAACATCCTTAGCTAGAATTCTTGTCAACAGGGTACGGCCTATTCCGCTAGCACTGATGATGACTTGACACTAGTTTCATGATTCTGCAGAGATTCAAGTGCTGTTTTTGGCCCAGTTTACTTCATCCGAGATGCGCAAAGACTGGCAACAGCTCGCGCAGCGGACCTGACAAAAACGAGCGTTTTCGGCAATGAGATAACGAGCTGCCAAACTCAGAAAGCTAAATCAGCTTTACAAGCGTGATTTCGCCCACTTTACTTACGGTAGGGCTGGTGCAGCGGGTATAATTGGGCCATGCGACAACCCCTGACTATCATGATTCTGCGCAGCTTCGCTCTTTGCCGCCAGATAGTTATCCACCCCTGACTCCGGCATTGCACAGCAAGGAACTAATGCTCGTGTTTAATCGTCGGCAACAGTTGAGCTTGCCGCGGCTTGTTCGCCAAAAATTCCATCCCTACATTTTGTAACATGGAAACCACTGCCAAATCAAAAGAATTAAGCAGTTTTCCGTCATCAGAAGTAACGGTACAATCAATCGGCACAGAGGTCTGGAAGTCAGCAATGTCTGGACAAGTTCATCTTCCTTATGAAATGATGCTCACTATTCAGGAATAACGCATCAAGGTTCCCTTCCTTCAAAGTTCACGCGCTGGAAATAACCATTTTCATTCAAACACTGATGACGGATCTTGTTTGTTCCTCAAGCAAGCCGAGTTCTATTTTGCTACATTAAACGTGTCTGTCTTGTTGACATGAAATATGAGAACCACGCACTCAAGATAACATTGCGCAACAAAAGTAAACCTCATGAAGGAACATGCAAAACAGAGCTCTGATTGAAATCGTTTACTTACTCACCCAAGTCATACGAGTAAAAGTCATTCAAAAGAGAGCCATCTGGTCCAACGCCACCAAAAAGATACAAAGTTGAATTAGTGCACGTCAAACTGCTCTCGACCCGAGGTTTAGGAATGCTTCCGCTTGCTGGCAATATGATCCAGTCTAGACAAAGGCAAAAAGCACTCGTCAAAAACCGAAGAGATCGCCGTAACTGCTGCAGTGGCATTTTCAGATGGTTAACTTTGCAACATCAGACAACAAATTTTTCTGCATTTCAGCACGTTGAGCTTATGTAACATGATATTCCAAGACAACGCTTGAAAGAAGAAGTCGCTGCAATGAATACGTGCACTCCCTTATTTGCTGCTGCATTAAAACTTTATCGTGCAATAAGAAGGTCGATCAGCCATTCTACCTACGTTGACGAACCAATGCTATGAAACCATAACACAGCTTGAAAATGAAAATTAACACCAAAAGTGCGTTAGTGGTACGAAACTGCACGCTTGAAGAAAAACAAATGAATATTAACATGGATAATTTTAAAAATACGTTCACATGTTGTGAGAAATGTGCGGATTAGTTGCCTCCGTTGGGGAAAAGAAACTCAGTTAGAACAGACAGGCGAACACACTAACTGGTTAATTTATAACAATGAACAACCGGGCCGCTGCAGTATTGCTAATTGAGTCACTGCCTCATTAATATTTCGCATCATGAAAGTACATTCTTAAGACGAGCAGGCAAAAATAACAGCAGCGAATTAATCGATAGTCGTCGATACACTGGTTTATTCCAAAAGGAGTAAAACGGAGCATTTGGAGCATAAAACGGCACACCTGCTTTAAACGCTAAAGACGGAAGCTGACAGTTGATACGCCAGTAAATTAGTGCAACATTTTGTCACGTACTCTGCCCTTACCTTTGTAGCGTACGCGTGCCTGTCGATCACGGAACTCAATAAATCGCATCCTACACCTTGAACAGGAAAAATGCTATCCCACATTCTATTTGTTTAAAGCCTGCTCTTGTATAACCTATTCATTGGTGTATGTCCGTGCAAATTGGCGCCAGAGCGTTACTTGCTCGTTCAATCCTCACAACTTGAGTTCACATCTATTTTCAACTTTCCGCGAAACCTCAACTGCCAGCCAAATCGCGAAAAATATCGCCGATTGGGGTATTGCACAGCTAAAGCGCACTGGCGTCGCTAGCCATAGAAAACCCTGCATGAAGTTTGCCTTCAGTAAGCTAATGATGATACGTAAGCATAAAAACGCATATGCTGAGGATGAGACATGTTCTTCTGATTCGGGCAGCGACGTTATTTGCCCACATCTTTTTGATAAACTGGTTGCACGTCTACGGTCAGACACCAAGACATCAGCAACCGTTACAACATTGCAAGTGTGCAACGCTTTGACCAAATTAATGAAACAAAACAGCCGATATTCAAAGTAAAACTTTGAAATTTATCAGCTCTGCAAAGATAATAACAGCACTGCACACGAATACTTTTGATGAATGCAAACGTGGAACACTGTCACGAACATGCAGCCGAAAAACGCATGCTTGTAACAGTGTATTCAATTACACAGCTGGCCCATAGAAAACTTACGGTTCTCCAGTGAAAACTGGAACAGTTCGTTGACGAATGTCCCGTCAAACCTTGCCCCGCCGAACAAATATAGGAAAGCACCATCACTACAAGAGGCAAACTGCTCCACCGCCGGGGAACGACACAGAAACGCAGTAGACATCGCAGAATAATCACAAGATGCTAAAAAGCGAATCAGACTGCACACAATATTGAATTCCAGAGGCGAACGCACCTCCTGACATGCTAACAAGAATTCTTTAAATTCATGTTCAAGCAAAGTGTTATCATAATCATAGCACACCGAACAAACCGCACTAAACGTTTATTCTGTGACTAAATAATTAATCAACATATAGAATAATCAGGTTCGAATATACGCGCGACTACATAAGCTATCACTTAACGTTTCCTTGCTGTAAGGTAAAAATCTGCAAGTGTTTATGCTTAACCTCTCTATGTTGTGAAGATCGATGTAGTACGTCTTTACGTGAAGAACTTTCTTATGCATCCCCCGTTTCGTATTTTATAGATTGTTAAATTGGCATATTTAACTGTAAAAAGCCAAATTATCTCTAGTTAACTTAATATTATGCACGTGCAGCTCTAAGCATAAACTATGGACTGCTGTGGCAGCTGAAACAGTAACATTCTGTCGTGCTGTTTTCATCCGACTTGGTTTTTGAATAGGTTTAACTATACTCGTCAAATTGAAAAGTGAATGCTTCATAACGATACCATGTAACAGTTGTTTCTCTTTCTTTCTGACGATGAATGGCCCCTTTTCGAAGCAACCGTTGAATCCGGAGCTCTCGGGGCTGCTCACTTGCTAGCATTAGAGAAGAAAAAATTACCAGTCCCAGTGTTTACGCACACTGCTGCTGGTAATGTACTAACGTTATTCGATTTAGTAAATTGAATTTTTAGAAATGATACGCAACTGCGGCTGGAAGCTCAGGTCAGCGTACAATGATTTTGGCGAATAGAACGTTTACTCAAGGCTCACTCTTGAGTTGATTCAATGTTTACCATGGAATCCATGATCAGCAAATGATTGTGCTCTGTCACGACCACTTGTCATCTACTTACGTAGGAAACAGAAACGGGAACGGATAGGGAAAGCCAGTGCACAGTAAATAGCCATGGAAAGGGAAAACAGTAGTTAGTACGTGAAAATTCTTTCTTCTACAGTATTTGAGCAACTGAAAATTCGCCTTGTCTCGCATGCATTGTTGATTTGGTTTGAAGTGAAGACGTTTCCTGCCCGTTCTCTTTCACAAGAGATGAATCTTGTATGAGTGTTTCTGTACTGACTACTGACACGTATTGTGTACCTTTTACCATCTTTCTCACAAAATATGGTTTGCTAATTATGCTGAAGCAACGATAAAGCTCCAGAAGACTGTTGGCTCTTCATTGGAGTACTTTTCATGCCATGTCGTGTGACATACGAGATACTTGTGTTGTTTCACAGATTTTTCGCTTTCTCCCATATGCAGCTTAATAAATGTTTTAGGATCTTATAATAAAGGTTAAACCATTGGTACAGCAGTTATTCTTTTGATCCAGCCTAGTTTGAATTTTTTCAAAAACAGTTAAAACATGCCAGCGCCAAAATAACTAGCACTGCCCCAGGAATAATCTTTTTATTAGCTCCTAATTATATGCCAGTTCTGCGTTACTGTTAGAAAATCGATCGTGAACGATATACGGATATATAGATTTTCCCAGTTCTTCTACAGTTTTGGATCCGATACTTGTAGTTGTAAAGCAGGTTGCGTGTATGAAGCAACAATGAAGTAAGTGAATCAATGTACGTTTCACGTTGCTTTCTGAATTAACCTTAGTTTTCTCTTTGGCGTGCTAAGCCAGGCAGTAGTAATGTTGGATTGCGAGTTCCACGTTGAAGCATTCCGTTTTCCTAGTTTACTCAGGCTATCCAACCAGTCAAGCACTTTTACATTCAGAGGCGTTCCACTTGTCGGTCTGATGAAAGCAGTGCATTAAAAAGGCCTTTAGTTTTAACACGTCTCTGCTGTCATATCGTTTGAATCAGTTAAGCTTGAACAGTGTTCTGAAAGATACGGTGGTGCAGTTTTCTATTTTTAGCAGTAGGTTGTCAACAATCTACCGGTTAGGTTTTTTGCTTCATTTACGGATTGATGTTGAAAGTAGCAGCGGATACTTTTTGTTTTAGATTTCTTACCTTAAGGCAACTGGCGAACTTTATTACTTTATGATTTTTTAGCATTAGATAGGAGTGCCAACGATCAGCAGTGCATAGTGTTTGCTGTAGCAGCTTCAATTTTTAATCAAGACATGAGTTATGTGGTTTAGAATGAAAGTCAAGTAATCTTTTTTCATGCTGACAGGCATCGTAGTACAGCTAAGAAGAGTGAAGTTCGTTTTTTTGCAGGTACGACGAAATTCTTTTATTGTTCAATTTGGTGCCTTCCTTGCTGGATTCTGTCAGATTCTGGCAACCGAACTGCAACTTGGCACCCGAACCGATGAAGTTCGTGGTTTTTTCCGGCGGGAATATTCCTTATCTAAACCCTACCAAAGTAAGTAAATGTGAGCGCTGCATGGTATATCGACACCGTAGTGTTGCTGCCTTAAAATAGGTCTTAGCTCATAGCTTCATCCAGCTATGCCGAAAGTTGAAATGCAATTTCGCGTGACAGTGACAATGCTGAGCTTTCGTTTCTATAAATGATGTCTTGCCCACAGCATTCAGATGTCATATTTCAACTGGTAATACTGCCGTATTATGTCGTAAGCATGTCCAGTCCACGTGACAACATGCATAGTTTAACTTGAACTTTACGGCATTTTAGAAAGCACCCTTTTCCTAAAAGTAAGGCTACCGTCTTGTTCCAAGAAAGCAAGATCAGGATAATATTGGAAGTCATGCAAGGATTTTTTGGTCCTTCTTTTTGCTCTTGGCTACGAGTTGGTGCATAGCAGAGCTTATTGGTATTACTAGTAGCATTTGTTCTTTTTAACAATGCAAAACGGCCATGTCGTTAAGTCATGACGGACGTGAAGTGCATGCTTCCCTGTTAGGCAACTTTGTTAGCCTGGTAAAGGAGGTCCTAATAATAACTGCGATGCATGCCTTACGGTTGAACATTGTGCTAAGGTTACAGATCTGGTGCATTGGCTTGTTCTCGCTGGTAGTCCGTCCTCGGGACCAACATTTAAAGAACCTAGCAAATGAAGGGATTCTTTCTTTGAACGGCTGCACAGAAGACTTCTAATGAATAATATCGTTAGACCTTTCAAGCATCGTTAGGCCGCTTTACTTTCTGATCCATAGAATTTAACGTTTGGTCATTGCTCTTGGTGCCTTCATTTCGTATGAACGAATAATATTCTTCTTTTCAAGGTGCATCTTTTGATATTCCTTTTTGGCTATTCAGTGGGTCAACAATGGTTACTAATGAAATGATACGACTTACTTCTGACGATCCAAGCCGGCAAGGACAACTTTGGAACACCGTAGTAAGAGCTGGGAACATTTAGGCGCACACATTTATTATCCAGCACGTTTTTAAAGCCAGTGATGGTTCGCGATTGGGAGCTCGAAGTCGCATTCGCCGTTCGAGGAAAGACGGGCACTCTTTATGGGGATGGAATTGCCATATGGTACACCAAGGATCCTGGCCAGCCGGGACCGGTTTTTGGTTCCAAGGATTTTTTCAAAGGCCTTGCTGTCTTCTTGGATACGTACACGAATCACCCGGAGGCGCATAACGTGCGTTATTGACAGCACCTTTGGATATATGTAGAAACAGCAAGGCTACATTTTAGCACGCGCATCCGTACGTGTCAGCCATGGTTAATAACGGTTCATTGCATTACGACCACGATCGAGATGGCACACACACTCAGCTCGGAGGCCATGAGAAAGGTTGTACCTCTTACTTCAGAAATAAGGACCATCCAACTCGCATTTTGGTTCGCTATGTCGGTGAGGTTTTGTCGGTATGCAATCATTCTTACCTACCATTGCCTATGCGTGCTTCACTAAAACTTAAGGTGTACACGGACGTTAGAAATGAAGGTATTTGGGACCACTGTTTTACCGTACCAAATGTCATTTTACCATTGAATTACCATTTTGGCTTTTCGGCTGCTACCGGCGATCTTTCAGGTATGTGATACTTTTGAAACTGTGCTGACGCAAATGCGTGTTCAGACAACCATGATATCATTGGAGTAAGAATGTACGAAATTGAGTACCACAGAGCAGAGAGAGAAAATTACGATGCCAATAAGGTTGAACCTAACGCGGCGAAAGTTTCAGCGCCACGTGGTATGCGTCATTAATGTTCTGTTAATTTGAAATTTAAGCCAATATTCTTTCCTTGAAGACCACATTGACGACAACCCTCCGCCGTCAAGACTTAGCAAATTACGCACAGGATTCCTGTTTGTTATGGCTCTTGTGATCGTAGCTGTTGTCCTTGTTGTCGGAGTGTTATTTATTCAACAGCAGCAGGAGAGCAGACGGAAGCGTTTCTATTGAACATTTTGACGAAATTATTCAGCTTCCTGCAACAATTTTGGGACGACGGAGAACGTTCTGCTTGAATAATGATACGTCGGCGCGCTTTCCTTTGCTGCTGTTGCCAGTTGCGCGTGCCCTGGAGAAGGGTGCGCATTTTTCAGAAATCTTCCTTCCCATGTTGACCCACTAAAAAATAAAGACGTTTGTCGAACGTGGCTTTCATTGCTTGTTTTGCCTGACGTTAAATCTGCCCCGTATGTTTTACCTGATTGGCTGTCTTGTTACTGCGCGCCCTAATTCCGTTTGCAGCTAGATATGGAAAGGTGCTTTCCCCGTGGTGGGAAATTAAGCGAGCATCCCCTTCATGAACCTTCACCATTTCCGCCGCCGGGAAAAAACAAGAGAGCCAAAAGAAAAGCGGCCAGTTCAGCAGCTTCCGAAGACAACTTTCAGCTTGACGAAGTCTTCTGGGCGCAAAACCTGACCAATTCGGTTTGTCAATTTTCACATGTGAAGTGACCGTCCAACAGCTCTGCTTTAGACGTGCGAAATTGGAATGCTAAGCATTGCTTCCATTCAGAATTTCATTGGAACTGGCTTTAGCATACAAATGCCCGGAAAAGTGCGTGCCGTTTTACCAGTCTGCTCAATTTCTGGTCCTCTGGCCACCATGGCTCAGTCTGTTGACGGCACTCATGAAGAAACACTTATTTTGGATAATTTGTTTAAACCCTCGGACCTGATTTGCGTCAAAGTTACCGGCAAGGTGGAATGCACTCTATCGTCCGGAAAGATTGATAGCCATTGGAGCGTGTCGTCCGATCCTGTTCTTGTTAATGGGCATTTAACTCCTGGCTCCCTACGACATCGCGCCGTAAGTAGCGTTCATATAGTCAAAATTTTGTGTTACATAGAATCTTCTTCCGTTGACATGCACAGTAATGCTTTATGAAAGTGTAATCTCCGTCGGCAAAATCGTTTATCTAACATTCGTACAACCGATTTGATAGATGTAGTACGAACGAAAAGAAGTGCAGCTGCATTACTAGGCATTCTTTTGGAACAGATGTTTGTACCTGTTTAGCTTAAATGTCCAGACTTGCAGTAAAGGAAGCAAATCAGTCATTCCTACTCTTTGTGTAGACTTCTATCTTACGGTATCCCCCGTCTGAACACAGAAAGATTTTTCCCACAAGAGCGGCTTTCGTGTTTGGCCGCAACCCGATAGCTCCCGCAAAAACTTTTTTGTGTTCAAACGGGCGACACCGTATAAAATAAAAGTCTACACACACCATGAAGTTCTACCGCCCTGTCACGTATTCAAATTCCTATTCTATGCTTCAATAACTGTGCAGGTAGTTCTGCAATTGTTGAAATTGATACCACGTGAGCGAAACGAAAGGCCTAGCGCATGTCTTATTCTCTCTTCGCAATGTTTAGGTTGTTGCCGCTGCTGTTCGTAGTATGGAAGAAAAAGGCTACTTACTGGATTTGGGTTTCAAAGACGTCTTAGGCTTTATGCCATTCGACGTATGCGATGGCGAAAGTTTGCCAGTGGGCAAGGTGTTGCTATGTTCTGTAGTTGACGAAAGTTTCGAGGAGGCAAAGCGTGTCATCTCCCTTTGCCCATTGCGTCAATTATTAAGTGAAAATGCCAAGCACGAACTTCCGGTCGACTTTCCGCCGATGCTGGTGATGCCAGGCCTGACTGCAAAAGCTACCGTGTTACGAACTTGGAAAAGCGGCTTGCTTGTTCATTTACCGTTTAATCAAATTGGTTATGTTTCTCAGTTGCATCTTCGTCATCCTTCCGACAATGCTGCCAAGCATAGATCCGGATCACCGATAGATGTTATGGTAGCATTCTGCATGCCTCAGTCTACCATACTAGGACTTTCTGCCAAGGATACCTTACTACGTCGCGCATCTTTGGACTCGACGTACCCATCGCTATTCAAGGGTCAAATTTGTTACGGCAAAGTTTGCTCCTCTGACAAAGCAGGTATTACCTTTACAATGGAAGATCAATCTTACGTCCACTGTCCTACCAAACGACTAAGACAAAAGTATATGGACAACATTACTAAACACTACAAGACGGGATCACGTCACAAGATGCGTATTGTTGGACTATCCGGGCTCTACTTATCATATTTCGCATCTTGCCGCTTGGAAGATCTGAAGCAACCATTCTCGACACTCGAACAAGCCGTTGCTGGCTCTTTAGTAAAATGTACGGTTGCACGCACCACGGAAGATCAAGTGTACGTTAAATTGTACAAAACGTTCAACGGTGTAATCCGAAAGATGCACTGCAGCGATGCGCCGAGTGGTTTTGTTAATCAAAATAAGTTTTCCGTCGGTAGCGAACATACAGTTCGTGTACTTGCCGTTGACTTAGAGGCGCGCAGGCTCCTGTTGACGGCAAAGAAAAGTTTAGTACTTTCCGAGCTACCACCGTTGGTGGAATGCAGCGAAAAGATCATTGATCAAACTTTTGACGGTTACGTTGCAAAGTTCTGCCCCTCTGGTATTCTTGTTGCCTTCTACAACAATCTTTGCGGACTTTTGCCAAAATCGGCATTAATAGATGCTGGTATATCAGAGCTACCAGAGCGCGTGTATTACATTGGTGAAGTTATCCGAGTAGTTGTGGATGGAGTTAACGTTTCAAAAAATCAAATACGTCTTGTCCTTCCGGGTATTGCTACAGAATCGAAGCGTTTATCTACGGGACACGTCAAGGTGGAAAGGCCTTCAATGCCGGAGCAACGTTGTATGCCTGACTTTCAAGTGCACACTGGCGAAGTAGTTGGCGTAGAACCTTCCGGATTGCAAGTGCGCCTTGAGAATAATTTCGTTGGTTACGTCCCTAAGGAACATTTAACTGATTCTTTGTTCATGTCCGACCAATTGCTGGCTCAGTACAAGCCCGGCGATTCCCTCACCGGACTAGTAATTGTGAATGGGGGGCAAACTCCTTTATTCACAATGAAACCGGCAATAGTGCAGGCCGTTGCTCTGGGAATAGCCCCCAAAACGTTTTCTGATACAGACGTCGGCTCATTGGTCTATGGTTACGTAGCTCGCTATAATCCAGCGCACGGTTTCTTCATTGACTTTCCTGGTCACATGTCTGCTATATGCGCTTCAGGTTCTTTGCGGTACAAGTTTAAACCCGAGTCTGCTTTGGGCGTATCAGTTGCTGGCCGAATTCAAAAAATTGACTCGATTAAGAAGAACATGTCTGTAAACATGGATATAGTTAACAGCCTTACGGAAGGTTTGGAGACTAGTTTCAAGTTACTCCGTCAATACCTGGCCGAATTGGATTTTATACGTCAACGTTCAGACGTTGGCTGCTTGTCCGATTTCCGCATCGGCCAGATATGTAACGTTAGAGTGGTCGCCTGTCTTGAGCGCACACTCCAGTGCGTTGTAGTTGATTCCACTGCAAATGCAATCGTCATGGCTGATCACATGGAAAGAGTTGCAAACACTTACGAGATTGGAAGTGAACATTCTGCCGTGGTACTGTTTGTCGATTACGAAAACCAGGTCTTGGAAGTGGCCATAAGGGGAAAACTGGTTAGAAAGTGTCAGAGAATGTCTGGCAAGATAGCTGCCGATATAGTTCCATCGAAACGAGAGTTGAATGCGCAAATTGTTCTAATCAAAAGTAACTTTATCTTGGTCTCAATATCTGGCCATGGTTCTGGCTTGATGTGTTATATGCCCGCAAGGTTGCATTACAACGACTTGGGCGTTGAGGCCTCCAAATATCGAATTGGTCAAACGTTGAAGGTCTACGTGGAAGATTTCTCGGATGGCCGACTACTGGTAGCGTCCATTTTAAACCGTCTAGTTTACGGAAAAATGAAGTCCGAAACACTCGTCCTTCATGGCGATACAGCCGTGCCTTTGGGCCCAGTGTTGAAAGAAAGGAGCATCTCTTTATCTCCCCTTGGCTTATATAGTGCTGTCGTAACTGGAACCGATGGCTACTACCTGAAGCTGCTGATCGCCGGACGTCATCAAGGTAGGGCATTCATAACCGAGCTAAAGGACAATGTTCCCGACGGGTCACTTCTGCTGGACGCGTTCCCTGAAGGCGCTTTGGTTACTGTAAGAGTAATTCATTTGAAAGCATTCCAAGGCAAGGCGCTTCAGAGGATTGGAAGGTCCAAAAAGACAAAGATTGCGTTCTGTACGTTAAAAGAAAGTAAGATCTTTGCCAAGAACAATGCGAAAAGTGCTATTGGTTATCAGGAGAAATTCAGCAAGGGTGGACGAGTGACTGCAGTTTTAAGCGAAATTCGAAATGGAAACTGGCATGTTCAAGTGAACCCTGTTTGGAAGGGAACCGTTGACAAGTTCTATCTTGGCCGGTGTGCCAGCGAGGTCCAGGCGGCCTTAAATAACTTCAAATCAGGACAACTGCGCCACTTTTACGTTGCCGGTGTGCAACCGAACGATCATCACGTCATCTTATCGACGTACGAGAAGAGTACCTCCATAGTGCAAACAGGAATACCGACAGTGGCAGAGGTTGTCTCCATTAAAGCTACTGCCTTGGCCAGATTTAACCTCATAGCTGGTTGTAGTGGAGTAGCCTACCTTTCAGACATGGCTGATGACTATGAGCAAGTTGCTGAGGTGCTTCAGTTATTAGAGAAAAATAAGTTCGTCGACGTGTGTCCAGTTGTATGCAAGGGAAACAAAAAATGGGTAGTATCCTTGCGTAGAAGCGTTTGCTGTGGCGATAAAGCTATCGTGAAAGGTAAACGATTGCATTCTTGCTATCGTTCCTCATCTCCGCTCCCAAAATTTTAGATCCGGTAATTTCGTCGACTAGTGATCTCTGTCCTGGCACTGTCTGCCGCGGTTTTATTCGGGACGTGACTTCTACACAACTCCACATAGCGTTGGGATATAATGTTTTTGGTTGTGTACCACTCGACAGAGTATCAGTGTACAGAACTGAAAGTTTGGCCAAGGCCTTCCAGCCTGGCTCCTTGGTAACAGTAGCAGTTATGCAGACTTCGGGAGCCGATTTGAAAAGCGTAGACAATGAAAAGAGCCCGGTGCTCCCTCTGTCTATGCTCCGAATCGATACTGGCGTTGAGGACCAACTGCCTGAGTCCTTTCGGTGCAAACGAATGCACAATGAAGATCAGTGTCAAGACGCCTATGAGCAGCTGGCTGAGAACTGTTCATGGTTTAGCGTGAGCGAACCTTGTTCACAGAAAAGGATAAGGAGTAAGTCTACCTAATGCGTGTGCGCAACAATTTTCCTGTCACGCTAGTTTTCAATTTGCGCTGCAATACCAATCAATATTATTATCGTTATTCTAAAGACATAAGATTTCGTAACGAGAGCATAAGCACTCAATTTTTATATGCTTCTTCATTGTTCAGTGGAATGGATTTCGTAACGAGAGCATAAGCACTCAATTTTTATATGCTTCTTCATTGTTCAGTGGAATGGATTTGGCCAGTTAATCGCGCGTAATTGTGTGACCGTAATTGGCATTCAGATTCGAACAGGAAATGGGTTTTGATAGGAGACGGCACTACTGCGTTGCTGACTTACACAGTAACTTCCAGTCTTTGCCATAATTGACTACGTTTACTCGAATAGCTTTCCGAAATGTATCATTTCGTTACTGTTTGCAGCACGCTCAAAAAGTTCGGAAAGTAATGAAGAAAAAATGGAATTATCGGCAGATAGTTTCGCATGGGATCCCGTTCAGTTTTCTTTGAAAAGCCTGTTAGGAGTCAGTTTGCTTGGCGAGTCAATCTCACGTAACGATGGTAAGAACATTGGTATGGAGGAAGGCAGCGCGGACTGCGCAACAACGGGTACCACAGTGCAAGAAGGCATGTTAAACTCAAGCGAATACGAAAACGCACCAGGAAACGATGTACTTGAGGAGCAACATATCCTGCAGGTACTTCGAATAACCTCGTGCTCAATTGATTGTTTCTACTTCAGCGAGAACTGATGCTGCTAGATCCTGACAAAGGATTGCAGTCAGCTCAAGACTTTGACAGGGCTCTTTTTGCGTCACCGAATTCTTCCGCCTTGTGGACTCGCTACATGGCTTATTTCCTTGAGCTAAATGATGTTGATAAGGCTCGCGCTATTGGAAGAAAAGCACTGAAGACGATTTTAGCAAAGTACAATGGAGTATTCGCTGACGCTTTTCATTGACTAACGATGATTGCGGTTCCAGAAACGAAACGGAGCGCTTCAACATCTGGCTGGCACTACTAAACTTGGAAAATGAATTTGGCTCCCAAGAATCCATGGACAAAGTTGTTGCGGAAGCGCTGGAAGTGAACGATCATTTCCTCTTGTATTCGCAGTTGCTAAAAATTTACCAAAAAAGCCACAAGATTCAGGTAGGCGATTGTTTGGTGCATTTACTAGCTGCCTCAGAAGGGTTCCGTTAATGCAGCAAGGTGACTTACTGGTTACTGAATTGTTGAACAAATTTCGTTCCGAATACGAATGCTGGATCATGGTTTGTCAATACTACATGATGACGGGCCGAACTGAGCTTGCTCGAAATACAATGGAACGAAGCTTCAAATCCATGCCGAAAAGTGTGCATATCGACCTGAGGTCACGCTTTGCTCAGATGGAATTCAAATGCCTTGGGGACCCAGACCGCGGTTGTACTTTATTCGAACAAATACTGGACGAAAAGCCGAAGCGATGCGATATATGGCATGTGTACATAGACCTGACTGCGAAATACCGAAGCATGGAAGAGGCCAGGTTCGATTTTTCCTTTATTATCCGTTTGACGACGTACGATTCTTGCAGGCTCATAATTGAACGTGTGATCTCCTTGAAGATGTCAGCGCATAAGATGCGCAGCTTTTACAAAAAGTGGTTGGAACTTGAAATGCGTTACGGATCGAAAAATGATGTCGAAAAAGTGAGGCTGAAAGCTGCTGACTTTGTTAATCATGCCTCATTAGCTGAATGGAAACGTTCCCCTTAAAAGCTGCACTTTTTGTCAATATTTTCGTGATAAGTAGTATTTAAAGATCAGATTGTGTACAAATTAAACAGCATCACTTCAGTTGACGCATTTTTTCAAGCCGGTTATGTAATGCACACATCGCTGTCTTCCTTCTGTGGTCAGACTTCCTTCAAATACCTTCTGCCTACTTGTCTCGGAGCCTAAACTGGTCGAAGCTACTAAAGTTGCAGCTCCTCTGTGGCTGCTCCAACGGTTTGTAAAAGATAAAAGCACACAGGCAAAAGCACAAGTGGCCACGACTCTTCAGTTAGTATTAGTACCAAGGATGGTTCAGCAAGGAGTTGGTCGCTACATAGAACGACAGCTCTGAAAACGATTATACGTGACCACCGTTTGCAAAAGTGATCAAAACGACTGATAGGATGCTTTCAACAGCGCACCGTTATACTTTCGCAACGCAAACGATTTTCTCATCGGACAAGAAGATCGTCTCGCTGTTGCAGAACACGGCAGACGTCTGTGCTCATTGCAATGTCTCTTGAGAAGAAACAGCACGACGCTTCAAGTAGCTAAGATTTACGTCCCGAAAACCTTTATCCTTCTGTTCAACAAATTTGATAAAAACAGGAGCTCATAATTGAATAAGAAAACCGAGAGATCGTCGAAAACAATCGAAAAAGAGCAATCTACCAACGTGTTGAACGCTTCACAGTAAAGTAAACTAACAGAACAGAATATAATAGTGGTTCGGAAGTTGTTCAGCAGATGACCGAAAACCTTTGCACATCGAAATGGAAAATACGGTTTCGCAGAGACAACCTTTCTCGACTGAGAAATATAAAATAGGCTTTTGGTATTCCATACAGCGGCACCATCAATAACGACTGTGAAGCATGGATCAATGACGTACAAACCTCACTAAGCACATGCAGTGCTTCCCATAAAATTGAGGAAAGCGAACTACTACATACCACCTCACCTGTTATATGGACGGCCTCTGTGGATTCTTCAGGCGAAGAAAAAACAAGCGGAACTATGATTTTATTAGCTACACTGCACATAACGAAGTGACACTGCTTTTCCCACAACTTTGTAAAACGTCGCGCCGCGGACACTTTTCGAGGCCTCAAAACTGGCGACTTCTTGAACATAAATCGCTTACACTACTTCACAAGACTACGACATTCTGTCCCTTCAACACCAGACTTTACACAGATGATAGTAAAAGCTCAGTTGCGAAAGCTCCGTCTTGGAAAACCGACTCAACAAGTACGGGTAGTTTTCCGCAACAAAAATTATGAAACATTAAATATAGTATATAAACATTAAACCAAACGTTTGCTGAATATGACCTCACAGAAAAAATGCCACAGGTTTTCGGAAACTATAACACTTTTCAGTAAACACGGATGAGGAATGTCAATATAAGCTTCCTAAGAGCATTTAATAGGATCGCATAAAAGTAACATGCATCGACTAATTCATTCGGTTGAATCTAGACGAAGCTTACTTACAATAACGTAGTATCTTACTTGCATTTACCTTGAACGCCAAAGTACATGGGAAAAATGTGAGCACAGTTGCGTTCCACCAGGAATGCATAGAAATCGCCGAGGTTCATATGCACCTCCCGTCCTCTTCCATTATGCGATATGAAAGCAACCTCTGCAAAGCCGTTGAACTTTCTGAAGGCAGCTAGTTGGGCTTCCAAAGCGATGTCGGCTTCAACGGCTGCTAGTTCCTGATGCTTCAACAAAATGCGTTTCCATGTCCAGCTACGAATTCTTTCCCAAAATCTTTGGCAATCACTTCTCATACCTTCGACGCAAATTATGCCGGGCCTACCAGGAAGGCAGAAACCAGATAAATCAAATTCTTTTGACGTAGCGAGAATACCCTTTCGCTTTTCTTTGTTGTAGATATGGTGACTGTAGATCCAAAACCGTCCCAAATTATCGATCGGGCGGTGCTCATTCGAAAATTCATCTTTTACCACTGCCTGGCCCACGGAAGCAGTTTCAAGAATGAATTGAGCATTCTCATCCAACCAAAGCAAAATGTCATACAAAACAGGACACTGACTGAACACTTTGGCAGCTTGCTCACGCAGTGCTGTGTTCAAGACAGATAGCTGGTTTCCGCTAAGAGTTTTACAACGAACAAGCATGGACGGCGGCGTTAAAAGAGGATAATTTATAGGAAGCTCAACTTGGATCTCCATTTCACCAATCTTGCCGACATTCTGAACAGATCGTTAACAATTGCGCTGCACGCAAAGTCACTTGCGTACCTCGAGGTGAAAAAATATGTCCAAAGGCTTTGGAGTTTCGGGAATACTGCCATTCGCGGCAATATACTGGCGAACAGAATTCAATGCATCGTCATCTACCTGAACCTCCCCTTGTCCAGAAAAAATGCTACTAACTGCACAAATCTCGTCCAATTGCATTCGAAGACATTCCACTGTCGACATTTCGCCATTAAACTGCCGTGCTGCTATTTATAGAAAACATGATGTTCATGTACAAGTGTCCGTCTCTTGCAACGTTCCTTCCCTTCCTGCGTATTAAATGTACTCAACTAGTATCACTGCACACGGCATTAAAATTTAATACGCGATATTACGATGTACAAGCTTTTTTCGCAACATATTTTATTCTTATGAAACCGTCGGGTATGTTTAGTCAGCGTTTGTGCCTGTCAGTTGTGATTCCACGCAGGTGAAGAAATACGTGTTTCCCGTAAAATGCTTACAGCATAACAAAATGTACACCTCTCCTTTCTTACTGGTAACTACCGGCAGTTGGTGGGAAACCCTCTTGAGCTTCACTTAAAATTATTAACAATTAGTAACATGACCACAAAATCTAGGAACAGAGAACTAGAATCGATTCTTTCCCAAAAACTACATCGGCACTCGAGCAGAGGCAGTTGCCCGAACGTCTCCAACTTAAAGTTTCCCCGTTATCCACATTTTGAACCAGACTTTTTGAATGACGCAAAAACTGAACCGCTTATTTCATTAACCGAAACTATAATTCAGAAGAGAATGACTACGCAATTATTAATAGAACAAGTTTCTTTCCTCAGTCAAGTTCCCGCAGCTAAACGTCCTCCGCGCAAGTTCAACAATTAAGTCCATCAATAGCGTCTTTGCGGCGGGTCATTTTGCACGTTCATTGGGAGTATAGTTTAGCGCAGCCGTATGCTCTGGTGAGCGA